>JABFDZ020000084.1:16769493-16788077 GCA_019775955.2 Pollimyrus isidori | reverse complement strand
TTAGTTAAGTTCTCCCCAAGCGAGCTTGATGGGCCGAATGGCCTCCTCTCGTTTGTATAGTTCTTATGTTCTTATGGTGTGGAGGAATTTAACTGGCCTGCACAGAGCCCAGACCTCAACCCAATAGGACACCTTAAGGATGAATTAGAGGAGACACTGAGAGACAGCGCTTCTCTTTCAACAACACTGCCTGACCTCACAAATGCTCTCCTGGAAAAATGGTCAAAAATCCCCATAAACACACTTATACACCTTGTCAACAACCTTCCCAGAATAGTTGAAGCTGTTATAGCTGCAAAGGGTCGGCCAGCTCCATATTAAAGCCTATATGCATTAAGGATGGGATGTCATTAAAGTTCATGTGTGTGTTAAGGCAGGTGCCCCAATACTTTTGGCAATATGGAGTAGCCTACAACTGGTAGACATACATGACAAATGCATCCTTTAATATGAGCACATGTGATGAACTGAAAAATATATACATTTATAACACTATGTAACACAAATCTTGTTCCTTAATAGTATGTGTTATTTCATAACTGCTTATATTGTAAAAGTATAGAAATGGTCATTATTCCCTTCAAATTTTTTTGACCTGAATAACAAAATTAACCCACCTTGCCATCAGGTGAGGCGAAATTTCACTAGGAGAGGATGATATGACCTATTATGCCACTGTTCTGTTGACATGGGATATTATGAGGTTATAGCAATAAACACTGGAATCTATATAGTGGGATTTTGGTAATTTATTGACCGACTTAAAGAATTAACAATTACAAAAAGTGGGCGTACATGACCTTCACAGTTTGGATAAACCGTCCCTTGCATTTCGCTAGCCAAGGAGTCTGTCATAATTTTGAAGATAATCTTAAATGTGCACGGTCCAGAGAACGTCAGTAACAAAATTCCATCCGGTAACAAACGAGCCTCCACAAGGGGGCAGCACTGCCAGCCACAGCTGCCAACTGATGGCTGACGACAGATGAGAGGAATCCTACACACGATTACTGTACTTCAGCTGAAGGAATCGAGTCATGTTGTCATCTGGTACTCAGCAAACGCAGCCGTTTAGTAAGCCTATTATTTGGGGAACGCAAAACTGGACTTCACACGCCTTTCCAAGCGCAGCGTAATCATTTTCATTGCAGGAGCTATAGCCTATATTAGGCTAGATTTAAACAATTTTACCTCCATTGCCTAAAACAATGCGCTTCCTTTTAAGTTTTATACTTTCCATTTTTATTTATTCGGGTTCATAATATTACTAGTGCGACATATCAAAACAATCCTCGTTATTGAGAGCCATACTAACGTCCATTAATGAAGTGTAAAATACAAAACCACAACGGTACTGCCATTACGTTTTCAAACGGCCGGTTTATGTATAATCATGGCATTTAACAGACGCAATCAATATTCGCCCTGCAGATAAATAACGGCCAAGCTTAGCAAAATTATGGTGTTTATGTGCTTTCGAGACTTTAAACCTTGGTTACGTGTTAGACCTGTTTATTTTAATCTTAATCACATGGCAGTGGACGCTTTAGGACATACAGTCCAAAATACCGCGTTTCCTGTGCAGAGCTCATCGTGTTAAAAATGACTGTAGCACTTAATGCTTTGGCGTGGCGTGGTCGATCTTGAATGAATTATTTTTGTTTCGATTACGATAAACCAGCGTGCCCAGAAGGCCAGACATTTCACACACATGTCAAAACATCACCATGTTTTTGTTTTACAGCCACTCAACAAACGCCTAAGCAGAGCTGGTTTTAGCAAGGGGCAGGGGAGAACGATCCGAGTTTTGCTTTTCTCAAACACTGCAGAGGCAGAATCTCTTGACATCTTTTGAGAAGAAAAAAAAATTAAACCCTCATGAAGAAAGCGACAGTATTTCTGAACAAGCGCAAGCACGCCGCGCACCGACAATGTGCCAGCGATCGACATATGACGTCAGAGGTTTCCTTTCTCTCTCTCGCTCCCCTTCCTTGTAAGTGGGTGGATCTTAGGCGGCCGAGCGGCGCAGCTGTCAGGGGTAGCTGTCACCCAGCTTTATGATCAAACGCACATTGGACGGGGGGGTCCGGCCGACTCAAGCTGCGGCTCCCAGCCACCTCGACCATGCGCCGCCGCGTCTAGCAGACGATCACACTCCAGCAAGATACCCTGCGCCTTCCGCCTTTGTTATTACTGCTTTCACTGGGACTGAGAAACACTATTTCTGTGGGAATACTTTTGAGAACCTTGTACGTGTCTTGTGCCTAACGTGGAAAAAAGGAATCCGGTTCGGGATGAAGACAAAAAAAGGTAGGAGCGAGCGCCTGGGCGACCGAGAAACGTGTGGCACGTTTTTCCTTCGTCGATCGGCAATGTTTTTGGGAAAAAGTGGGATGAAGCCGACCGTCCGGCCTTATAAACGGATACTCTCATTGTTCGGGCGTGTGTGCCATTTTTCCGTAGATCTCTGCCTCTGTTTTCTCCCCATGCGCTGGCGGGCTGTCAAAATCCCTCGATTTCCTCCTTCACCTCCATCTGAGATACCATGGCTTTTAAAACCCTGAAATTTCAGTGGAAATAGAGTTCTCTTGTATTTTTCCCCAAGCCAGCCCCGTCTGGCGCCTTTAAATACGCGTGGACTGTAATGTGAAACAGTTTTCTCCCCAAACTTTTTTTCTTGATTATTTTAAAATCGCATTTATGATTCAGCAATCAATTGAAAACGTTAGTCCCACCCATACAGGATGCGGGATCAAACCGCGTGGGTTTCATTGGATTTGTTTTTCACTAAATGGTATCGTTTGCTGGGAGTAACTCTGAAGTGCTCGATTGTAATTAAAATCATGGGTATTTCCCTCCACACGGCATTGATAGCTCCCAGTCCGACGCGGATGCAGATCCTCACGTCTATTTTGAACATGAGTTTCTTTATCGTTTCCCCCCCATAACCGACCGGGAAGTCAGTGTCTTTGCAGTAAGGCAGACGGACCCCCTTTGTTATGTGCGCTTGGCGTCTCTTCTCCTTCGAAACCCACGACCTCGTGTTTCAGCAGCGCACTCCGCCGATTTTAACGTTGTATCCTAATAAAACACGCGCATGTGTCTCGGCCATAAAAATAGGAAAAAACCCTCTCAAACCACATTCTGGCTTAAAAGAAAATGTCAAAGTATGCACGGTTATTTATTATTTAATGGGTCCACGACCGACAGTCTTTTGTTTAGTCTACGGGCGCTGATTTGCAACAGGTCCTGGAAGTGCGCCCCCTCCTTGAGCGAGGCCCTGCTGCACTTCTGCTTTGTGTGACTACAGGCTGCTGTCGGGTCGGTCGGGAAAGCACGCCGTAATGGGACCTGCGAATTCCCGAGGGGCTGAAAAGCGCGTCTGGGTGCCTTTGTCAGATGGGCTTCCCAGCGCCCCCCCTCTCCCGTTATGCGGGTCTGATGTTTTGTAAAGCCACCGTGTGGGGTTTTTTCACGGGTTGCGTTACGGTTTCTTTCTGTTTTTTTCCTCCAAGCCCTGTGGTCTGACGTCATTCCTCTTCAGCTGTCAGATCCTGTTTAATATAAATACATACTAACACGACACCCTTTGTGTTGTACAATACAATGCCGATATTCAGTGGAAAGTAAAGAAATACATCCTCGATATATTTATCTGAATGTCGTAATAATGTTGTTTTAGTATTTAAACCGGATACACTAAAATAAAATCTTAGTTTCTAGTTAACTTTTATACGTTTTTTTTCTTTTGTTTTTTTTTTTTTGGGGGGGGGGCGGTGTGCAAACGTTAAACCAGCGACTTCACTTCTTCTGAAGGTGATAAATTTATCAAATTTGATTTTATAGAAATGTATCAACTTATTCAGTCGGTTCAAAGGCGCCGCGGTCGAGCGCTGGCTCAAAGTGGAGGAAGCGCTCGCTGTTTATACTGGATTAACTGCGCTGTTGACAGCCTGCGCTTGCGCCTCAGCAGCTCGTTAATCATCGCACACCTGGACTTCGCTGTAACGGCTGAAGTCACACCAAATGTAAGATGTAGCTGCTTAGATTTTTGTTTACTGTGTGCAGTTTTTACAGTTGTTGTTATAATGGCGTGGCAATTGTTCTGTATCAGTTAATTTTTTTTTACTAAATAAACTCTCAGCTCACAGCTCCCTGACAGGTACTTCCTGACCTCTTCTCTGCTCTATGAATCCTAATTCTCACACCGCACCTACCCCCACAGTGGTGGTGCCGTCCGGCAGCGAGACAGAGGACGAGGACAGCCTGGACGCACCCTTGGACCTGTCGGCCAGCGGGGGCAGTAGCAAACGGCGTCGCCGCGGCAACCTGCCTAAGGAATCTGTGCAAATCTTGCGCGACTGGCTGTACGAGCATCGGTACAACGCGTACCCCTCTGAGCAGGAGAAGGCTGTCCTCTCCAGGCAGACCCACCTCTCCACGCTACAGGTCAGACTCCGCGTTTGTGTGCTTAGTCTTCTTGAACAGATAGCAAACGCTCTCATTGGAATCGTGTAGCACAGGGTGGAGTTCGCTACTTGTTTGCTGGGGGAGGGGGCAAGTGGGCAGGTGTTGTGAGTCTTATAGACCCCCCTGGTTGTGCGTCAAACACATTTGGTGCAATATCTCCCATTCCATGTAATGTGATGGAGTTTTTGGCAATGATTTCCCACGTGGTTTATTATTAATAATAATAATTATTATTAGTATTACCATGAGCGGGCAACAGGTTACCATTTGGGGCTTCAAATATAGCTCTTTGCACGTCTAATAACGTGTAACCCAGACTACTCCTATGCCTCACCATTTCCACGCTTGTGCACGAGGTCAGGTGACAAACCCACATGTTGCGGACTGACCTTTCGTGGTGGGGAGGGGGCCGCCGTCATCTGGCAGGCCCTCGAACGAGGAACGGGATGTATTTGTGGAAGCGAAACTTTCATAGGGAAGAGAGATGTTGCGTCGGAACTTTCTTTGATTAAAGGTCTTTGATGCATGGTTGTAGCAGGAGCAAAGTAATGCGTGGCCAGCACTGCTAATTAAAGCACCTAAACACTTGTGAACGTTTCTCGAGGGGATGTACCCGGATGGAGAATTAAGGCTCACACTCATAACCTTACCCGCCGCTGCCCCTGTTGGCTGACTGAGCTTCTGCGCCATCTTGTCGTTGGACGCTGTAGGTGTGCAACTGGTTCATCAACGCCCGCCGGCGACTGCTCCCGGAGATGTTGCGGAAGGACGGCAAAGACCCCAACCAGTTCACCATATCCCGGAGGGGGGGTAAGAGCGGGGAGGGGGCCACCGCAGAGAGCTCCCTCTCTTCCAGGCCCGTCGCCATGGAGACGGAGGACCGAGGTCCACTCCGCTCGTCTGGCTCCGAAAGCGGTGGCCGTCAGAAGCCCCCTTCGCCGGGGTCCGTGCCGCCCAGGCCGTCGGTCATCTGTCACACCACCGTCACCGCGCCTCCACGCCTCACAGACGAGGGGACGGAGCTGCCGTCGCCGGGCGCCGGCCAGGGGGCCCCCGCGGAGCGCAACGCCAGTCCCCAGGGGGGGTTCTTTAACACCCCTCCCCCGACGCCGCCGGACCTCAGCCAGGACTTCAGCGGCTTCCAGCTCCTGGTGGATGTGGCCCTCAAGATGCGGGCGGAACTGCAGCAGGCCAAGTGAGGCTGAGCACCGGGCC
Organism: Pollimyrus isidori; assembly: GCA_019775955.2. Taxonomy (NCBI): domain Eukaryota; kingdom Metazoa; phylum Chordata; class Actinopteri; order Osteoglossiformes; family Mormyridae; genus Pollimyrus; species Pollimyrus isidori. The sequence goes on along the minus strand of JABFDZ020000084.1, from coordinate 16,782,392 downwards.
GATGCCGGGAGACTGAGCCCAAACGCACCAGCATCACCGTCACCAAAAAAAAGGAAAGAAACCACAGAAGCCTGTTCATTTCTATTTTTTGATACGACGACGATAAAGATTTTCTTTAAGAAAAAAATCTACAGTTTGGTGCCTTGCCTGACATTTTTTAACCTTTATTTTGTATATGTATATGTCATTTGTATCTTTTTGCACACAGAGGACCAAAAATAGACGAGAGAGTCTTGTGAAACTCTTTCTGTTTCCAAGAAAGGAAGTCACGTTTCTACTGACTTTGCTCCTTCCTTCGTAAAACTATGTTTCTTTGGACTTTTGTTTGCCGAGGACTGCGGTCCCATCTTGTTCTGCCCTCCCACAGGGGAAATCGACGTCTCCGCTTCTCAGGGACGTCCAGCTGTTCTGCCACGTGCCCCATCACTACTGTAGCTGTTTATTTTCTGACTTTTTTAAGAAGACAGTAAGTGGTTGCCTCCCACGTCCATCCCTCAGTCAGGTGATTTGTGTAGCTGCAGTTCTGTGCTTTGTCTGAGTTGTCATGGCGCTTAGCAACAGCCAATGACTGTGCCAAGGTGAAGCCCTGCCCCCTCACTGAAGGGAGTCCAATAAGAGGCACCTGTATGGTGAACTGGAAAAGTAAACACTAATTTCATTGGTTAAAATAATATGTTGTGGCTTCATATTGCCACCAAAATGTATTGAATTATGAAACGGACCCTGTGTATAACATATGATTTCCTATCTTCATACTGTGCAATGTCCATGGCAAATATGGGTCACTCGATTGTTCAAATAAAGTCTTGTTTTCTACAAACACTGCTGTTCAGCGCACGTCTCTCTCTCATGATCCACTAACTCCGCGCGGCTTTAATGTCAGCAAGCCCCACTTCCTGCCTGCACGGGGGGGGTCCGACACGGAGGGACGCAGAGCGCTGCTCGTTCCCGTAGACGTCGCGGCGGAGGCATCCGCCAAGCGGGACTGATGCTGCCCGGCGTGCCTGCACACGAACCGGCGGCATTCCTGCACCGTGAGGGAAGCGGACTACCTTGGCTTCGCGGTGAACTCGCGGGGCCTGGCGGCACGCGGACAGCACAGTGGCGGATCCCCTTATATCCCATAGGTATATTTTCCCCCACCTCTTCCTCACAAATGACCATATAGGCCAGTATCCATCAATCTTCCAGAACCGCTTACCCAGTACAGCAGCGGCGAGCCTGGATCCTATCCAGGCCTGTGGGGTAAAGACACCCTGCATGTGGTGCCAGTCTATCACAGGGCAAACAGTCATTATACACAATTTAGACACCAGTCATGTAACCACATGTCTTTGGACTGAAGGAAACCTGGGTACCTAAAGGAAACTGGCCTGAACAGGGACAGACATGCAGCCATGTTGCTCCATTCAGAACCACTGTCTCATATGTTAGGTGCACTAAAGGCCTACATTCGTATTTCTAAATCGAATTCAGGATTTTATCCGAAGTGATCCAAAGTTTTGCAGCCAGCTTTTTTTACAAGAGTGATTCAGGTTCTATATTCCGCTGAGTTGTCTAGAACCATAAACCTTCAGGCTGAATCCGTAACCACAGAACCACAATTCTGGCCGTACACAGCATTTTATATGCGCACTCACCCTCGGAAGCAGCTTTTGGTTATCGCTTGTACCAGGTTATGCCGACAGAACCAAACATCCTATCAGAAACGGCCTTGATCTCGGATTCTGAAGCCTTTTTGAATAGCGTGAATTAAAAGGAGCCTCTCTCTGGAATACAGCCCACGCCATACTGGAAGATTCCCTGAATCTGCTCAAAGAGGGTGCCAGCCTTTCCCAGGAAGCACAGGGATGAGTACGTGGTGGACAGGATGCCAGAATCGCATGCAGTATAACATGTCTTTATGGTTATTTATGGGAGGAGATCCCATGTACACTGGGAACTGTAACAGCATATGGAAAGTTAAGTATGATCTGGGCCTAAATCCGTACAGACAGAGCAGGGCCAGAAATCTAACACACAACCCAAGAGGTGTAAGACCACCAAATTGCCCACTGCGTCACCATGCCCGGTTATCAACGCGAAGTCTTTTCATGTTTGGGTTAACGATCGAATGACGCTTTCTGCGGGGCTATTAGAAAAGGTTATTATTATCCAATGGAGTTCGGAGCCTTGAGACTTCAGAACTTTTCATCGTGAGATGCAAGCCTGTGACACTTTTACCACAACGCAAGATGTGTGCGTGTTTAAACATTTTATTTATTTTTACACTGAGAAACATTTATATATTTACAAATATTGTTTTTAAATGTGTTTTATCTGCTTATACACAAACTTTTTTCATAAAATCCCCTCGATTGTCACAAAATCCTTGTTTTGCCAATGCTTTGCTTCCCCGATCATCTCCCGTTGCTACGAAACTAATTCAAATCATCTCACCTACGGCTTGATTCTAAAACATGAAGGAAAAAAACTGTAAATAGAAGAGAAATACTCCACGTGATATTTTAGTTCAGTTTGCAGCTGTTCTAAACTACCAAGGAAACCAGTGATAATCTTTGAAGTCATGATTATTTCCTTATTTTAAAACACACAGAAACCATAAGGTGGTAGTTTACATTCGGCAATGGAGTGTAATAAGTTATTCATCTGTTTTCCAAACGTGTAGCATTACCTTTTTTTTCAACCTTACTAGCTCGCTAAGCTATGAACAGGAGACAGGACGGTAATCAGGGGTATTACAGTGTCTCTCTGTGTATTATGGGACACAGAGGATGGCAGAAATGACCGGGTAATCTGCCAGCGTGGCCCTTCCGATATAAATCGAGGGATCCCACTTCATAAAAACCCCGGTATTAATTCTAATCATATATACATGCACACACTCCAGTAGGGGGTGCGTTTACATACAACGGAGGGGAAAGAGACTTATACAACCTTATAAAAGACGGTGCATTTTAATCAAGCCGGTTACTGATTGCTGTGAATTGCTTAGTTATGTACACATGTAGTGCCTTTAATCCCTCACGTTACATCCTCTTGGCCCTGAGACTGATTTGTGCTCAACAATCGCATTAGAAATTAAGGCTGATTACAGTGGGGTAAAGAGAGATAGACAAACGGGCAGTATGTAGGATTCTGACGTTTTAACGCAGATAAAGCAGCGAGCAGCCGGCTCCAAGACGGGTGGAGGCGGCATCTGCAGCAGATTAAATGTCTGAAGTGTCGCCGAAACAGGTGCACGGTCGGGATATGTCGTGGTCACAGCAAAATCCAGATAATTGCGTGCAGCCCGAAGACGGAACACGGGTAACGACCTTCAGGTGTAAGCGATTTACACTTGAAAAGTCGGGTCCGCGCCTACATTATGGGAACAGCTAAAACAGCACATCATCACTTGTAGATTTACATGTCCTCCCACTTTGTATCAAATCTACTGCTCATCCTTACTCGGAAAATGAATGGAAATGTATTTTTTTTTTAATCATTCGGCGTCATGGATTCCCAAGAACGGGAATGTCACAGTGATGCTGGGACCGGAACTTGACCGCACCCATGTAAAGTCTACAGGGAGCAGCGGTTTATGTACAGGCTATGTGTATGGAGTCTAAAAGAGTGGTTTTCAGTGTAATCCGACGGTTCTCCTACTTCAAACTCTGTATCACACTACTATTCCTTTATTTATTCGTTTGCTTGTTTATTTTGCAACGTAGTTCACTTTATAAGCTTTATTTTAGGCAACTCATTTTAATAAATGTGTCCAGGTCAAATATTTACATAGCGATAAATATTCATATACATATACTTAAAATGATTATATATATATATATATATATATATATATATGTATATATATATATATAGTATCCTACACTCAACATAAAAACAGCCCATGGTAATAATGAGCAAAGTTAAAACGGTAAAAAAAAATAAGAATAAAATAAGATTATTAAAATAATAAGATTCTGATCTACTTTTATAAAGAATATCTTTATGCTATCTCCAGCCACTTTGCATTTCTTACACGCATATGGATAGCGGTGTGGGTGGTGTACTATTTTACAGGATGCGAATGAGGTTTGTTCATTATTTCTGAAGACAGGCTGACTCGGGTCTGCAAAATTAGGAAGCACTGTGACGTGCCCACATCATCACGCGCGCGGACACCCACGCACACCGTCGCCAGCACATATAAACACAAACGCGCATGACAGCTGTCTCCCGGGAAAACCCTTCCTGAGAGTTGGCGCCGAGCCAGCCGGCCTGGAATTGGCTGGAGCTGGTCATGTGACTCTCCGGCCAACCGGGAGCAAAGGCACCGGGCTGCACACAGATGATGTTCACGAGTATAATTAATCCAGCAGCCCAGTTACCGTTTTGAGGTCGTTTTGATCCGTTTTGTCGTTTTGCTTTCGTTTGTTAATATTAGAACATTATGAGTGTTCTGTATGACCCAGCGGTACTGAATCAAAACTGAAGTGCGTCCCCTGGATAATGGCAGCGTCTTTAAGCCATCAGAATCACGAGGCAACAACTCCACAGCTAAAACCTGGGCGGGAAACGCCACTGATAGCAGTCACGTGACTGAGACGTACCTTCAACTAGTCTACAGGACAGATGAGTGCAAAACGTTAAAAAAGGCCACAGCTGAGGGGTAAATAGGAAGTAAAAGCTAAATAAAAGCTCACTCTTTACAAAAGATACCAAAACGAAAAACAAAACATACTTTTAATTTGGCACAAAATATACTGCACACATCAGAAAGATTAATTAGCCCCAGAGCTACCTGGCATATACGAAGCCTATATTCCATCGTCTACATGGTCGATTTCAGATACTGTTTGTACAATGACAAACAATAAACATGTAAAAATGGAAAAGTAGCAGATCCGACAGATCTAGTCCATAACATATGCAGTATATTTTGATGCATATTAAAAATACACTCCTTCGTTTTCTTGATTTTATATTTCAACAGTTTATTTGATAACAGTTGTCGATGCAGTCCACTATCTTTGATTTGATATTATATATTATCCCTGACGTGTGCCGAGGGATGATGTTATGAGCACCTTGTCTTTGCCCTTTGCGTGTGTTTGTGTGTGTGTGATTCCCCATGCGGTTCCGCTGACTCAGAGGCGGGTTTGAGCCTCAGGGATGTAGATCTCGATGCTGTCGGCACTCTCGGTGGCCGAGCTCTGCCTGGCCGAGGCGGCGCGCTTGGCTGCCATCAGCCTTTTGCGTGCTTCTTGCCGCTGCCTTTCCGTGCTCTCCAGGGACCGGTCCCTCGCCATAGGCAGGGGCCCCTTTGGGGGTTTCCTGGGTACGACAGGAGCCACCCTCCTGGCCTGCATAGGGGAGATATAACAGCCAGTTATGCATCTGGAAGTAAGACAGGAAGGCTCATGGGAGCTTCACTTACTGTAGGCCTACACATTATTAAATTAACTGCGATGCCAATTTCCATTTAGGAGATAGTTAGGACACCATCACATCCATTATTATTTAAAATGCCTAGAGTTCGATTCTGGTGGCACCACATCAGGTGAAAATGATTAGAACATTATTACAGAGCTTTTTAGCAGTGTCTCTTATTTATACCATAGACATTTAGTTTGGTTTGCTCTTGATTGTTGAAATGAGTGGGATCACCATGGTGAGATTGAAAGAGCTCTCTGGCCTTCAGAATGAAGCATGTAGGTACATATGAGTCTGGGAGGGATATAAAAAAAATTCAAGACAGTTTGGAATCAGCCATTCCACTGTCTGCAGAATAATTTACAAGTGGAAAACATTTTAAACAACTGCCAGTATGGCCAGGGCAGGCTGTCCTAGCCAGTTCAGCCCAAAAGCAGACCCCAAGGTGTTGAAATAAGTCTCCAACAATCCTAAAATGTCATCACAGGTCATACAAGAAGCTCTTGCCACAATTGATGTCAAGGTACATGCATCTACTATCAGAAAGAGACTGTGCAAATTTTGGTTTACATGGGAGCTGTGCAAGGAGGAAACCCTTGCTGTCAAAATACCAGGGCAAGACTGAAGTTTGCCAGAGACCCACCTAGACAAAGTCTGGGAAATTTGGAACAATGTGCTTTGGACAGATGAATCTGAAATTGAATTATTTGGGCGCAATAACAGAGGACAGTTTGGCATAAACCAATGACAGCTGTGATGCAGCTGTGATGCAAGGGGGTGGAAATGTCATGGTTTGGGGCTGCTTTGCTGCAGCAGAACCTGGCCAGCTCACCATCACAGAATCGACTATGAATTCTTCATCATATCAGAGGTTGCTTGAGGACAACGTGAGATCATCTGTTCAAAAGTTGAAGCTGAAGTTGAGGTGGATCATGCAAATAACTCAAAACATTCCAGTAAATCTAGCAAGGAATGGCTTACAAGAAAGCGTTCTGGAATAGTCAAGTCAAAGCCTGGATCTGAATCCTACTGAGATGCTGTGGGGTGATTTGAAGAGGAAGTGCATGCAAAACACCCTTCAAACATCACACAGCTTAAGGAATTCTGCATTGGAGAGTGGGGAAAACCTTCTGCCAGTCGATGTCAGAGATTGATAGGTGGTTATAGGAAACGTCTCATTGACGTTATTTCAGCCAAAGGGGAAATACTAGCTATTAGGGCACAGGGTATCCTGACTTTTCCCTCAGTAGGCATTGGCATCTTAGTTAATTTCTTTTGTGAAACAAGTAAACTTACTTAGTTACACTTGTATCTACACATATGATTTGGTAGAAGTATTAATAGTAATATGTTGATATTTCTTAATAAAGAACTAAACATTTAATGGGGTGTCCTAATTTTTTCACATGACTGTACATTGAAAGTGGGACCAACTAACCATATGTCTTGGTCCTGCCTCCTCTAGCTGCTTGGACCCACCTACCAATTGATTGGTTATTTCTAGGAACCAATCATTTTTTGTTAACTTGTGAAATTAAAAGGGGTGGCAACTGTGAGTAAGTTGCGTGTGTGTATGTGTTGGGGGGGGGCAACCCTGAGATTGGACAGAGTTGGTCATGTGACTCTCCAGAAAGCACAAACAAAAGAGTAGCAACAAAGATGATGACGACGGACATGGACATGTCGCTATGTGACCCCCCCTGCAGAGATGTTGTATGGCATAAACAGAATTCATTTGAAGTTGTGTAGGATGGTGTGGCTTGTAATGCTGTGTGTGCAGTATGTAGCAGGATGGGCATGTGTGCTACACCTGCACAGGAAACCTGACTGTGACTCAACGGCCCTCCCAATCAGCTTCTTCCATCCAAAGCAGAAAGAGGTAGGCATTTATCTTAGGCTGGATTTTTTGGATAGCAAAATAACTTAGTCTTGGCTAAATGTTAGTGAACAAAGATGAACTCCATTTAATAAAATGTTACAAATTATCTGGCTGGGCAGGAAATCCTGCTTTGTGATACTGGCCTCTGTTCAGCTAGAATTCAGGTCAACCTCAGCTCATAATTACTCTAATGAAGGATGGTTACCTCTGTCTGTGTTTAAAATGCCAGGCAGGCAGTGATTACTGTGTACTGTGGAAACACACCGGTTGGACTTCAGACCCAAAGTACCAGGCTGAGGCGTTAAGAAGTAGACAAGCTGACTGAGTCTTTACAGTCAATATGTGTAGGTCGCTGGGAGTAGGAGAAAGGGGCACGTGCTTTACCTTCCTCTCTGGGACCGCCAGAGGCTTCCATTTGTTGGCTTTGAGCTGGTGCAGCTCGTCGAACTTGAGGCTGATATTCTCGATGGATAGCTGAAGCATATCCCAGAAGCCAGCCAGGTCCTGTGAGATGGGCCTTGGATTGGCGTTGGGGTTCTGGGTTAAGGCAGGTTGGGGGGGGGAGACAGATTCAGAGGTTCAATCAGCCATTACGAGTTGCAGATCTCACTATGTGCTGTGGGAGGAGCCTCACATCACTGTGTATGGGCTGTGGGTGGAGCTTCACATCTCTCTACGTGCTGTGGGTGGAGCGTCACATCTCTGTCTACGTGCTGTGGGTGGAGCTTCACATCTCTCTACGTGCTGTGGATGGAGCTTCACATCTCTTTCTATGTGCTGTGGGTGGAGCTTCACATCTCTGTCTACGTGCTGTGGGTGGAGCCTCACATCTCTCTCTACATGCTGTGGGTGGAGCTTCACATCTCTCTCTATGCACTGTGGGCGGAGCTTCACATCTCGCTCTACGTGCTGTGGGTGGAGCTTCACATCTCCCTACGTGCTGTGGGTGGAGCTTCACATCTCGCTCTACGTGCTGTGGGTAGAGCTTCACATCTCTACGTGCTGTGGGTGGAGCTTCACATCTCGCTGTACATGCTGTGGGTGGAGCTTCACATCTCTCTACGTGTTGTAGGTGGAGCTTCACATCTCTCTCTATGCACTGTGGGTGGAGCCTCCCTATTGATTATGATCATATCGACACACTGCTCACCAGGTTCTCTTCACAGAGCTCCCGGAACTGCTGGAACTTCTGTGACATCAGCAGCTGGGCGCTGCCCACCGCACTCCGGATCTTTCCCAGGACTGGCAACGACAAACAGATGCACATTAACTGAGGCAGACACCCACACACAGACAAAAGAAATGGGATCAGACAGGGGAACCATGCTGGCTAACATCTATAACATAGTTTACAATACTGACTTTCTGAGTCAGTATTAATGTGTTAACCATGTAAAGAGATGATTAATTCTTGCATCATCAGAGAAAGATAATCACACATTACTAAACTCATCATTAAGAAATATGAATGGATATGGGGGAGGCATTGTAATGATGCATAACTGAGCTGTGGGGGTGTGTGTGTACGGGGCGGTTGTTCTAAGCAATCCATTAAGACTGACATTACCAGGCAGACGGGCTAAATGGAGGGGGTGTGTTTCTGAAACATGATCACTGGGGTTATGGGTAGGATTTCCCATAGATGCATGCACATGTGGGTGTGTGTCTGGTTGTGTTGCCTAGCTAAAGAGAACCTTTAAAAGCTTTCACTGCAACGTTACAGACGAACCCTGTAGGAAAGTTTAAGTGGAAACAGATCGCCGCCAAAACGGAGGCTGCGGTGTGTGTGCGTTTCTGCTCTCTCACATGTTAATTTTTACATTTCTGTACACGACACTTGCAGTCATTTTCTCTTTGTTTGCGTTTGACTCCAGGCCGGGGTTCATGCATCGGTGGGGAGGCCGTTGGTGGACAAAGGCAGCAGGTTGAGAGGGATTAATGGGCGGGAATAATGGATGTTGGTGACCTCATAATTTCACAGAGTCTCAGAAGCGGGATTTCAGTTACGGCACCCTTTTGACGGAGAGATCTGCTATGAGACAGGGACTGCTAATCAATCTGGGTGCGTCAACTTTCCCTTGGGCTGAACAGTACTGATGCCTTTTAGGTAAACCTAAAATCTAATGGCTTGTTCAGGTAATAACTGTCAATGTTTCAATGGAGAATGTGTTGTGCTGGGAAGACAAAAACATTGTGCGTGTGTGTGTGTGTGAAATGGTGATGTCACAATGGGCGTGTGATGTCATCATCATGGGACACTGACTCTCATCTGGCAGGTCGTTCTCCAGCTCCTCCTGCTGCATCTGGCAGCACCAGCCCTCCATGCGCTCCGTCTCCGCCCGCAGCAGCTTTAGGAACCAGTGTCCGTCCCGCTGGCATACATAGGCCTGTGTGGCCTCGCCGGGGTCGTCCTCCACGGCGTCGATCCAGGGGTCCGGCGGTGGCAGGATGGACGGGTCGAAGCCCACGTCGCTGTCGTCATGGCTGCCGGCTGCAGGGTAGTCGTCGTCTGCACAGGGGTGGTAGTGGTTTCCTGAACCCTGGATGCTCACCGTGGAGGTTCCAGCATCGCGGGATCGCTGCCGGGGGATGGGGCCTGACGAGGGTGGTCCTGCCACTGGGGTGTCCACCAGCCCGCTGAGCGCCTCCAGGTGGTCCAGGTCAGCCTGTACAGCTGTAGTCACGCTGTTGGAGCGCGTCAGCCGCCGATAGCTGCCGGACACAGTGGGCACTATTAGTTATCTTTGATAGCATGCTAGCTCGCTAGTGTGCTAATGCAGTAACATACTAAAGTGCTAACGTGCTAATGTGCTAACACCGAACATGCAGTTCCACTCATTCTCCTAAATAAAAAGCCCCAGCAGCAACGGACGCTCTGCGGCCTGGGCTCACGTCCCCACATCCTCCATCTGCGCTGGAAGTAGGTGGCAGATGAGATGGCTGAGAAAATCAGCGTGAATGGTCAGCAGTCGTCTGAGGCCCCGACTGGGTGACGCAGTCGGATGGAGAGTGTCCTGTCCCAGCAAAGGCAGACGGGCGCCCACACATCCACGCATCACTCGTAGCTGGGGGCTAAACTTATGCTCAGGACCTCTGAAGGGCCATCACTGTATCCCGCACACACATGCACAGACTGTGACTCCCTGCTAGCTGTGAGGAGGTCTTTCCCGGGGAGGGTAAGGGGGGGCTTTATGGCACATCTGTTCTGAGTCAAGGCCGTGCGGCACACCGGGCACGCTCAGTTCCCCAAACACACACACACACGCACACACAGCTGACAGGAGGCAGCTGGTAACGCTGTCTGTGAACACTGGGCTTGTTAGCGCTGGTGTGTAACGGCTAGCGGGGGGTGTTCATAGTTTCCTGGCAGACTGGTGCTAACCTCACATGTGTACAGTGTCAGGGGGCAGCTGGGCCTCTGGGATCAATCGGGACAAAGTAGAGGATCATACTGTATCAAAGTATTCTAGCTAGTACATTCCATACTGTGGTCAGATAATGGAACTACAACCGCCCCCTAAACATGGATTCATCCAGAAACATACTGAGCCTGAGATGCGGAGTACAGTACAAGACCATGAGAAAAATGACTACCTAACAGAGGAACCAGAACAGGGAGGACCACCCCCCCACCACCCTCCAGCCAATCAGGGAGCAGCAAATGTCCTCCCGATGTGGTACTCATTCTAAATTATCTGCCTGCCCCCCCAACCTACCACCTCCATCCTTTTTCCTTTCCTACAACATGCTCTTCTCTGCTTGTTGGAGGCATATTCACCTTCAATGCATCTTCTGTCTATTTCTTTCTTGCAGCGTTTTCTATGCCTGCATGTATTTTCACTAATATATATAGCGCCTTTCACATCACCGGCGCCCCAAGGCAGGTGGGCCACACGCTCACCAGCGCTCCTCCACCTGGATCCCCACCGACTGGAAGCGGCAGTGCTCCCCTGCACCCAGGGTGTCATCAGGGCTGTCCACCTGCGGGGGGGGGAGGGGGGGTTGCCGTGGTGACTGGCTGACACTGGCTTTGAGTTTACTTTTGCTAACGGACTTCAGTAATAAAATGTTCAATTCAGAGATGCGAAGACCATAAAGTTGACCAGATTTAACCAGGAAGTGGTCTTTGTGATTTTTGTTTACCCTCGTTCAGAGAGAAATGACACACCCTGAAGACGACTGTACTCGCTCAATGTTATCTTAACATAATATAATTATAGACCACACTGGGTTTTCTGCTTTCAGATAGTACACATGTAGCTTCCATTTATCCCTTTAATAACATGCAGCTGGAAAAATGGTTAAAATAATTAAGATTTATATTTTTCGATGTCTGATATATGGCCTAGATATTGAAACTTCAGTAAAAGGTGTCAGATTTGAAATATTGCTGGTAGGATGTCAGTGTGACTATCAACAAGTCTTTTACTTGTACATTTTTGCCGACAATCGCCGACCTCTCGTGTGAAAAGCAGGCATTAGGCCGAGACTCTAGGCGAGGCGCCCCTGTCGCCAGGCGTGAGCTGAGCCTGACATAAAGCCTCATATATGCAGATTCACTGCTCTGACCTGTTAACTTGGGCACGTTCTGCCGCCGCTGACTGAATTCCCATCTCCATGCTCAGTGTATTCCAACCCTGTCACTGTATTCCAACCCTGTCACTGTATTCCAATCCCGTCACTGTATTCCAATCCCGTCACTGTATTCCAATCCCATGAAAGCTGTGTGCCAGACCCCTCCCTCCCCCACCCCTACCTGGATCCCGATGGAGAGGCACTGGCTTCGCCGCAGCGCGTCCTTCTTGCCATTCTCGCTGAGCTGCGTGACGGTGGACGCCGTGGCGGTGATGGTGACGGTGCTGCTGCTGACGTGCTGGCTGGGGGGGCCGTGCACCTGCGCGTTGGCCGCCTCGATGGCCGCCGTCAGCGCCTTCATGCTGTCTATGCTCTCCGTGGAGTCGCTGAGGCGTGACTGGCTGTCGGCGCGACCCCCGGACCGCTCGCCATAGGCGTCCTGCGCCGACTCGGTGCTGCTCTGCGTCGTGATGGAGATGAAGGGCTTGGCGGTGGCCGCGGTGCGAGGGGGCACTGGGGGCGGTGTCTTCTTGTAGGTGGTGATGCATGATGACACTGAGGGGGCGGGGCAAAACACATGTCAGGGGATTGTGGTATATGATAGGAGGACTGGATAACAGTAAGAGGCACGGACGAGGTAAAACCAGTCTGGGGTGTAGTCAAGAAAAGCCTCCCCCCCCCCCACTCCCAAATAAATACACACTTGTACCTCGAGGCGGAGATGGATGGATAAAACTTTACAGCTAATAAAGGAGCAGAATTTCAGGATATGATTCATGTTGTGAAAAGTCTGCTGAAAATAGACCCTCTTTAATATCTTTATAAACTTCATACATACTGTGATGTACAGAAAAACTTTTTTGCACAGTGACAGGGGCGGGGTATTCAGGGGACCAATCAGGTTTCAGGCCTGTGTCTGCACCTCAGAGTGCTCGGGGGGGGGGGCGGGGGGGGGGGGGGGGGGGGGGGGGGGGGGGGGGGGGGGGCGCCGGGGCGGGGGGGGCCGGGGGGCGAGGGGGGGGCGGGG
>JABFDZ020000084.1:16717997-16732023 GCA_019775955.2 Pollimyrus isidori | reverse complement strand
CTACACTGATACTGCAATGAGGAGCGAATAGCGAAGGCCGTGTCTGTCCTACACTGATACTGCAATGAGGAGCGAATAGCGAAGGCCGTGTCTGTGCTAAACAGAATCAGAGAGGAGGGGGAGCCCTGTCAGATATAGAGTGGGGGGGATGGTTGAATTACCCGCTCTGTACAGTTGTTTATTTTTTATCATATGTATTTATAATCACAGTCTTAACGATGCAGTTTGTTCATTTGTCATCATGTTTTTACCACTTCAAAGTGATACAAAATTAACCAATGTGATCAAGCTGTTATTTTTATTTGATATGCGGTTAAAGCACTCGGCTTATCACTACTAGTAATATTCTTACTTCTATAAAAATGAATTAAAATGTCAAGCTATTCACATTTGTCTTCTTAAACACGTCATATCTAGAGTTTATCTAGTAAACAGGGGCATTGGACTGCAGGTAGTGGGGGACCTGACTCACTAGGGCCCTGTCTGGATGGGGGGGGGGGTCCTGTCTCCATAAGCCCCGGGAATAATTTGATTTTCATTTCTAATTTTAATTCCTGTTGCTAATATATAAATACAAAATAATGTGCATGATAAGTTCTACTTTATCTGATTGTCTGCCTGTTGCCTGCTGCTCCACTTTACTGTGGGGCTCCATGCTGACAGGTTTCATTCATAAAGCAGGCGACCCTCAAGCACTAAACAGTACATCGCAGTAACGTAAGTTAGCTTGTAAACTGGCCAGTTAGCAGTCATTCATAACAAGCACAAGCAGATAACAAAGCAGGACTGGATTCAATGAAGCTAGTAAGCATCTTATTAACAGTTAATGTAACAGACAGTGTTTTTAGATCATTACCCAGCAAAGTGTAAAATCCTCATTTAACCACAGTATGACTGATGAGGCACGCTTAGCTTGGCGATTTTTACCTGTTTACATTGTACTTTAGTTTACTAGTTTTTTGTTCCCCTCTTTTGAACTCCTCTGTATTTACACTGTTTCAGTTTGGTGCTTTGGCCCTGCTGGTAAGTAAAGTTTTGGCTGTAGTACAGTTAGTGAAATCGGAAAGGTATGATTTGCGCATAAGGAGGTGGAGCTGGTTTTCTCTCTGCTCCTATAATTATATGTGGACTGAACCAAAAGTCTCTTTATTTATCAATGAAGATAACAGACGCCTCTTCTTATAGCACTATTAGACTTACAGACCCCGTTCATCTAACATTGTCAGCCCCTGCTTTTGTAATGGGGAGCCAAAATAATTTGATAATTTGTTTTTCTTGCAATAAGACCGCTTTAAACCCACTGTGAAGAAATCCGACGGTAGTACACTACCTCTCAAAATTTCACACACCGAACATTTGCATGTTACTCACTTAGTATTTACTTAACATTCACCATATATTCTTTGCTAACAAATAAATGTACAATATGTTCACCATTTGAGTATCAGCAAGAAAATGTCGCGTCTTTGATTCATCAAAGTAACCTTCTGTAGAAAATTCAAGGCATTCCTTCCTCAAGGGACATCAAATACTGCTCCGTTCCAAGGAATGAAATGGTTAACTAGTACATTTAAAGGCCAGAATTTGACTTCCCATCACCGCACAGTTAATAGGATGTCTGGCATGCACTATTATTTACTATTTCCATGTTGTAAATTAAACTTATTTCATTATATTTTCATATAGTCGGTCACTGAACTTTCCAATGCTGAAGATGAGAAAAAAATCCACATTTTATGTAACAAATGGAAAAGTGATTAAAAAGCACACAATGGTGTACGAAAGCTTTTGACTGGTAGCCTGGGTGCCTTTTCATTACACAATAGGGCCACTTCCGCGCACTGGCAGTTCACCACGAGGTACCCACACCTGAGCCGAATGCCGCTCCTGCAGATAGAACCGGCCTGGCTCCGCACTCATCCTGTGAGGAATGTGGGAGACTTAGCTGGGCCTTCCGGGCGGAGGAGGACCTGCCAGTGTGCGAAAGTGAGCGGGATTATTACCCTCGGGTTCTCTCCAGTCGAAGCCGCTGATACCAGCGACAGCACGCGGCTTTTTAAACGCGGACGGCAATCTGACGCGACACTTCCAAGAGCGGCAGAGAGGGAGCGGGACTAGATGCCTCTGGCTTGCATGAACAGTTCCAGCGCGGCCGACTCCTAAACGATTTACAGTCCTGCTTCTTCGCCTAAAGGTGGGTAACAGGCACGGTCAAATAAAATGCCAGCTGGCCATGTATTGATCAGTGTGGGAGCCCAGTAACAAGGAGGGCCCATTGAAGGAGCCAGATTTGGACCGACGGAGCCCCACAGATCCACAGCCTTGGGTTTACCGATGACCAGCAACTGGACGCTGGCGACTCTTCCTACAAACCTGTAATGATCAAGCCATATTGCTGTAACAGTGAGACTGCATGCCCTTTTTGAGCAGCGTTAATGTCCCCTTTTCCTGAAGTGCTGAGACTAGATTTGGACAAAGGTAATCCACTTAAACATGCTTAGGAAGGAAACAGGGGCGAGTGACAGTTTAAAACAGTCTATTAAACGTCTCGGTCTGTCTGCCCGCATGGTTTCTGAGGACAAACCACCCAGACATCCTTCCTGCTAACATACCACCTCGGTGACAGGGTGAGGCGGCATCGTCGAGACCAGATGCGCACGCTCGGCGCTGTTTGTCAAACAAACTGGCGCGTAATAATGTGTTTTATCAGTCAAGTGTATAACCGCAGAGTCCAATTGTAGAATGTGGCACTGATCGTGCACAGATAGGGGGGGGATCAGGTCACCATTGGGCTGATCAGGGGTATGCATCAGTGAGTAGGCAGATAGCACAGCAAAGTGGGGGTGATGTCCAGGGGGGTCCAGGCAAACCAGGCCTTGGTCCTGTCAGTGCTTGAATATGCATCTCCCTATTCATATTAATATAACCAGCATTATTATTATTATTATTATTATTATTATAGAACGACAAAAAAACAACAAAAATAATAATTAGAATTCTTATTTGTAATGTGCATATCTCAAACCTGACGCACCACACAGCAAAAAAAAAGTAAAAACAAAATAATACATAAAAATTAAAATAAGAATAACATCCAGCAGGCAGTAATAGAGTACAGACAATACAAAAAGCAGTGAAGGAATAAAACTGTGGCTGCAGGCAATTGAGGGGGAAAAAAACTTAAACGTTAAGCCTCTGAGAAAAATAATCTAAATGCCCACAACCCTTGCAGTAAGGATGAAAGCACTGGCCAGCTTCTGCCCAAAGAGGAACAGCTATTGCTGAACGTACGGTGGCCTGTTGGATCAGCACCTGCCTACTTTCAGGCCGTCGTCGACTCTAAACTACTTATGAGCTGTTTTATTGATGCGCCATGAATTATGAAGATTCCCTGCCGTCACCTCTGAGGGGCGGATTTTAGAGCATTCTGTGAGAAGCCAGGAGCTTCCGAAATTCTCCTGTGACCCCGCTGACTGGTTCCTGTCACTTGGGGGCACACACGCGCATACGTGGGGACACATCCCTACCGATCCTGGGGGAGCACCATGTGTGTTTAGGGGAGGAGGGGGGTTAGGGGCTGATTAGGTCCCTACCCATGTGGAAACCAAAGCTCTGCACTTGGCTGTGGGAGTCGGTCGGGGGGTTGGGGTTGGGAATAGGGCTGGCTACAGCATAGGGCACCTTTCACCTCCCTCTGAGACGGCCTCCTCTGTCTAACCTCGTCAAAGAACCACGCTGAGGGTTATCCTTCCTCTGTTCCAGTTATTGGTGTAAAACAGACAACTATAATCTGCTCCCGGTGATAAAACGCATGGAGGTTTGTGGAGGCTAGTGGTTTGATTCGCAAAATGTGCATCCTGAGGGTAGCGTACCACCCACCCGCCAAGCGGGGGGGGAGGGGGGGCGCTCACGGCATAACTCATCTTCCATGCTTCTCGCACCTGGTTCCAGATTTTGTCCGCTACTCCTGGTTCGCCGTCAGAAACGCAGCCAGATGGGACTTCGTCGCTGCCTCTAGTGCTCGTGCCTCTAGTGCTCGTGCCTCTAGTGCTCATGCATGACCATCTAACCTGATTCTGCAATGAGCTAGGACTGGGCAGAAGGTTGGAGAGAACAGTAGCTTTCCATCCTAATGGTTTCCGTTTAAGCAAAGTCAGCGACTTCGTCTTCAATTTTCTTTCTGATATTATAGCCTATCGATGTGTCTGCCTCACAGCTGCTAATGAGGTCGACTCTGGACGTGGAGCCATTGCCTCAGAGAACGAGCTGGGGAAGAAGGAGAGTGAATGGGAGATGAGGAGGGCAGGAGCACTAAGCTGGGGCCAGCACCTGGACAATTTCAGTTTCCTCCTGGTTCCTCTCTGAGGCAGACGCCCATACCCTCAGAGGCTGATTGTGGCACACGCGTGACATCACAACCCTCAATCTTCCCCATTGGCTGAGCCCATTATGACACGTTCATTCTGCCGATTCACAGGTACATATGTTATCCTGAGGCCGAGTCTTCTCAGTGGCTACCGCCATTTCACTCATGCATGGGACCCCCAGGGTTTCAGAGCCACAAACTGTCAGTACACTGGAAGTACGCCCCCCCTCCCCACCCCAAAGTGGCTGCTTGAGTCAACCCCCTCCTGATATAACTCAATGACATCATCCTCCCGGCTTTACCTGAATATTATGGACCCCAGAAACACCTTCATAACACAGTTACAAAATGTGACACGGATTTGTCTTTGTCACTGGGGTATAATTAATACAGAGAATGGGCAAATTACATCCCTGATTAAACAGGCCCCCACTTATTCATACACATTCATCATCGGTGGTGGAGGGGAGGGGGGGGGTTAACAGAGCTGACAGACTGACCCCGAGGCAGTCTGTGCGCGGTTTCTACCTGCTCTGCTGCTTCTTTCTTTCCGAGACACGCGCATTGATTTATTTACGGGTCTTTCATTATTCTGAGTCTCCAAGTGACCAGTCGCTGTTTTCTTTTCCCTTCCCCAGTGTGCGGTCGGCTCCCAGGCCTCCGTCTGACGCAGTCCCGTTGCAGTCACCCCGGTTGGACACAACACATGGCATCACGCGGCGCCGGAAGATAAAGGGGCGGGGAGATTTGGGAGGAAAGATAAGGCAAAGGGGTGCCAGCTTTCATCATCTGGCGAATGCGTGCCAGCCTGGCACCTGGGGTCATTCCAGGCCTACACACTTCCTGACTGCCTCCGGTAGATAACACGGTATTCTAAATAATGCTCCTGTAAGCCAGTCTGCTATTATCCTGAACGAATGTTAAAAAAAAACAAATGCAGGAAAAGTGCATTTGCATTATTTGCCTGAAACGCTGAGCCGTGAGGCGTTGGCCACTAGGGGTCGAGTTGTAACAGTGTCACATCTTTTTTTAATTGATTGTATACAATTTTTGAAAATTGGTGCCCTGGAAGTCGAGCTAAGGATATGAGTACCATAATACTACTACTACTACTACTACTACTACTACTACTACTACTAATAATAATAGTAATAATAAAATATTATGTAATGTGTATATATATGTATATATAGACACATCTCTCCCTCTTTCTCTCTGTATACATAATGGAATATATAAAAAAAAACACATATAGCTCTTATATATTTTTTTCACCCTTCTTGATGTATAGTACCATCGATTCATAATGGCGAGCAACGTCCGCGATACGCTGAGAACTCTGACGGGGCACGGAAAAATCTGCGAAATAGCAGGAGCGAGATAGCTGAACCGCGATATAGCAGGAGCGCGATAGCTGAACCGCGATATAGCAGGAGCGCGATAGCTGAACCGCGATATAGCAGGAGCACGATAGCTGAACCGCGATATAGCAGGAGCGCGATAGCTGAACCACGATATAGCAGGAGCGCGATAGCTGAACCACGATATAGCAGGAGCGCGATAGCTGAACCGCGATATAGCAGGAGCACGATAGCTGAACCGCGATATAGCAGGAGCGCGATAGCTGAACCACGATATAGCAGGAGCGTGATAGCTGAGCCGCGATATAGCAGGAGCGCGATAGCTGAGCCGCGATATAGCGGGGGATCACTGCACAGGCGAAATGAGCCCCGGCGTTTGGCAGTCTGGCAGGTCGCCATCGGGCCTCCGTAGCTGGCGTCCATCGCACTCGCTGAAAAAGTTAGCCCACCGAGAGCCGTTGCTTAGCAACCCTTGTTCTGACATACCCTTACAGTGGGAAAATGACGGCAGCGCTGATTGATGGACAACACATTATTTATGCTCTTCATTATTTATAGGGAAAATAGAAGCTAGCGCTGGTGCATGGCGTTTGGACGCCTTGACATGTTATTCTAGCGTGATTGATGAAAGTGTGCATTGGAAGCAGAGCAACACATTAAAGCCACACGCGCACACACAAAAAAACACAAAGGCGTGAAAATTCAACGTTATTTCCTACATGGGTCTCCAACGTTCCAATAACATGCGCAGCCAAAATTCATTTCGGTCTCAAAGATGGATGCTTGCGCTGGGATTTTGGGAGCCCCTGACTCAAACTGGGGTGGAGATTAATGACGCAAGGTTTCCTTCAGAGTGAACCCTGCTGGAAGAGCACGGAACGGCTTATAATGTTACCCCCCTCCTGTGCCTTTAGCATAAAATAATTCACCATGTCATTTCTCCCATAAATATCAATTCCTGTTGAGATCATAACGTCTGACAATTAGCTTCCTCGCAATCGACGTGAAAGTCGAGACAGTAGAAGTAAGCCTTCCGGACTGTATGTCAGCATGGGAGAGCAAATGAAATCGGTTGAAAACATCCTGGATGCCTGTTCACAAAGGACATTGATACAGGGATCTAGCTAAACAGGAAGGCAACCAATGCAGGGTAACATGCCAATGCAGGGTAAAGCACAATGCAGGGTAATGCACCAATGCAGGGTAACATGCCAATGCAGGGTAAAGCACAATGCAGGGTAACGCACCAATGCAGGGTAACATGCCAATGCAGAGTAACATGCCAATGCAGGGTAAAGCACAATGCAGGGTAAAGCACCAGTGCAGGGTAACATGCCAATGCAGGGTGATGCGCCAATGCAGGGTAAAGCGCCAATGCAGGGTAACATGCCAATGCAGGGTAAAGCACAATGCAGGGTAATGCACCAATGCAGGGTAACATGCCAATGCAGGGTGATGCGCCAATGCAGGGTAAAGCACCAATGCAGGGTAACATGCCAATGCAGGGTAAAGCACAATGCAGGGTAATGCACCAATGCAGGGTAACATGTCAATGCAGGGTAAAGCACAATGCAGGGTAATGCACCAATGCAGGGTAAATCACAATGCAGGGTAATGCACCAATGCAGGGTAACATGCCAATGCAGGGTAAAGCACAATGCAGGGTAAAGCACAATGCAGGGTAATGCACCAATGCAGGGTAACATGCCAATGCAGGGTGATGCGCCAATGCAGAGTAGCACACTAATGCAGGGTAACGTGCCCGCAATCAGAATTATCTACACGAACAGAACGTAGCCTGTCCTCTGTTAGCTGATGCATTAAAAATAGAGCTAATCTAGATAGAGTTAGTTTATCACCCCTTTCCTGGATGTATCACGAGCCGCCCTGTTATCACTGTAATAATCCCGACATCTAAAAAATGGACCATTATTAATTTGAAGGCTCAGCTCTGTGTGCTGAATTGTAGATGAAGAAGGATATTCACAGGCTAATCTATTATGCGTCCTGTCCTTTTTTTTTTAAAGAATATATTAACATTTAAGAGGTAGTGCCAGATTTTTAAGGAAAAGGAAAATCATGGTGGACTTTTTGGTAAAATATAGAAAATTTGACATTGTACTAATATTAGATATGGAGATCTTATAACCAAATATAGTACAATATAGTTACAATACAATACAATAAGATATCCAAATATAATACTCAGCAGAAACCTGTGCAAACAAGAAACAATCTAAACAGGAGGGATGGGATTCGAATCCAAAACCCCTGTGTGTGTGCATGTGTGTGTGCGTGTGTGTGTGTGTGTGTGTGTGTGTGTGCATGTGTATGTGTGTTTCCCAATCAGTACAGTCCCAGAGGACCCATGTTATTCATACTTTTGCTCCCTCCGAGCTCCCAGCCAATTAAAAACTGTGTTGGGAGCGAAACTGTGGACTGTTGGTGGTCACTGGGGAGAGAAACAGCCCAGGTCTAGATGATAACTTTTCTGGAAGACAGACTAATTCTGAAAGGTCTAGCTAAGCTGGCAATTCCTTTCCCCATGAATCTTGGCTTCTCCCTTGGTTCTCTCAGCTCTTCAATCAAACAGATACATTAGTCTTCAGTCCGCCGATCTTCCCTCATCAAATATCGATAACGCCTCTGCCCTGTTTATTGCCACAACCATCTACACGCCCTATGCATCTGCAAGGCCAAATACTGTTTGCTTGACTTCAGCTTTTGGATTCGGATTCTGCTATATCTCTGTCCGAGTTTGGTGACTGAGCTTGGCTTATGCCTCTGTCACCGGTAAAACAAACGATGACGGATCCATCACTCCTCAGATGGACGCCAGTCTGATTCATTACTCTGCACACACACACCTATGCCGCATTTTACGATACTCACCAATCCGGTAAAACCTCAATGATGTGTGTCAGCTAACAGAGCGATTGCCAAGGAAATGAGGAAAATAAGACATTAATCAAATAACCAGCATGGCGGATCCATCTAAAATAATCCCTTTTCCAGTACGGGGTTAAGGTGAGCCTGGAGCCTATTCCAGGAAGCACGGGGCACATGGCAGGGGACACCCTGGATGGGATGCCAGGTTCTCGCAGGGCACATACAACAACGTACACACATACACACACACATACACACACAGACAGAGGCCAAGTTCACCTAAATGGATATTTTTGGACACATGGGAGGAAACTCGTGTACCCAGAGACTGACCTGCGCAAACCTGAGAGGAGCATGCAAGTTCAGCACATATGGCGGTATAGTGTGGACCCAACCCTGCATCCACCCCCATCGTGTTTACAGCCATTCAGAAACTACAGTCTGTCTTTCTGACATGTTTGGATGTGACACAAGAATAAGAACAAGTGGCGAGTGTGCGCTCTGTTTCTGCGGAAACATGCTCTCGGCGCACGCCGGTGAACACGGTGGATCTTGCCACGGGCCTGAATGCCACTTGAAAGGGCTTCCCGTCTTCCTGCACGGACATCAAAGGTGAGGCAGGTAGAGGCTTCAGTGCATCCCGGACGACTATGCTGCACAGCCGTTGTGCAAATATCTTCTTATTTTCACTGGGGTTGTATGTGTGATCCCCACCCTCTCTGTGTGTCCCTGACTCTGTGCTCCTGTTCCACCCTGATCTGTTCTCCTACTTCACCCCAACTCTCTGCTCCTACTCCACCCTGACTCTGCGCTCCTACTCCACCCTGACTCTCTGCTCCTACTCCACCCTGACTCTCTCCTCCTACTCCACCCTGACTCTCTCCTCCTACTCTACTCTGACTCTGTTCTCCTACTCCACCCCAACTCTGTTCTCCTCTTCCACCCTGACTCTCTGCTCCTACTCCACCCTGACTCTCTCCTCCTACTCTACTCTGACTCTCTTTTCCTTCTTCATTATGACTCTGCTTCTTCTCCACCCTGATCTGCTCTCCTACACTGGCCTGACTCTCTGTTTCATCTCTGTCCAGATCTGTTGTCCTACTCCACCCTGACTCTGTTCTCCTCCTCCACCCTGACTCTCTGCTCCTCCACCCTAACTCTCTGCTCCTACTCCACCCTGACTCTCTCCTTCTACTCTACTTTGACTCTGTTCTCCTACTCAACCCTGATTCTGTTCTCCTCCTCCACCCTGACTCTCTCCTTCTACTCTACTCTGACTCTGTTCTCCTACTCCACCCTGACTCTGTTCTCCTCCTCCACCCTGACTCTCTGCTCCTCCACCCTGACTCTCTGCTCCTCCTCCACCCTGACTCTCTGCATCTTCTCCACCCTGACTCTCTGCATCTTCTCCACCCTGACTGTACAGTTTTCCTCCATCCACACGGTCTCCTTCCACTCTCCACACTGCTGGCTTCCAGGCATCTACCCAAAAAAACCCCACTACTGTTCTATTTCAAGCAGCCATAACTAGTTAAGAATCCAAATCCTAAAATATTAACCATTAGAGTGAACAGACAGTTTTATCCCGAGCTCTTCGGAAGTGCATGAGATCCAGGTACGTTTCTCAGAGGCCTGTGATTCTGCAAACGACATCACTCCCTACCGCCCCCATGCTGCTGGAAGGGGCCCCTGTGGATTTCCGCACCCCGGGGAAACGCCGCCAGTTTAATTAGCTCCGTTATCATTCTGTGGGCTTAATTAGCCGGGCAGCTGTCCAGGGGAGAGGCGCTACACGCCTTAACCCGTGCGTTCCCGAGAAGCAGCTCTCTGCAATGACCTTAACGTAGTGTAATGTGACGTAACGTTGTCCTCGTACCTGCTCACCTGCTCGATGTGACCCACAGGGTCCATGCCCAAATATCCAAACGGATACACGTCGCCCTCAGACCTGGATATACGCCAAAATCTGTAAACCATTTGCTTAAATTCTTAATCCTCGAGTAGATTTTGGTCGTAGGGCCTCAGTGATTCTCCAAGGTACACTGATAATGCTCGCCTGCCAAACTAGATTATGCGGACTCTTAAAAACCACCTCAAAAAGACAGATCTTATCCAAAAATGGCCCCATCTCTTGTAAATCACTGCCGTTCCTTCTAAATCAGGACTGACTGCTGCCCTCAGCGCACAGATAAGAGCGCGTCTTGCATAACCGAACCGGAGTGGGGCCTCAGACAGCCTCTCAGCACTTAAATCACATTAGCCTAGCGCACTCCGGTGTTCCACGCATGGCTGGACGCCACAGCACTTCCCGTGAGCTGACCGTAGGTCCGCCTGCCTGCTCGAGCGTGTTTTTTTTTTTTCTTTTTAAGGTCCGTGAGCTGAGAACACAGCCCGGCGCTGAGGGAAATGGGAGAATTGGAAGATATTTCCCACAATGCACAGAGGTCTGGAAAGCTCGCCCCGTCGGAACCATCAGAAGAAAACTAATTACGCAGCCGGCTCCAAAGAGTGACGGATGAGCGACCTCCTCGCAACGTTTTCCGGCGGGCGCGTTTGCCGGGGAAGCACCTCTTTCAGTCATCTGTCGTTCACCTCCAGGGAGTGAGTGATGGAGAAAGGCCATCCCAGATATCTGAACCGCCACGCCGGAACCTCGCACACATCTGGCCCCTAAGAGCTCACATCTGGACTACTACGACCAATGAATGGCCGTTTTGCTTCCAGCCAAACGGATTGAATTACTGTATTTGTCCTAACTGGGGTTAGAGATGGGTTAGTTAAAAAAAAAGACTCCTTTTAAATTTATAGAATAATCCTGTTGTAAATCAAGAGAAAAAGTGATTACACAGTTCGTGGTCACTGTGTGTGCCAGGGACCAAGAATCGCACCATGTAATTCAGCCAACACGGGGGTCTCGGTCCCTAATGCAGGGTAAAACGTTTGTGGTGTTCGGGCACGTCTGAGGAGCAATAACAGACAGCTTTGCTGGTCAAATTTCCATTCATACAAAAAGATGGAGCCAGATATCAACCTGACTAGTAAGACCTGACGAACGACATCACTCCCGGAACGTAACGGCACTTGAAACCAGACAGGGCAGAGCCTTGAACGCAGGCATGGCTTCGAAAGACCATGATGTTCTCATAATTCTCGACATTCATCTTCCAGCCACTTATACAGTACAGGGTCATGGAATATTCCAGTCTATTCATCCACCCCTCACCCTCCAGGTTCATCCCCATACAGAGTCACATGATGCTGTAGTCTTCTGTGATGTTCTATTCTTACATAATGAGAACTATAATGATAATACTGGTAACAGTAATAATGACAGGAAGTCATTTCCCTTTCCACCCTTGTTGTGCTGGTGCTCGAGCCCAAGCAGAGATTCCGATTAATGTCTCGCCTTCAACACTGAAAATAAACGGCCCCCACAAAATCTTCCCTCACTAATATTACTCTGGGAATCTGAAAATTGCTAAAGAAACAAATAACTTCTTATCTGCTGCTGACAAGCAGCAGCCGACTTAGTCCCCCTGACCAGATCAGTCAGTGTTTTTTTCCTGTTTATCTTAACAGATTCAGGACAGTTCATATATAAACAGAGAGACACTAGGATGTCACCACTGTCACTCAGAAAGTCTCTGTTGCCCACGGCAACAGGATGCTGACGGCGTCTGGCTCCCGGCCGAAATCTGGCATCTTGCTCTTTACTGTGCCGGATGCTGATGTCATCCTCTCTGAGGGTCTAAGGTCACCCTCCTCAGAATGGAGCGGTTCAGAGGTGTACTGAGACAAGGTATACCGCTTAACTTCTGAAAAACAGGTTCAGTACCGACGTCGAACAAACTCAGAATTGTCGCACCTTCTGAAAAACTCCACAAACTTGAATAAATCAACTATAAAATCTACATTCAATAACAGATCCTCATATAACCTTAGACAGACAACAGCACTGAAGGGAAAAAAAATAGACCCGAATACATTTTCAAAGCAGGGAAAAACACATTCTGCTATTTTTACTGCAGGGATCAAAACACATGGAAGATTTGACCCCCTGTTAAGGCTGGCGAGGGGTGCCGGGGGTGTGCGACAGACGGGTCTTTAAGCCGACAAGTGTCCGGGCCGCAGACATGCGCTCTGGACCACCGCAAGCTCTCCCCCGTACCCCGTCGGTACGGAGAGCAGCTCCGGTGGAGCCGTGAAGGTCAGCGCACTTCTAGTTCAGATGACGGCTGGGGTCTCACCCACGCACCCACATGCGGGAACGGCGACCCTCTGACGCAGCGGACGGGGGCCTTCGTGGCCCCAGCCTGCACCAGCAAAGGGCTTAAAGGTGCTGCCTGAAGAGGCGCTGGATGTAAAACTCGCTAATCCGGGGGTGGGAGGATACTGGCGCTGGATTTAACAATTCTAACCGTTTCCATTTTTTTTTGTATGACTTCAGAACGCGCCGCTGTTAGGGATAGTTTAAAAAATTGCTTGAAAATTTGAGTTTTTGGGAATTTAAAAGAATAGAAAAAAAGGAAACCTCTGCTTTAAATGACGGTATATCCTGGAAAAATGCCTATTACAACAACTACCCCAGATTAATTGACACTAATACTATTATTTCAAAACCGGAAGCTGCTGATACGCACTTTACAATTACTGCCACAGTGATGGCCGTTGTTCGAAGGAACAGACCTATCTTCCATAACCACTTATCCAGTGGGGTTCTGGTGAGCCTGGCGCCTATCCCAGAATGCACAGGGAATGAGGCAGGGGTCACCCTGGATTGGGATGCCAGTCTGTCAGAGGGCACACTCACACTGAGCCGAAAATCGGGAGGAATCAGTTCACAGAGCCTCATGATTTTGGACAGAACCTGGAGGACACCCACACAACACTGGAAGAACACAGAGCGGGAACAGAACCAGAAACCATGCGGGTGTGACGCTACAGTGTCATTTTATGACCCCCCGCCACATACTCAAACTAATATTTGTTACTATTTGTTACTAACATTACTCATTCCGTTAAGATTGCTATATTATGCAGGTAATCAGTTCACATTGCTAGATGTTTTTGGACAGAGGGTGAAATGCGGAGAACCAGGAGGACACCCACACAAACATGCACCTCCACACAGAGTGGGAGTAGAACCCAAATCCACACCGGTGTGAGGCTACGGGGTCATTTTCTAAACAGCCTGCTTTTTGTGATCCAGACACCTAGCGGGTTAGATTCCCATCCTGCAGGAATGCGCAGGCGCAATCAGGCGGGTGTCTGTTTTAATGCAGCAGCACTAAGCACGTCCCCTGTAATGCAGATTATAATGCGAGTCACCAGTAGCTGCTGATTAAACAACGGGTTAGGAGGGCGAATCACTTAACTAAAACATTCAGGCTGAATTCCGCATTTAATGTAC
>JABFDZ020000084.1:16704386-16714781 GCA_019775955.2 Pollimyrus isidori | reverse complement strand
GCCTGTGTGTGTGTGTGTGTGCGCGCCTGTGTGTGTGTGTGTGCGCGCCTGTGTGTATGTGTGTGCGCGGGTGTGTGTGTGTGTGCGGGTGTGTGTGTGTGTGTGCCATGTTCGTGTGCAAAAATAGCTTCAAAACCAAATCAGAATAGACATCAAATTAAAACTAACTTTAAAAAGCTTCCATAATAAAAGGAGAGAGAAAAATTATAAGATAGGGTGGCTCATCTTAGCTTCGAAGCCACGTTCTGGAGTTCCTCAAATTGTAGGTGTAATTACAGAGTAGCACCTACTGTATACTGTTCCGCAACGAACAGGAACAGACCCGGGGACGGACAGGTGAGGTTCCACGGGTCATGCCCACCAGCCGGGGCAGAGAGATGTTGTCTTAGCATTCATTGCAGATCTGCTTAAGGAAACACATCAGGGTTTTGCTTCAAACTCCAGGGGCAGGACCGCAGCCATTTTCCCACCGCCAGTGTGTGGGAGATGGTCTCACATCTACACGTGTACAGCTCTGGGTCTCTCTTACACTGTGACACTTAGAATAGCAGTGAAGTTGGTTAATGAGTGTCAAATGAGGACAGGGAAGAGACGAAAGCTTATGGATAACTGTGAGCTGCTGAAGGGAGGGGGGCAAGGAGTCGAGCAGAACTAGGAGTATCACTAGAGTAGCAGTCAAGCATGAATTCAGTTGGAGGTGAGCTGGAATTCAATAGGAGTCGAGTAGGAGTAGGGACCAAACTAGAATCAAACAGGAGCGTAGCTCAAATTACTGGCAAACAGGCAGGACCTCAGTCGGAGTGAAACAGCTGAATTAAAATTCAAGTGGAAGTGAAACAGATGTTAAGGCAGAATTCACTGGGACCATGTAGGAGTCAAACAGGAGTCAAAGAGGAATCGAGTAGGAATTCTATAAGTTAAAAGTAGGAGCCGAGCAGCTCTGCTAAGGTATTTCTTGAATGGTTCCCTAATCAGATACTGAATTCTTGTAATGCTGCACATATCTGATAGACTGACTTACTCACTACAAAAATGTCCAGGCGAGACTACCAGCGTCTCTCAGGAAGCCATTTTTGTAGATTAAGCATCAAAGCTCACCCAAAGCTCAACGGCACGGCCCACTCTGACCCTTATATACTCGGCAGATAAAAAAACAAGGTATCTGGCTGCGAGAAGACCCTCCAGAGGCGGGAAACGGCAATGCCTTCTGTTGGAAACTGGAAGTGTGGAACTTGAGTAATACATACAGGACACACAAAATCACCACAATTTAAGTGGTTTAAATCTTCCACCACGGTCTCGAGAGCTCGGTCCTGATCATGACGATGATCTAAGCTCGCTGCCGATGTGGATCATTTCTGGGGGGGAGGGAGAAAAAATCGCTCCTGAAGAGAGAGACAGCAGGACGGACAGAGGCAACTAATCAAACTGAGAAAATTAAGTCACCCAGCTTAACGAACCGAGATGATCTGAGCCGAAAATGCAACTTGGGCACAACAAACATTAATCACGCAGCAATCAGAAAAATGTAACTTCAGCCATTTGAAAAATTAATATTATCCATAATGCATTAGATTGCAGAGTAAATCCTCATAATTGCCATACACTCATTTTACATACACTGTGATTTAATTAGTTGATTTTTGACGTCACGATCGGAAGGCACCTGAGCTTTTAATAGCATCACTGATAAAAAAAAAAAAATCTACTTCTGTAATGACTCTCATCCCCGAAGCCGGGAATCATCTTATGATTCTTACTGCATGTTCTTTATCCTACATTATCGATCAGATGTTGTGGTGCTGCAGTGTCACCGATGGGCCTTGTACTGAGACCCCATCCGCTTCTGTATGCAGACGCGGGCCGATCGCTCAGGACTCCAGAACGTCCTCGGATCAGAAGTGAGGAGAGACACCGTGCCGGATTCTCCGGGGGTCAATTAGAGGTCACGCTTCCATGCCTGCTTCATCGACAGCCAGAAAATACAAAATCAATCCATCCATCCATCCATCTGCCAACCACTTACTATGATTAGGGTCACATGGTGGTCTGGGGCCTATTCCAGTCAGCACAGGGCCACCGTCATACAAAGCAAAGGGAAAACCATGTAATCTCCACACACATGGTGGGATCTGAACCCCTGTCGCCCATTGAGCTGCACTTACTGTATCCAGCTTAAACCTTAATAAATCACTTACTTAGGGAGCGGTATGTAATACTGCTGTCATCGCTAATTAGAAGCTCTGGGATATGGGAGATGCCCCCCCCCCCCCCACCTTACTCCTATCGCATGTTCGCATCACGGACAAATAAAAGGCTATAGTAAGCCCGGGTCGCCATGGTGATGTTGTTGGCCCAAGAGGACTAGGAAGGTACAGGCTGTTCGGCGTAAAACAATAATGCTAATAAAAAAGATTATGGAAGAGGCTTCACACTGGAGACCTTCCTGCTCGTGTGCCACATAATCTGAAGGCGAAGCAAACAAACATCGTCTGTAACATCATCGCCTTGTACGAGCCAGCAAGGACCGGAGAGATTCTGCTGATGATTCAGGAAACAGGATGGGGGAGAGTAATCCCCCGCCCTCCTCCCAAAGAACGACTGGTGAGATAAAACCATCTGGAAGGGAGTTTTCATAAACCGAGAATGAAAACGGGGATGGCAGCCAAGGGGATGGGATTCTCCTCACGGATCAAGGAATATTCCAGTTAATCCAGCACTTGATGTTCAAGAGTGACTTGTCTGGATAGCCTGCCTTGAGCAGATCCGCACCGGGGTGGCTCTGAGCCCATCCCTGTGGCACAAGGGCAGGGGCGTATGCAGCGGTGAGGCCACAGGGGCACTGGCCCCAACTGGAAGCTGATTGCCCCCCGGTCAGTCACCGATTCAAAGCATATCACTGGCTAATGATACAGCTGGCCGCTCTGTATGAATTATGCCCCCCACCTTTAAAAAAAATCCTACACTTGCCCCTGCATGAGTGAAGACGGACACAATCGTGGTAGTCAGGCTCTGTGATCAATGTGGTGCCTCAGTTGGGGGGGTTACCCATACTGAGAGGACACCCCCGTCTTCCCCCTCATGACATCATCGCCCGCCTGATGTGTCATCCTACACCATTCCAGCTCTGGCCGGTTAAATGCAGCTCCGTGTTTGCTTGGCAGTGAGACCCATGGCGTTGCACCGCCCCCCCCCCCCCTTTCTGATCTCCTCCTTCCGCCCTTTTCCTCTCTCCCACTCACCAGCTGCAGGATGGGCAGAATGACACAGCACCTGCCCTTCTCTGGTTCCCTCCCATCCTGCTCTTGAGAACGCTCCCCGGAGTTCCCGGGCAGCTGTACACTGCGGGACGGGGACCTTCTGTGTGGTGCCATCTAAGGGCCCGGGCCGTGCAGAGCAAGCCTGCGGCACAGGATCAAGCCAAGGAACTGGAGAGGAACACAACCAAGCCCTGTGCACAAACTCTGGTCATTCTTCGACCAGGATTTAACTCTCGACACACATCTATCCACCGGGATGACACACAAAGCAATAGTACGGACAATACAACTATTCACAGGCACAGCCTGCAGAAACTTCATTAAATGCTAGAAATTGTTCTCGAAGTAGAATGGACCACGTTCACATTTAATTGTTGTGCTGATGGTTTCTGGCACTCTGCTTTCCTCCCACACCTCAAAGCTTTCCAGGACAATTTCTCAGTGTGAGCGCATATGCATTTGACTGAAATACCATAGAAATTTTGGCTTATAACAGCACCTTTCACTCTGTATCCTTAACCATTTGGCCACCTACTGCCTCAATGGGGAACATATAGCTGAAAGCATTGGCTCGGTTTGCATCATCCAAGACCTTCGAAGATGTCTGAGAGATAATCAATTTTCCAATTACTTTGCTGATGCACTTTTTATAATGTTAAATTTAAATGATCACACAGACAAACAAAGGTAGAAAGACATATTCAGCTGTTCCACCATCTCCAGGCGCTTGTGTGACTATCCCCCAGGAACCATACACCACCCCAAATCCATTATTTACTCCTGCAGGTGGTCCCCTCAGAGACTCTCCCACCCTGTTCCTCCAGGAACCATTGGAACTCTACAAGTGATGAAACCTCTCTAAACTAGGAGATCCCTAAATGAGTACTGCTTCACATTGCTGAGGTTCTGGAAATCCTGAATATCTGCAATCTAAAATCAGGAGGTTCCCCATGCTCAACGTCTTGATCCAGAATCATTTCCCACCAGGCTGGACATACTCCAAGGCTAGTAACATCTCCCTGCTGCTGCAAATTTTGGTCTCCTTCAGGTCCTGTTTCTGTGTCTCGGAACAAGCAAGGATGATACAGTACTATATAAACGGGGTTGGCAGTCAGAAAATATTTAAGGCTGATTTTCTGGCTAAATAAATGTATATTTGCTCAAAAGAAAACCACAATCTAACATTAGTACATATTCATATTAACAGTACCACAATAAAAAGTAAGACTGATATCTTGTTGGATGGCTAGATGAACACCCAAACCTCTCCTCGGAGGCACCCCAACCCAATCATTTCAAATTTTACCACCAGCTCAATTAATTAATTAACATAATTAGTTAAGTGAGTTAATGAGGTATTCATTAGCCGAACACCGTGCGTTATCGAATGAGAACTGCGAATCATGGGGTGACATCTGGAGAGCTTTTTGAAATGTCCTGGGTATGAAGTTAAACTTCTGTTCTCCGTGGGAGTGGCTCTGCTGCACAACAAGGCTGCATGCATCTTGAAGTGGGTGGGGAAAAGCCATTGGAAAGCTAATATGGTCAGGACGGCTGGGGGTCTGGGCTGGTGTGGTGCTGGGGCATCGCTTGCTGCATGTCCCAATTTGAGGTGGCCCATCTGGGTAGGCACATGGAATGTCTTGTCTCTCCGGGAAGGTGGCCACCTTCCTCTGCTGTCGGGGGAGCAGATTAAATTCCGCATTTCAGTGGCGGCACTCTCTGAGGTACGCAGACCTAGGAGTGGCCGGTTCTCTGCAGGTGGTTACACATATTTTTGGTCTGGTCGCGCTGGTGGCTGCCATACTTAGGGAGTAGCTGTTGCTATAGCGGATTAGGACACCGCCTAATGGTGTCTGATGTCACTCACTTCAATGAGTATATTACAAGACTCAGGTTAAGGCCCTTCTTGGGTATCTTGTCTGTTGTCACCATGTATGCTCCGACCGCAGTGAGTGATGTCTCATTGAGGGAGACATTTTACTCGCAACTTTGATGGGTGTCCACGAGGTGACACTTCTCTGGTCATGGGTGACTTCAATGCGCCCACTGCCAATGACAGGGCTGACTGTGAGGATTATGTCTGTACCCATGGGTCTGGGGAATGGCGTGTGGGTGGCTCCATGTTCCTTGACTTTGCCAAAGGTCAGGGGATGCGGGTAACTGGGCACCCTAAGCCAGTTCGTTGGACTTGGCCCTCCTATAATGAAGGTGTGGCTAAGGAGATCAATCACATCGCTGTGGGCAGATGCTGGAAGCTCCTGCAGAAGTGCAAGTTCTACAGAAGTACCCAGTTTGTGAATTCTGACCACCGAGCTTGCTGTTGCTACTCTGAAGATCAAACTTAGACACAGTAGGCCTACTAGGAGAATAAGGCCAAGATCAAGATCTTTCTGTTTGCACAGAGTTTGCATGAGGAATCTGTAGACTTAGATGTGACTGACAATGCTAATGTGATGTGGGAGACCCTGCAGGTTACCAAGCATTATGTTGGTGTTGCCGGTGTTCCCAGAAGGAGGTCTTTCATCTGACAGGGCACCCTGGATATTATCCTGAGAATTCGCAGTGCACAACTTGGTGGCAACTCCAGATTGTACCGGGAACTGAGGAGGACAGCTGTGAGGCCTCTGAGGGCAGATAAGGAGGCATTTGTTGGACAAATCTGTGAGCAGGTAACACACCATCTTTGATGTAGTGACCCAGGTCCTACTTACAGACGAATTGAAGCATTTCGTACATCTGAATTTGTTCCTTTGAGACTTGCAGTCAGGGTGGATGATGGAATGGTCCTTACGGAAGACACAGCAGTTGTGTCCCACTGGGACGGCTACTTTGAACAGTTGTTTAAAGCTGATCCTTAGGCTACGAAGTTGGACATCTCTGTGTTCACAATTCTCGGGGCTGATCCTCCAATCAGCTGTGAACCACCCAATCTCACTGAGATAGCACAGGTGATGATTCAGCTGGGAGTAGGGAAGGCAGTAGGGATCTGTGGTATCTGGGGTGAACTTCTCCAGGCTGTTGGTAAGGCTAGAAATCTATCCACTGTGGGAAATTTTTGTTCCATTTGCAAGTCAGGCGTCATCCCAACTCAATGGAAATGGGACTTGTAGCCTCTATCTTTATAGGGAAGGTGATCAGCTGGATTGGGGCAACTACAAGAGGAAAACACTGCTCTCACTGCCAGCTAAGGTCCTTGTTTGGGGTCATCCTTAACAGGATCCGTGATGACTTGCTTGTGTACCAGCAGCTGAGCTAGTCTGGTTTTACGTCTAAGAAGTCTACCATTGATTGTATCCTGACACTGAGGGTTCTCATCGAGTGCAAGCGCTAATATTGCCAGAGGTACTTTGTAACCTTTGTCAATTTTCGTAAAGTGCTTGAGTCAGAGTTGCTGTGTGGGACATCCTGAGACTTTGCAGGATCCCCCTGAAGCTGCTGGACATCTTGGCCGGCTTGTATACTAGTACAGTGAGGGCTGTGCAGAGTGTTGGGAGAACCTCTTCATTCTTCCCAGTTGATTCTGGGGTTCGCCAGGGGTGTGTTCTTGCTCCTACTCTGTTCAATGCTTGCATGGACTGGGTGTTAGGCAGGTTTCTGGGGTCCAGTGATTGTAGGGCATCTGTTATTGATCTTGTCTTTTCCATGGATGCGGTGATCTTCGCAGACCCAATGGAGGCTCTGATCTGGGCTCTCGAGAGACTGAATGAGGAGTTTGAGGGTCTGGGATTGGTAAAGTCTTGGATAAGATCCTGGCCTTCTTCTGACATCTAAGACGCAGCCATCAATAGTGTGTCTGTCTGTGGTGAGAATGTCGACCTCGTCCAAAGATTTACTTACCTCAGGAGCAAAATTTATGTGTCTGGTGACTCTTCCTATGTAGTCAGGAAATAGACTGGGAGAGCATGGGGGGGTCATGAGGTCGCTGAAAAGGGGTGTGTGGTGCCCCCGATATCTTTGCAAGAAGACGAAGGTCCAAGTCTTTAGAGTCCTGGTTCCCCCTGTCTTGCTGTATGGCTGTGAGACATAGACACTTTCCAGTGACCTGAGAGGAAAACTGGACTCCATTGGTACTGTGTCTCTTCGGAGAATCCTTGGGTACCACTGGTTTGACTTTGTGTTGAATGACCAGTTGCTAGAAGAGTCCTGAATGAGGCACTTTACTTGCATTGTGAGGGAGCGTCAGTTACAGCACCACAGCCATGTGGCACGTTTCCCTGAGAGTGATCTTGCAGGATCCTTGTTGTTGAGGACCTGAGGGGCTGGACCAGGTCAAGGGACGCCCACGTAACACTTGGCTGCAGCAGATGGCTGTGGCCATTTCCAGAGGGTTCGATTGGAGTGTGTATCTGCCTGGGGGGTCGCCAGCCAGGATGCAGCTAGGAGTTTCACCATGTAGTCAGTACATCAACACGCTGCATCAGTGAATGCTCCCTAGCCTAACCTAACCTGTCCAGAACTGTGTATTCAATGGTTACTGCAAATTCTGGGGTGACTTTTGGAGAGATTTTGAAATGGCTTACACTTTTCACTGACATAATACTACAGTTTTACACCAACATGAAGATCACTTAACCATCATTCCCTTTGACTGCCTAAGACTTTTGATCAGTACTGCATGCCCGGCTGCTCATTACAGGGACGCCCAAGGAGCTCACACCTTCAGATGAGGCGGGAGTGTCACTTCAACCTTCCGCTTATTTGCATTGACCCAGAATGGTCTCTGACATTTAATATCTCACTTGCTGCAACCCCAGCGCACATTATTATGACCTTATTCAAACTCGCACCTAAGCGTGTAATTATTTAAATTCTCGCAGCTGACACTGTCACCAGCCTCGGTGGCGTAAATAAAACGACGTGTCCAAGCATGACGACTAAAACGTTCCAGCAATTTCCTCGGTAAAAATAACGCTGGGCAGCTGGAGGGCTGCTTTCACCACGGGAACTGCCACCTCGATGACCCCCCCCCACTCCCCCCATGGTTTTCAAAAGCAGCTTTAGTCATTTAGCTGATGTGTTAATCCACACACCTTTATAACTGGACTTATAAAGTTAGGTTGAGCATAACGACTCAGTGGGCAATGCTGCAGCTTCACACCTCCTGGGCTGAGGACTTGATTACTACCCTCGTTTTTGTGTTCATTTCTTAGACGTGGGGGGCGGATTATTCAATGCCCTTAGCGTGTGCTAGTGCAGGCCCTGAAATGCACATCCTAGGCATCCTGTCCACAGCCTCCCGGAGTGCATTCTGGGAGATGTTCCAGGCTCACTGTGACCATGTGCTGGGTAAGTGGTTGTGGAAGATGGATGTGAGGAAAAGGACCTTGGAGGCACTAGAGCAGAGGCCTCCTGGTCCAGCAGGTTTCAGGAGTGTCCTTACCTGCCCCACCACCTGGACTCAGACCCCAGGCCCCGAAAGGTCGGCTCACAGCACACCGAGATTTTCCAGGCTCCGATCCAAACTCCACCACCGACCCACAGTGTAGCATGGTGAATCAACCGTCTCACAATCATGCCTGCTTTTTTGCTGCCATCCCTCTTCGATCCCGAGCCTTGCAGTGTGACATCACATGTTACTCCTCAATTCTTATATAAATATTACTTTATTTGTCAAAACCGGCTTCGCTACTACAGGTCCCGGAAGGGCAGAGAATCGATGTCCGCTGTTTTTTATTCTCATCTCTAATCTTTTTTTCCCCTTATGGATCCCTTTGTCCAGCAGAAATTAACCCGTGAGGCAGGCTGGTTGACCACATACCATCGAAACATGCAGGGAACTGAAATCAATCAATTGAACAGCACTGGCAATTTCAAATATTTCTTAAACCACCTCGGGAGAAAAATAATAATAAAATCAGAAGAGGAACATCAACACAATGCATGACCGCAAACGTGCCATAAAAAATAACCGCAATTACCGAAATCAGTCATTGTCACGTTCCGGCAGTTGTCCTGCCTTGTTGTTTGTGGGAAATGAGGTTGTGTGCTGCCAATAAAAGAACTAATTAATTCTCAAATATTTCACACCTGCCCATGATTTGCACCCCTCCCCCCAAGAGTCCAATAGCACCTCATCAACACCATGGAAAACTTTCAAAGACTTTCAGCAGGGCTTCCTGCATCCCCCTGAGTGCAAACCACCCAAAGAGATGAAGGACAGAGGATGAGGCATTGTGTGTGCAACTTCCTGTCTCAATGGAAAACAGACAAAAAAGAAGGAAGTCACTTTATGGATGTGGGCAGACTTCCAGCAAATTCCAGGGAAGGTGGCACACACGGTGGCGCTGCCTGGAGGCTCAGGGGAGACCCTTTGAAAGGCTGAGCTCTGGGTCTCAATAGCCTCAATAGAATATAAAAAACGGTAAGCAGGGTTTTTTTGCCCTAGGTACGACCAAATGTATAATAAGGTCGCGGACCGCAGCACATGAGGTCAGTTTAAAGGAAGCTGAGCCCCGACTACAAGGGCGTGAGGTCAGCTTAGAGGAAGCCAAGTATCAACTACAAGGGCGTGAAGTCAGCTTAGAGGAAGCCAAGTATCGACTACAAGGGCGTGAAGTCAGCTTAGAGGAAGCCGAGTACCGACTACAAGGACGTGAAGTCAGCTTAGAGTAAGCCGAGTACCGACTACAAGGACGTGAGGTCAACTTAGAGGAAGCCGAATACTGACTACAAAGGCGTGAAGTCAGCTCAGAGTAAGCCGAGTACCGACTACAAGGGAGTGAGGTCAGCTTAAAGGAAGCTGAGCCCCGACTACAAGGGCGTGAGGTCAACTTAGAGGAAGCCGAGTACCGACTACAAGGGAGTGAGGTCAGCTTAAAGGAAGCTGAGCACCGACTACAAGAGCGTAAGTTCAGCTTAGAGGAAGCCGAGTACCGACTACAAGGGTGTGAAGACAGCTCAGAGTAAGCCGAGTACCGACTACAAGGGAGTGAGGTCAGCTTAAAGGAAGCTGAGCACCGACTACAAGGGCGTGAGTTCAGCTTAGAGGAAGCCGAGTACCGACTACAAGAGCGTGAGGTCATCTTAGAGGAAGCCGAGCACCGAGTATAAGGGCATGAGGTCATCTTAGAGGAAGCCGAGCACCGAGTATAAGGGCATGAGGTCATCTTAGAGGAAGCCGAGCACCGAGTAT
>JABFDZ020000084.1:16683985-16696464 GCA_019775955.2 Pollimyrus isidori | reverse complement strand
CCTCCCTATCACTCACTCTCCCCCTCCCTCTTCAGCTCCCACACCCTTCTCTCTCACTCCCTCTTTCTAACTCTCACT
Organism: Pollimyrus isidori; assembly: GCA_019775955.2. Classification (NCBI taxonomy): domain Eukaryota; kingdom Metazoa; phylum Chordata; class Actinopteri; order Osteoglossiformes; family Mormyridae; genus Pollimyrus; species Pollimyrus isidori. The sequence continues at coordinate 16,696,386 of JABFDZ020000084.1, read as the reverse complement.
CTCCCCCTCCCTCTCATCCCTGCCACGCTGCATCCAGACTGACTCCCAGCCAGACCTTTTTACTTAAGCTACTCTGGTTAAATGCTGAGGTTAATAGGACCCTCCCATGACTTCCCTTACCATGCACCTTACCATAAATATTCCATCGCATATGCAGGAATGTATACACGCATTTACACGCCAACACACTCACTGACCCCCAGGTGACCATAAACACACCATTGCATATGCGGGAATCCATACACGCATTTACACGCCAACACACTCACTGACCCCCAGCTCACCATAAACACATCATCGCATATGCGGAAATGTATACACGCATTTACCCGCCAACACACTCACTGACCCCCAGCTCACTATAAACACATCATCGCATATGCAGGAATGCGTACACGCATTTAGACACCAGCACACTCACTAACCTCCAGCTGACCATAAACACACTATCGCATATGCGGGAATGCATACACGCATTTACATGCCAGCACACTCACTGACCCTCAGCTGACCATAGACACGTACACTCACTGACCAACGTCTATTATTCACCGCCCTGACCCTCGCTCTCTTTGTTAATATCACCATAACTCATGTTGCACAGTGTATCCAGGTTCAGTGACACATCCCCCCACCAGAGCTATAATGAGGAGCCCATCACCCTGTCAAGCATCCCACAGTACTGACTGCCACCTCCAGTCCAGGCCCCTGATTGGCTGAGAAGATGAGCCTGCACCTATTCTCCAGTCTGACCTGCGGGTCCCGGCTTCAACAAGCCAGCCACCCTCATGGAGTGCAAAGGATGCTGAAACCGCACGGCAGGGATGCTGGGGACGGCCACTAGGGGGCAGACGAGTTAACGGCTCTGCCTGAAGCATGCCTGGCCGATCTCATGAAGTCCGTGTGAAGTGCTTTGGGGTTTCCGAGGTCCAACTTGCAAATTGGACCTGGCTGCGGTGATGTTTACATGGCGGGTGAGCCATTTGCAGCTTGTCTTGCCGTGAAGAGCGCGCCGTCGCCCACAGCTCCGAGGAAGCGGCTATGCTGGTCCGACGGGCATGAGTGTTATTCATCAGGCCCAATGGCTTGAAGAAGACTGAGGCTGAGACAACTGAACCGGTGCAGACGGCTGCCGGTTGGATGTCATGTTGCTATGTCAACGCTTTGAGACACGCATGTTTCAAGGATAATCCTGCCGTTTACAATGACGCCGCGTATGCTATCACGAGGAGCCAATTAAAAAGTCAGGTACCGCCAGGGCTTATGGGAGAATAGACCGGGAGTCAGGCTATGCTGAGCTACAGTGGGACTGCGAGCGGCATCTAACCCCATATCCCTCCACAGAGCCTCCCCACTACATCTCAGGAGGGGGCACCACCGCTTAGCCTAACTTACAACTGGGATGTCGGTGAAGGACTGGAGGCAGCATCAGAAAACAAAACATAAATACAGGCTGGCTCGTCTAACAGCTTCAGCGAGAGGGAGACAGCACCCATCCATTCATCTTACCCCGGTCAGGAACTCGGGGAATATATATCCAGCTCATGGGTTGTGGGTTTGACCCCAGGTTAAAAGCAGTGGAGTCAATGGATAAAAATCCACACATCCATTTAAACCATTTAAAATAATAACAGACACAGTGCACAAAAGAACCACAATACACCTTTGTCAAATGTGTCATTTGCTGCCAAGGATTAGATAATGGACTAATATTATTCCCATCATCAGCTGGAAAATATAAACACAGCAGGTGTTGTGCTTGATACTGAACGCAAGCTGTGTTTACTGAGTGGAGAAGTACTCTAACAGCTTCTATAAATATCCATCTGTACAAAAAAAAACCCATAGAAACTATGCCTACAGTACAGCAAAGTACCACAAAGGTTCTCTTTTTAGTACTTTTCCCACCTTAGATATCTGTTTTTGAGCACTACAGCTGTAAAAACTAAAAAATAAAAAAATAAAATCCCACCATGCACCATTGTAGTACAAAAAAACTCAGTTTCCTAGCATGCACCGCTCCCCAATCGTATGACCACATGACTCAGAAGGCCCACAAGTGCATTCACTTGGATTAAAACCTGTCTGGACGTGTCAGAGCAAACCAAAGGACTTTATGGTGCGCCGGAGCATTACCGTGTCAGACAGCTCAGACCGAACTAGACTAATGGCCATTCCTGCCTCAATGGCGCCCCGGTAGAAAGGACAGTTCATAGCCGCCTGCCTGTGTCTGGTCATCCACCCATCGGCAATCGATGCTGACCAGCCTGATGCCTGATCCCACCTAAAGCAGGTTTTCCGTCACTCTGCCATGAGGAAAATGAAACTCGCATGACTGGGGTCAGAGGGCATTCAATTTAGGATTAGATGGAAAGCAAGATGACATTATTAGCAAAATAAATTCAAGCCGTGCCTCCATATATATTAAAGCATAAAATAAATAATACATCATTTTCATATCATGTTAAATATCCTTCATGTAAGCCATCCATCCATTTTTTATAAACACTCACCCAAGCAGGGGCACTGTGTCCCTGGAGCCAGTGTCAAGGAGCACAAGCCATTATGGGTAATTTAGAAGCACAGGGTATTATGGGTAAGAGGCACCCATTTGCCTGAATCCACACACAAACGTGTGGGCGGTATTCCCCCTTGACTGTGATTCGTGGAGACAAACGATAAGGTGAAAGTGGGTGTGTGTATAAGTGTCCAGCTCATTTGCCAGCCCGTTGCCGGGTCGATGCTGTAAGCAGAACAGGATGGGTTTCCCTTGCTGAGGCAGCAAAATGTGGCCCTGACAGCTGCTTACAAGCAGATCCACGTTATATTTCTCCTCCCTCCCCCCCCCCATGCTGCTGGGCCCCCCCCTCCCCCGTCCGTCATACCGATTGCAGCCCCACCCCAATCCAACATGTCGTTCTGCACTCCGGAACCTCCGCACGTTACCGTGGTAATTTATCCCCCGACGCAAAAAGGAAAACTGATGAATCATCATTCGCGCTGAGATCCTATCGGACGATCCTCAATCTTTGTGTCTCCCCTGGGAGACAGGAAAGCAGAGAGGAAGGTCATTAATTCTTATCTTTATTGGCGTGGGATTCGCACATAGGATCCCTACCAAACGCAGAAGGTGGCCTGCATTAACGTCACACGTGCGCTCGCACGAAATATACACTTGGTTGTGGTTATCTAGCTGTCAGTCAAAGTGACATGCAGCTTTCAGTTGTTGTATAAAGGGACTGTGATTGGGACATTTAAACTGAAATCAACTAAAAGAAATTGCAGCCCACAAGTAATGTGGGAAATAAATGAGCTGAGCATGATGAAGCCTCACCCTCAAACCCTGCTCCTGGGTTCTGACAGCCAATGGACAGTCTCGAACACAAAGCCTGAATCATCATTGGAGGAAAACCCTTCCTGCCTTTGGGCCAGGTGCTGCTTATCTGCATCCCGCCATGCTATACGCTCTATTTTTGTTTCTTTCTCTGTATAGACATGAGAACAATTAAAAACCCAGTTTAGCTCTGAAATGCACCTGCATGCCACCCCTCCTCGCCCCACCATCCAGATACCCAGAAACAAGCCTAAAGCCAGCATTGCTGACTCTACTACAATGACGCTGATTTCCCGGGATGTTCTAGAAGAAGGAAAGCGCTGCTTACTGCTCCGTGGGGCAATCCTTTCCCTACAGTATTTCTGACTGAGCAGAACCAACGTTTCCTTAATCTCCCGATTTAAATTTGACACCGTCATGACCGCAGGTCCAGAAGTACAAATCAAAACAAATAAACATCATATACTACAGTAAAAAATAACAAAATAAATATAAATAAGAAAAGTGATCGGGTGCCCTACCTAGAATTCTCTGGGGGGGTATTGCCATGCAGTCTATGAAGATGTGAGAAGTGATGAATGGGCAAGCTGTCAGAGATCTGCTTCAGAAGCAGGCCAGTAGGTCTCATGCACGAAACACCAACCCCTCATGATTTTACCCCTCCACCCACCCAGATTTACAATCCAATCTACATTTTCATATCCAAAGTCAGGCACTGCACAGTGAACAAACCTCAGTGTCGCAGTCATACAGCCAGGACATTTTTCTGGAGCCAGAACCTTTTTCCAGAACCGGGCACTTTTGTTGCGTTCACACCGCACTGTGGTTCCTCAAGGCAGTTCCGAAAACATTTTTTAGTACCTACTTCAGGCTATAGTACATTTAATTTGAACACAAACTACTGGGGAGATGCTTACAGCAATAGCTTGCTGATTGGTTGACTACAAGCACCAGGGCTGACATGGAAATTATACAAAAGAGATGTAGCGGAGCAAGTATTGTGCAGGTGGAATTATTTTTGTAGCCCAATTACATTTCATGCATCAATTATTACATTTTTTGCTCGCATCTCCATATTTCTGCATTGGAAAATGAGATCACTAACCAGTATACTTGTCTAATATTGCCAGCGCCGGCAGTAAAACTTGCCAGCATTTATTAGCGGGATAATGTTTTATATTATATATACACCCTTTTATATTCTGTGGAAAATTTTAAAAATCAATACGATGGGCAGATTTAATAAGAATCATAAAGATGTCACAGGTCATACAAGCAAAACATGAATAAAAGTCTCCCCCAGTAACTAAGAAATAGCTAACAAAGCGACTTATTTATCCTCTGTTGCTTTGGCATGATGGTGTATTTTCATATGAAATTTTGTGTGTCTCCGGTGCTTATTTAGCATAAAGGTCCCAGCTCTTATTGTGTGGTGTGAAAGTGACGCACAAAAGTGGCCACGAGCTACAAAGGTTACATGTACAGACATCTACATGTTACATGTGCAGACATCTACATGTTACATGTACAAGCCCAGGCACTTGTAACCAGGGACCAGGCTCTGGAACTTCAGTGTGACCCTGTGAGTACATAGCAGTGCCTAAACATGCACCCTGCAGGATCTGGTTAGGCTCACACTGCAAATAGAACAATACCAGGTCCCCGCAATCCTTGATGTACATTAACTAGCGAAAGCTTTTCACTAAAGCAACATACACTTTTGAGAAGGCAGGGAAATTAGGGGTTAAGTGCCTTTGTAAAACCTCATTATTAAAATCACTGGCAACCTGCAGCAACCCCTTCTGATCACAGCTACAGTGCCCTAGCCCACTTAGCACAATACTGCCCCCATTTATAGCAAACACTTTGCCCTAACACAAACACACACCATATATATAGTGTACCGTATACTGCACATATACTGCATATTGTACATGTATAGTATATACACTGCAAGGCAGAAGTGTGGGCCCGCCTTCCCATTCTTCAGTATTTTATTACAAGAAGCTATTATAAATACTTAAATGAAACTGCTGCACGAGAGTGCGTGAGCACAGGTGTCTTCAGAAAAACCAGCCCTTGCCTTTATCAGGGCTGCACAGATTCACAGCATCCATTCCAGCATTTGCAACTAACTTGTGTCCAAACTCTCCCAGCCCCCTTTCAAGCGTGCAAACAGTTCCGTCTCTTGCTAGACGCTAATTTTAAACTTGTCGGTCCAACCCGTCCCATGTATGGATCTTCATCTGCCCACGAGACCTGCTGCCTGTCCTGAGTACTCCAGTGTTTACGCTGTTTTGCCTATAATAGACTCTTTTTTCTTGTTAACACCATGAAGTGAACGTTTCCTGGCAGTGACTCGACCATATAGTCAGCTGCTCTCAGTCTCTGCTTGACTGTATTAAGAGATACTGGTTACCTTCTGTTCACAGTCCTCGGCCGTTACAGTCATCTCCCAATTTCTTTTGCGCGTCACAGCTAAGTGTTGATCTTCAGCCTTTGATGTCACTTTGCTTGTCTCAGACTGTTTACAGTCACTATTGCTTCCTGTCAGCCTTTTTCTCTGTAAACAGTAGGTGACTCCATGCTTAGAAGCATCCAGCTCTCTGGCTATTTGGTGATGTGGGAACTTCTTCTCTCGGAATTTCCATCTGAGCCCTTCCTTCAACTGTTAGCTGTGCCTTTCTAGTCATTACAAGCATAAAAAAAAATATTTAGCAAAGATTCTGACATCAGTTGTGATACAGTAGAACAGAAGACTGAAGTGAGGAGGAGACGGTGTATGAAACCTCTAACAAACTGATCTGGGACACGGCAGGCGAGTGGCTATCGTTTAGTTTATTAAGATACAAGAGGCCAAGAGCAAATCAAGTTCTGACATTAGTAAATAAAGTTCCAGCATAAAGTGAATGTCAATGCCCTAAAGCAGACCTGACATGTCTTCTTCAAAACCAATAGTTTCAGCCTTTGTGGCTAAATAATGTGTTATTACAAACTATACAATACTGAAAACCAGTCAGTTACATTTGTTTTAAGTTTTAAGTATCTCTTAAGTTTCTTGTATTAAAATTTTGACAATGCGGTGTATAGTTTATTCTGTAAAAAATCCGAAGGGTGGGTCCAAACATCTGGCCTGTAACGTATACTGTATCTGCACTACACACACACACACACACACACACACACAGAAACACACACACACCAATAGTACACCAGACGGTAAGCTAACATTTTGTACCCGTAGTTGACCTGCTGAATGCCAAAGGAATGGGCAAGGACAGGAAGCTCTGAGACTTTGACAAGGGCCAAACGATTATGGCCAGAAGACTGCGTCAGAGCCACTCCAGAATGGCAAGGCCTGAGGGGTGCTCACAGTCAGCCAGGGTGCGTGCCTACCGAGGGGAATCCAAGGAGCGAAGAACCAGGAACCCCCGACAGGGTGCCGGCCAGCCGACACTCACCGATGCAGGATGTGAACGGCATGTGAGAGGCTACCCTGCCTGGCACAAACCGACAGAAGGGTTACCGTGACACAAACGGCAGATACTTTAATGACAGTTATAGAGCGATGTCCGACGGCACACAGTGAATCGCGCGCCGCTGCGTAGACAGAGTACCGCATATAAATAATATGGCGTAAAGTAACACGACGTATATTAGCCAAGCACATCACATTGTACAAGGCCTGCGAGGAAACTCCCCCAAGGTGAGCTGCGAGTGCTGGGAGAGCAGCTGTTCCCTCCTCGAACGTCTCCCCACCTTCAGAAAAGAATAAAAAGTGAAATAATAAATCCTGCGGCCCAGGTGTGCTGCTGTGCAGAAGTGGGAATTTACACTGACCTTTAGAAACACGATCAATAAAGGTCAGGGGTCCCACTGGAACTGCCGAGATTAGCTCCCTGTGTGGAAGGGGGTGGGGGTTAGGACTTCCTGCTACCCCCCCTCCCCCCCGGCTGCGGACATCAAAGAGCACTCAGGATTTCCAAAAAAAAAAAAAGCCATCTCAGACTGTGAGTTATTACAGCTCAAACCGGGGAATCAAATTCATGGCAGGTCTGGCTGGCAAACTGCTCCATGTGACGTCTGGAATTGGGATCACCTTTTTATTCCTCCAATAGGGGGCGGCAGTGAGGGATGGGGGTGAGGCAATGGGACAGATGGAGAGCAGGCCTAAGCGCTTGCAGTACCATCAGCGCTCCTGCACAAGACTTCCGCTCCATCCAGACAAAGGAAATGGGATGTCACTGACCAATCAGACAACGGGATTGTTTCAGCTGAGCCATGAGTCCATGAGTCCATGTGAAGTCATGCTCACTAACAACAAATTTTAGGCATAATTTTTAGAGAGGCAGGGGTCTGATTTCATTCTGTACTGTCCGTGGTGCTGAACTCATATTTGAAAGAGGTAGGGATCTAATCTCACACTGTACTGTCAGTGGTGCTGACTTAACATTTTAAAGAGATAGCAATCCAATCTCATATTATACTGTCCGTGATGCTGAACTCACATTTTAAAGAGGTAGGGATCCAACCTCATGTTATACTGTCCGTGGTGTTGAAATGACATATTTAAAAGGACCAAGGATCTAACCTCACATTGTACTGTCTGTGGTCCTCAACCCACACATTGTTATCGAGGCGAAGATCCAAATAATACTGCAAGCCAGAGTTTGAAAAAGAAAAATGACACACTACCAAACGATGATCTGACTATCGAGTCCGGTCCCTGTTTGTCTGCGGTGCCTGAACCCACTGCGTCCTGGGTTGGTTCCACGGGATCCTCCCACAGCAATAAATCAACCGCTGGTCTGGCAGCTGGACAGACGCAGAGAAGACCGTCAAACAGCGAGAAAGGCTGCACACCGGTACGCCATCTGGGGGGAAGTCACAGCGGCCGTTAATCTTGCGGAGCTTGTCTCCCGCGGTGATCGACACAGCTTCCTTTTGGAGGATCCACACAGCTGTGCCCTTTTTGAAAGACATTAATTTCTGAGTTGTTTTTAAGCACATTTAGAAGTTCCCTGTCAGGGGGAATGAGGTTCACGCTCCAAAGTTAACGAGGACCAAGTCCGGCAGCCTCTGCTGGGATCTCGGAGCGCGGCGTCTCCCGTCGTCACGGCGATTACATCCGGCTGTCTCCGCACGCCGATCGGATGGATGTCCTAACGTCGGCTGTCAAAGGATTTTTTTCCCCGTGCTCATTTGAAGTGCACTCATCCAGGCCAAAATGCCATTACCCCAGATGGCTGGGGGGGACCCATAAATCGCCCCCACCGGACCCACACCTCACACATCACAGAGGCTGGTGCCCCCAAGCCTTCTAATGTTTTTGGAGCTAAAAGCCCCATGAATAAATCAGACTGCACTGATTTGTTAGCAGAATACTAATCTGGATTTGAATATCCTTTATATATTTTCTGTTCTGCCTCGCACTGAGAACTGCTAGATTGGAGAGTGTTAGAAAACTCTTAATTATTAAAAACACTTTATCATTATTAGTACTTTGCAATTACACCCTTCTTACAGATTTATGGGCTATAGAATCTTCATAATAAACTCATACAGTTCAGAGCTGCCGACCCATTTATGTAGAGCCAAACCTAGACTTCGGAAGCTTTTCTTAACTGGGGGGTGATTGTGAAACCGAGCAATTCCAACTAGTGAAAGGTGAGGCCTGACATCCTCCCTTTACAAGGGGGCAGATCAGTGGAGTAAGGTGAGAACTGGATACAGCCAATGGGAGCTCGGGACAGAAACGGCTACAGCCAATGGGACCCCAAAGACAAAAACTCTTACACCCAATGGGAGCTTGAAGACTCAAATGCCTATAGTCAACGGAACTTGAGAACAGAAAAGGCTACAGCCAATGGGACCCCGAGGACAATAATGGTTACAGCCAATGGGAACTTGAAGACCCAAGAGGTTATAGCCAATGGGAGCTCGTGGACACAAACAGCTTTCGCCCCTGTAATGTCTCCTTAACTGCTGAATTATCAGGGTTTAAAAGCATTCTAACATAATACATCATCAATATTCAGCCTTTTATCTTCAAGTGAGAAAAGATTAGCTTCTACTGTGTGAAAAACAACAGCATTTTTCCTAAGATGGTGTTGTTTTTCTCTAAGGTCAAATTGAACTCTCCTAATTTAACAGTAAAAAGTCTGGCATTGAGTTGGAGAGATGACACGCTTTCATCCTGAAGATTACTGTCATTCTTCCTTAACAGCTATTTCACTCATTCAGGCCCCCGTCTCCCCATAACACCCACCTGATGGGATGAAGCCCCATCTGGAGCAATCTATGGTACAGCAGCAGCGGTCCCTCCCCAAAGTTAGGGGAATCAGCCAGAGGGCTTGTTGTTCCACAATCTGCACAGCAGGTGGCATAGTGAATAAAAAACTGTACTCAAGTTGCAATGATCACAATGGGGTTGGTGTCTGGCTCTTTAGGTTCGGACTCTGTGCCTCTGACTGAAAGGTTGTTAGTTCAAATCCCAGAGTTAACAGAGTGATGTCACCGTCAGGCCCCTCGGCAAGGCCCTTAACCCCCAACTGCCCCAGGGACTGGCTGGCCCTGCTTTCAGAAACTTACATCGCTTTAGGTAAAAACATCTGCTTAATAAGTAAATATTATTATATTTACTTATTATATTATTATATATTACATTAAATAAGTAAAGGTAATGTAAGGCAATAGCTGCAGGATAACATGTGGAGAAGTGGCTGGTTCTACAGTGAGAGAGTTAGTCACCCTGCATCACTTGCCAGGTCTGAGATGGGGTGTAAGTGTGGCTGTAGCTAAGTGCTGGGGTGTGATGCGGACTCCAGGATGCACGGAGCATGGCAGCTGATTGGCTGACAATGGGAAAGCGGCACGGCACCACGAGGTGTGCCCGCGGACGGCCCCGCCCCTGCCCGGCCGAGTGACAGGGAGCCGCGCTGGTCGGCTCTCGTTCTGGAATCTAAAGAGCGGGCTCAGCTGTTGGAGCCTTCAGAAAAAACCAGCTGCTTCCACCTTACTGTTTACTAGAGGTACAAGTGAACAAGAGTAGGATGAAAGGATGAAGCACTGGTGACAGAGGGACGGCTGGGGGGGATGGGGGGGACGGGTAGGTATGAAAGTGGGCTGCTCCCTCAACCTTATTGTCACCTCTCTAGGAACACATCAGTGACTCCATGGTGACCAGCACGTGGAGAGTCAGTCACGTGTCACATGACCATGCGGAGCCAGGCTGACGTAGGACAATGACGGTAACGGCTTGTTTTATTCTCGCGTGCTCAACTCTGCATCCATCCATGCATCCTTCCACATAGCCGTGCATGAGCCTGAAGCCCATCCCAGAATGCACAGGGCACAAGGCAGGGAGACGTCCCACATGGCAATACTAGTCAATGGCGATTTAGAGAGACCATACGTCTAGGTGCATGTCTTTAGACAGCTTCCGTCTCCACCTTCACACTCACACAAACGCATCTGGCCATCGTGATTGTCTCCTTCTTCACAAGCTCTTTCATTATCAACTAGAGCAGAGGTCCCCAACCACCGGGCCGCGGACCGGTTCTGGGTCATTTGGTACTGGGCCGCATAGAATAAGAAAAAAAAAATATATATATATATATGTTTTATCGACGATCAGAGTCTGAGTGATGTTTTTTTTTAAGAATATATTTGGTGATTCTCTCATAATTAATTCACCGTAATGGTGAGTTTTATTTTTATGCGGTTTATATTTGTTTTTACGCCAGTCGTATAATTTTATTCCGTCATATTCACCCCCCAGACTTTAAAGGCCGGTCCGTGAAAATATTGTTTGACATTTAATCGGTCCATGGCGCAAAAACAGTTGGGAAGCGCTGGACTAGATGATCAAACTGATGCATATTGTATAAATCGACTGGACTGTGTGTGATCATTTTCATCTTAACTGTACATGTAACTATTGTATGCATGAGAGCCAGTGACAGGCAGAGACAAATTCCCTGTGCGTGTGGACATACTTAGCCAAGAATATTATTTATAGTTCCTCCAAACCAGAAAAGTGATCGAAAAGTACTTTTCGATCAAACATGCAAGAAACAAAAGTTATTTTCGTTTTGAAATGTGTGTGACCTCACACGCGGCCATAGTTTCTTCAGGTCCCCTGCCTCACGTCTCACTCACTGCCCTCAGAGAGAGTCTCTCTGTAAGCATTGTCATGTCATGTCACGTGACTAACAGTGGCCCCTAACGGCCTGTTTGATGGGTGGTCTGCTTAACCAAGCCAACAGGCATTATTTACTTACAAATAAACATCATTTACTCTCATGAACATAATTTACTTACAAATCTGTCAGTCTATCTCCCAGAACGGCCTGTTTGTCAGGGAATTTCTAGTTGTTTAAATTTGTGCCGTGATCATAAAATCAACTGCTATTATTCACACTGTGAAAACTGAGATTAATCATCTGTTTTCACTTCATAAACTTTTAGCAAGACGCAGCCAGCCAGAATCAGACCTCGCTGATACTGGCTATCCATGTTTCTTGCCACCTCCGGTCTCTCCATTACACTATGGGAGAGACGGTCTCACTGGCCGAGAGAGCGAAATCAGATAGGCGGGAAATGAAACCCTTCTTGCGTGCCAAGAATGTTCCAGAAGGTGCCGGAAAGCGACTGAAGACAGTTTGAACCATCAGAGATGGTACACAGCCTCATGATTCTCCTCACATTTCAGGCGAAGGCAGAGCCGGGTTGAAAACGTGCAACCATACTTTTTCAAAGTCGCCTCATATGCTCACTGTGATGCTAATCCCCGCTCGGGTCACAGATCACGAGGAATAGCATCTATACCACACGCTTACAACTTCTACAATTCAGGTACAGGTTATAAACAGGTTATAAGCCCACACTCTTAACTACTGTGCAACCTACTGGCACTAATGCATATTTACCCGGGCGTGATGCAGAGTCACTAGTTCACCTGACCTTCAGACTGTGGGGGGGGGGGGGGGGGACCGATGGGGACGTGGATGGATTAAAGAATGCTGTGGGAAGTTTGGGGCTCAGGTTAGCCGGAGGAAATGGACAC
>JABFDZ020000084.1:16649807-16674325 GCA_019775955.2 Pollimyrus isidori | reverse complement strand
TGACAAACAATCACCCCCCCACCACCCCCATCAGCTCCCCCTGCCGTGAGACCCCTCCTCCTCCCCTGCCATCCGGCCCAGGCAGAGCATGCCCCCATCCTGGCAATGACAATCCAGGCCAGAGTTATAGAACCGAACCCAAAAATGACAATGTGGAACCAGGCCCCCCTCCCTGTGGAACCAGGCCTCCCTCCCTGGAAACTACAATACTGAGGAGGATCAGATCAACCCCAGGGGGATTCTGGGATGCAGTAACTATGTGACTAAGAAGTGGATGCCAGACTAATTCTTTATGCTGCTAGACTGCTAATGCTAACAGAGCTTATTAAGATCCCAGCAAGGCAGCCCCAATGCTGCCGGAAATGTGAAGACTCCCACCGTTACCGTTTAACGAAATGCATGTGTGATGTTTCGGTGCCTAAATACAGACACATAAAGGTCGGCCATCGCGTTTATTTTATCAGCTCCATCGCAGTTGTGTTGGACAAGCTTGGGGGTCTGTGGTAAATTTGATCTTACAGGAATTAAATCCTAGCCAGTGATGAAGAGGGCACGCTGTTTTAAAAGGGAGGTACGACAAAGTGAACCAGACTGCTGTTACCTGCTACTGTAACCACAGGGCCAGATTCAGATACCCAACCTACCAAAACCCTGTGGTCAAGGCAACTGGTGTTCGGAGAGGGGCAGAGGGCACGAAGCGGGAGGGTGTCCGCTACGCTCAACACAGACGAGAGCCGCTCCTTCATTTCAAGGACTTCAAAGAAAAGTGTGTCTATATTTATTCCCTGGCAGGGACGAACGCGAAAGGTCGGCTTTAAAAATGTAAACGAGAGCGCTTTTAAATTCGCCGATCGGAATCATGCCGGGTTTGGGTTCACCGCTGCGTCCGGCGCAGATAGCCATAGCTGAGGAGACTGACGCCCGCCGGCAATAGAGGCGACTGACAGCCAAGTCAATTTGCATCAGAGCCACTTTTCATAAACACACCATGACATCCTGACAGTGTGGCTCCCCCTCAGCCAATCAAAAGCCTTCAATCCTGCATTGTTTACGATAAGTCCTACTCATCTCTGTCTGGGTCATCTCTTATATTATATCATTGTTATTAATACTCCTTCTTTCCCTGGCACTCTCGCCTACTGCCCTCAGCTCCACACCCATCCAGCCATAAACAGGATTCTGTGACTCTCCATAGCTGGCCAAAAGATTACAGCGTTTAAGGAGATCCGGTGCACAGCAGGTGAGCAGGGAGCAGGGAACCAGGGGGCCAAGTCATTTCCCTGGAGGTGAAAAGTATGACAATCTCTTGCATACCAGTATTTGAGCTGGAAGCACCAGTTGGGGCATCTAAGCACATAACTCCGTTTCTTTATTAAACAGGCCCACACTCACATAAGTTAATGATAGCCCTAACAGATGTTCAGTCTGAAACTAATTTATATCACAGATAGCCCACATATCATAAACAATTCATGAATTAACCGCATGCCATTGTACGATTTCAAATTAAATAACTAATACCACCACCGCTACTACTATTACTACTACTAGTAATAATAACAACAACAACAACAATAATAATAATAATAATAATAATAATAATAATGACCAACAAGCTAATTTTGTTTCCCAACAACCAGGCCTGTCCTGTATGTGAAAAAAAGCTTATGATTTTACTGTCAGGCACTGCTTAAATAATTTGATTAAAATGTATGGAATCTCAGGGCGATTAGCCGCCAGACGGCGACTGTGACGTCGCACGCCCTGCCTGCTCCCCGGCACGTGCCGTATATCGCCGCACGCTGCACTACCGTGGCGTTAATGTGAAATTAAAAAAAGGAAAGGTCCCGTCACACCCCTAGGCGGACGTAGCCCTTTCGTGGCTTGCATGCACAATGCGAGTTTCCCCTGCTCTCGCAAACAACGCTATCTGACGCAGACTAGCGGCAGAAGCGCTGGACGTTTTGCACGCCAGTACGCGCTTGATTAGCGCGATCGTCCACATCTCTCTGATCTTACACATTATATATCATCACAGGCATGCCCATCAACTTGAAAATATGACCAGTTCCGCAGCTATTCCGTCCCAAAGTAGTTTATCTTAAATGCAGACCGACTGTAAACATGACCAAACGTAATATGTAGCCTATTAAATACTGCTAAACTAACAGCTATGGGATGCCGTTATTCCACTGGTGCCAATTAAACGTGTTACTCCGAAAGGACGATCAATCCCGACGCGTCTATAGCAGCGCATCACAAGCAATTCAAACATAGAAACGTCGCGTCCGTTTTGCAGCCGCAACTCCAGATGGTCGCATGGCGCAAGTTAGTGTGTGGAACCATTTCTTAAGAATGATCCAACAAACCACCGGTGTCGTGTTAACACTTTTCCAGCAAAGCATCGTATATCATTGCCCACACCCCCACATCCACGTTTTCTACACGCATGAACGTGCTTCCCGTAAAGATGCATGCAGAAGGAGTGTGCAAAAGCAAATAAGCCAGCGTATTTGGAAAAATAATGAGAGAACTAACCGATAACAAGTAATACACAGTGGGGAAAAACAAGACATAAACGATGCGCAATCTTGAGTCTTACCTCGAGTGTGGCAAATGTAAAAACAGTGCAAAGTGCAACGGCAAAGAGAGATCCCTTGTAAGCGCCCTGCTCCACCATGGGACTCCCGGAGAGATCTGCTATAGCTACTTTAAAGTGGAAAGGGGGTAGAGATGAAAGAAGAGTGTGGAGAGAAAAGCTGGATCTGCACCGCACGTACCTGACAGTCTTCTGCAGCGCCACTGCTACGGTGAAACTCCGGAGAAGCAGGAGGACGCCGCAAAGACCCGGAATGGAGAATGGCTCTCGGAGGGCGAGAAGCCGCGCTCTCTGCTGCCCAAGGCGCGTCCACAACTCACATGCATCGCAGGATGGACCTCAGGCAGTAAGGGATCCACCAAAAGCTCTACGAAATCAGATTTCTTCAGAACTTATCCAGTGTCGCTTGATATCCATTAAAATTGATGATTTCTATGCCGTTGCATGGCTTTTGTCCAGAATTGGCAATGTCTCTGTTGCGTCTATAGGCGCCAGGTTTTAAGAGCGAAATGGCGTGTAAATCTGAAATACAAAACACAAGATGTTATACTAAAACATTCGGTTTAGCCTACTACTATTGCAATAGTATTTGTTTTTATGTTAGTCCATTTATTTTGTTACTAGAATTAGTGGGCTACTTTCACTGATGTTTTTACCTAAATAATAAAGAAATAAAATTAATAAAACGAAACTTTATTTCCCAAAATTATCTACAAATCGTACGTATTTTGTGATGTGAGATAAATAAATGCCATTTGTGTAACGTTTTCACGTTTTTGATATTAAAAGAAGCATCACTCAGCTTTTTTTTTTAGTTGTTTTAGCAATCGATACTAGATTCTTCTTAAGATTCTTTCCCGTTTCTCTTATTGTAACTATTAAAACTTACCGATGCCCATTGATTGTAAATTAAGGATTACGTTGCTTTTAACAGACGTATTATATCTATGAAACACACGCCATCAATTACTTTTCAATATTCCTTCAATAAATAAAGTGTTATTGGTAATATATAGGCTACTGGATACTCGTTTACCGTTTACCGCCTTACTACACTTGAAATAAAGGAAAACACAGCGGACATTAATCTACCAGCTCGATGAATGAAGAACTGTTCTTTGCCCTTTGCACGATCCCCCGTTTTATCAACACAACAGGAGTCTGTGTCCACGGAGGGGGATTTGATCTCAGTGAGAAAACCGCATGTGATTGAGATCGACGGAGATCTAATGGACAGCGACCCCAGTGCTGAATCCAAAGAGCACTGTTAACTATTTCAGAGAACGAAAAACTGGTTGTAAAAACCACTCCAATCAGCTTAATCTTAACACCGGACACACGTAGATGTACACACAGAAACGTGCAAGCAAAACTGCAAGGAAAGGGAAAATAAGCGTGAAAAGACGCCATTCGTCTTCATTATTTACCTGTCCCGTAGTTCCCTTTCTACTGAAGTATTGCAATAAATCGGTGTGGTGATAAATGGTGGCGCTCGGTCTTCGGGTGAGCCGGTGATGTTTTGCGGTTCACTTTATGTTTAGAGACGTTTTAAGGTGGAAAATTCAACTACGATACTCGGAGCCAGCAGCGAGCTGCATACGCTGCAGAAAAGTTCCGGTTCTGAACAGTCTAGGTCCTAAAGGGTTTGTAATATAGGCCTTTATATTCAGGAGTGCAGCCTACATGTGACGTGAACATATATATAGGCTTATATTATATACTGTCTTCAATATCACCAATACGGGTTTGACCGGTCGAGGAAAGATCCTTTTTAAATGAACAGCATTTTTTCTTTTAAATGAGGAGTCAATTATTTACATGGGTGATGATTATTTTACTTGTATTACGTCAGATTGGCTCCCAGACCTACCGTTAAACACAGACCTTTATACTATATAGGAAAGTCAGTTTTATTAATTTTATGTCGGGATATACATGGTGCTGCAGATAAAATAAAAAATAAGGATTATTTTTAACAATATGACTACAGTGGTACCTCGGATTCCGGATCGAATCCTAAAAAGTTCGAGTTCTGTTCGAATTTTTCCCATAAGAAATAATGGAAAATAAATGAATTGGTTCCCCCAAATTACACCTAAATATGTGGTTTTTTAGCAATTAAACACAAAATGAACAGGACATTTTTTCTTAATGGCTTCCAAAATGATAAACATATTAATTCAACATTACCCCTGTCCTTGCCCGATTGCGTGCCCCTTCCGTGTGCCACGTTCCCTCGTTTATCTCGATCCCCATGTGATCAGCTTTTTCTGGTTGTTGTCATTAATCCACAGTATTAAGTCCATGATTCAGTTTGTTTCACCAGTCCAGTCATTGGGTGCGTTTGCTTACAGCAAGTTCTGATCCTGACACAATGCATTACAGTTTGATGCATTGCGACCTCTCACCCTGCTGCACAAACTGGAACCGCCTCCGTGACGACACATCTTTGCTTTTATTGGCTGCAGAGTTTAGTTACACGCATGACGTTGGCACCCCAGGCAGTTCCAATGCGTAATCTGCTATTTCTTCCGAATAACATGTAAAGCAGTGAGAACTCGTTTTCAGTTAATTTACCTGGTAAAATAAAGTTTAAATAAATGATATAAATGCTCTAATAGTATACTTTAGTTAGTGGTTTATTTATTGTTAGTTACTGCATTCAAGTAAGATTTGCATTGCAGTACGACTCATTTCCTGGCGCATACAATTTATATTGGGTCACCGATCGAGTACCAGGTCAAACTGGTTTGTTCGACTTTCAAGAAATCCGAGTTCTAGTGAGTTGGAGAACCGAGGTACCACTGTAATTGTCTTAGGGAAAAGGCATCGTTAAACGTAAAGCCACAAGGTTTTCTTCTGAAGAATAATTGGATGGAAATTTGTTGCCCACAGGAGATAAAGGACTGTAAAATACACTTTCCCACAAAATAGACACTTCTTAACAGCTCAAATGAAATCACCACAGGTGATGACATAAGAAAACATGCATGTCATCCGGGGTGTAAAGTACAGAAATACAAATGCTCGTTACTGTAATTGAGTCCTTTCTGTGGAATCTTTGCCATATGAAATTGATTGAAATACTGCTGGTTGCGCGTGCTAGTCTTCACAGCAAAGGTTGGGCACCCCTGCCAGACACACACTAATTTGTACTTTTACTTATATACGTATTTCTGCAGCAATACGTGGTGGAATTAATAGAATTAATTTTAACGCTAAAATATAATGTCTTTCTTAGCCTTTAGCCTAATTCAGTACGTTAGGCAGGGTGTTGCCCACATTGAATATCAGTACTTGTGATACCAACCTTGTATCGAATCGAAAAGACAATTACTGTAGTAGTACTGCCACCCAAAGTATGCCCCCTACTCCCCTAACTTAGCTTACTGGTTTTATTGGTTCATATTCATCCCTTCTACTCTACTTCTACTGACTCCATCAGTAGTGACGGGACCTCATTTTTTTGGAGCCAATCAAGTCAAATAACGCCTAAAACTGGTACTTGGTCCACCAATAACCATGATCCCCTACTGGAAGTTGCCATGACTACAGAACTATCACATCCATGGTATGTGCTGAAGAGGTCTAACCTGAGAAGGGCCATGGCATCGTCATGTCTGTTGTCGTCAAGCCTGTTGAGATGTTTCCATTAAATAATATTAACGTTAACGTTAATGTTGATGTTAATGTTGACGTTAACTGTGATTTTTATGGTACGGCTTTGTCACGTCATTTCAATCTGGCTAGCTGGGCTACATAACTATGGATATTATTCAACCCGGCAAAGCTCTCAGTCGGTGATGATTTTTAATGTTATCATTTTGGCTAATAACATTTAACTAGATGCAACTGTATTATTTTCTGTCTGATTTTAGCTAGCTCTGTAATCTATTCTAGGCTATCACAGTAATTACCAGGCTGCTGTAGTGGTACTGCTGTTTGTGTGAGATACCTGCTGTTGTTCGTCGTTGTTGACCCGCGCAATATGTGCAATTAGCTCTAGCTGCTATAGGTGCTGCTAGAATCTGCTAGATGCTTTTTTATTCTTTGAACGGCCCGAGTACTTATTAACATGCAGAAAAATTAGAATAGATTTGCAATAAGTTCAGTGCTTGTTTGGGTTTTCAAATGTTACACTTGCATTAAACTACAAAAAAGGCAATAAAAAGCATTAGCGTAAATGTGAGAAAATACCAGATTAAACTTGAAGGTAAAACCCCGTTTTCAGTTTATTAACATGTCCGTTGCTTGCAGGATAGTTTGTCGTTCTTCTGGTTAATGTTTTGTTTTGTGATTGGAAGGTCGCTGGTTCAAATGCCATGGGGGCTAGAGGGCTGTCACTGTTCTGTCTTTGAGTAAGGCTCTTAGTCGCTCAAAGGAGTTCTACATGCACAACAATGATCTGATGGCAGAAGAACAAAAAATGATTAGATCAGAGAGATGACCAATAAGATTGTAGAGGAGGTGGGTCCAAGCAACTAGAGTAGGTGGGACCAACCAATTAGATGTCTTAGTTCTCACAACCATTCATTTTTCATTCTGCCCTCAGAACATGTTTGTGTAAGTGAAACTCCCATGAGCCTCTTAACTCGAAAATGCTCTAGGGATACTGTCTGACCCCGATCTTTCAAATGTATGTCACACTGCACACAAAAGCATACTTCTTAAACAAGCCGCCTTTTTACTCTTACTTTGTTTAATAGTTTAGAGGAGAGGTATTGTACTCACTTCAGAGTTAATTTCTCTGAAACTATCAGTATTTTCATTGGATTTTTCAATACACTTTCCCTCCTTGCATGTCACAATGTTACAGTCTCTGTCACGCCTGGGAATTGGGTCACTTGAGTCCAGTTTGCTTCTTAAGCTCCTGACAGACATGCACTGCCACCCTGAAATTTTCTAGACATCACCCTGAGGGGCTATGTGTCATCACAAATGGCTGAATCAGTCATACCGGACATTAAATTGACTTTACCCTGCTAGTTTCCTAATACAAAGTCTGGGTAATTTGCGATTGACCCCCATCTATGAACAGAGCAGGGAATTGTCCGGAGAATTTACTATGAGCGTGAGGGTGTGTTGATGACCTATTGAGTGGTGCAAAAATGGAAGAATACAAACATTACAGAGGGCAAATAAGAAGGGTCATTTACACAAAGAAAGTCCCAATGAACACAGCTAACTGGAGAGACAACAAGATCCAGGAACTTCTGTCAGTAACTTCTGTCGCTGTCTTCAATGTGCCGTTAACAAAGCACTGCAATTTCCACAGCGTACTTTTCACATCTCGCCTTGCCTTCTGCATACTCCACCGAAACGCCAAGACAGTATTTCACGTACGTGTGAACGCATCTGACATGGATAATCTTAGGTTTTTCAGCCACATGTGTGAAAGGGCAACTCCGAGAAAATGTCCGGACCTAATAATCCAGATGATGTAGGCCTCAGGAGTTCATGTGTGAAAATGGCTCTAGAGACATGCGAGGCGAGTCTTTGATTTAAGTGAGCCTTATCTAGGTTTGTCTGTGAGAACGCACCCATACATAATAAATCAGAGGAAAATATCACTATAATCTTTTTCTCATTAAGGCAAAATCAATCATTCTGTGTCAAAATATTTAAATATTTCTTTATAACTGGTTCCGGGTCCTATTTCCTGTTATTTTGGCTATAAATTATTAGCAATTATCAATTATTAGCAATTATTATTAACACAGTTAGTGGGGGGAGGGTGTTAATATGCATGAACGTGCAGTTAGATGGCCATTTCTAGGTGTGCTGGTTAACTCGACCCCACCTGAGTTATGTATGAGACGAGGCCCCAGTCATTTCAAGTCATGAGCCAACCAACCTGAACGCTCCAATCCCAGCCGCCCTGGTACGCGCAGTGGGCGTGTGAGCCAATCTCATCCGCCGTGGGAAGCACATCTCGTATGAGCCAATCCCATTTGCTGTGGGAAGCACAACCCGTATGAGCCAATCCCATTCGCCGTGGGAAGCACAACCCGTTTGAGCCAATCCCATCCGCCGTGGGAAGCACAAGCCTCTCCCCCGTTGGTTTCCTTCCACTCCACGCTGAATCGGCACTTCGCTATCTGCATTCGCTAATCCTGTGCCCCAGCCGTTATCTGACCCTGTTTCTCCTGCAAAAAAAATAACATTTAGAATTACATTTTAAATTCTGTTACAAACACAGCATCCATTTTAACACAATATTTATTCCAGCCTCATATCTCCTTTTGTTACCAGGACGGTGCAGCTTACAGGAAGCGGTCAAAGACTCTAATACACCCAGGAGTGTCCAGCAGGCAACGATGAAATGTCTCCATCGTCAGCCAAATGTCACGTTCCCAATTCAGCAGAATAGGGAATATGTGGCTGTAAGGGAATTCTGCCCAATTCCCAAAGCGCTACTCCGATTCAACACCTCAGCAAGCCTGGATGCAGCCCGTGAGAAGCAGAGCTGGATTGAATGTCAGTCCATCGCAGGACATGTTACAGACACAGACTCGCCAAACAGCATGATTCTGGACTGCAGGAGGAAGCTGGTGTGATGAAACGGGGAGCATGTGCAAACTCCGGACAGAGAGGCTTTGGGTGGGAACTGAACCTATTACCCTATGGGTGGGGTGGCTATAAGCAGGGGCAGGTCGTTCTTTCTGGGGTTCTAATCAAAAAGTCCTCCTAGTGTAGTGATAAAAAAAGATGTGCAGATAGCAAGATGAACTACAAAATCGAAACAAGAAGCAGCACGAATATCATATCAGTGCTTTACCTGTCAGCAAGATAAATACACATGCAAATCAACATGCATGCGTTGGAGGTTAAAAAAAGGGATTAAAATTTCTGATCCGACTGCTAGGGTTTGTGTTCAGAGCGAAACCGGTAATAGTGTTTTTTAACACTGATAAGGTCACATTCAAAAAGCTGTTAAACTTTGTACCTTTCGATATTTTCTCAGGGATAATCAATTATGGGTTATTTCGAGAGTCAGTCTAGCGAACACACTGTGTTTGCCCTTCCTAAATTGCTTCTTGGTGGCAGAGTTGTGTGAAGTGTTTAAACGCATTAGAAGTGGATTCTGATTAGGCGGATTTGGGTGCCTTGTGTTCTACTCTTTTGTTTATCAAATGCCTGGTGAAAGTTCACATAGTTTTGAGTGATTCACTCTTTGTGAGGAAAATAGCATTGGTTTACGACTCAACAAAAGCACGATTTAAACTGTAGAAAAAGAGTTGCACCATTCTTCCACTCTACATTGTGCGCGAATAACGTTGTCTTCCAGAAGTCGCTGTGTAGTGGGGATGTGCTTACATCACATCTGGTCACCATGACATCTGAGACCTTATTATGATAGTAAGTATCCAGGGATAATTTGCAAGAAGAGCTAAACAAATTAATCCAGGCAGCACACAATGTAGAAGCAGAATGCATCCCTTACACATGTTCACAAAGATCGCTAGATAATTCCATTGAGTCCTACAGTTAATCCATCATTCTACAAATTATGTACTTACACTGACTGTCATGAGGAAAAATGCTCAAATGCAATCTGACTGCCTCAGTAATCACACAATCAGGAGCGTATCTGAGGCCTAACCCTAAATCATTTCTTTAAAGCATGAGATCAGAATTCACTTATCATGTAAGTTTTATCATGTAAGTCAGCAGAAATTAGATACATGGCTACTTACATTGTGGTTCCCGGCCAAGCTTTCTCCATTTTCTGCTCAGTGGTAATTAAGCCCCTGGTTTCATTCTTGTCGTACGGAATGACTTTGAAAATCAAACAGTATAAGGACCTAATGTTGACCTTGGAACCCCTTAAATCACCATTCCAAAAATCAGTACACATAGCAATATGATAGCTGGTACAGCCAATAACTAACATGGCTTTATTAAATACCATAAACCTCATGCGTTGAAATATTCTTCTTGGACACTGATTCGCTGAACGAGAAAAACTTAACAGCTCGATTGTTCTTTCAGCTCTTAGCAATGGAAACGAGCTAAAACAAGTGAAACATTTTGCTTGATGCTACTCAACATGTCGTTTCCCTGCTATTAACATTCCGAGCCTTGAAATAATAAAAACAAAGACTGATATTTTCAGGTTTCCCCCAGAAGCCCGCATTTATTTTGGATGCTGGCAATCGAGATACACTGGCTGAATATGACACAGTATGTCAGCAATAAACACATTTGTGTTTCAAGCCAGTCCATCCCTCACAATCCTCTTAGGGGAAACATGCACACTGAATAATTATGTATGTCCAATCGTCACATTCTTTGGCTCTGTACCTCCCTCATTCCCTCCCTCTACTCATTTGGCATTTATGCTCGATATTAACACCCATCCCTTATGTTACTGTACCCACCAGAAGACCCCCCCCCTGCCCTCCATCAAGCAGTTCCAAATGACTTTCTACAACCATCTCAGTGTGAAACCCTGAGATTACTGAATTAAGGGTATAAAACGCTTCGTTCTCCAGCAGAAATCCAGGTAGAACCACCGCTTTTCTGACATCTGCGCTCAGTGTACCGAGTTAAAACTCAATAACATCAATAAAGGCTTGGCGTTCTACCAGCAATCAAACTGCAAAGCATAGTAATAGTGTGACTCCCTGAACTAGATATATTTTCCTTTGCTCCTTATTTTCGCCTTTGTCATATACAGCCTTTCCCCAGGTTACGAAGGGGGTCACGTTCAGTCAACCTAACCTTGCAAACATCATAGCCAGGCTAGTCTACCTTAAACATGCTTAAAACCCTTACCTTAGCCAACAATCGTGTGATATAAGCATACAATTTTATGATAATAACAAACATTAGAATCATATAATATTTGTTATTAATATATATTAAAGCTGTTAAGTTGTGTAAGGATTAGTGTACATGCTGCTTATGAATGTTCTATGAATGCATTATGAAGGCATTATTAAGGTGTACTAAATGTCCTATAAATGTATAATGTATACAATAAGTAGGTGCAGTTAATGTGAAGTGCTACCCAATATTTTAATTTAAAAATATCACAATTAACAATAACCTGAAACCCCACAGACACACACACACAGAGACACACACAGCAGCACCAACCAGGCCACTTAATATTTTTTAGCTGAATGAAACAGGGGGGAGTGCTGGCAGTGGCGATTAGCAGCGCTGATTACCGTTTTTTTTTAGTTTCCGTTTAGAACGACGGATCGGTGGGCCGGATTTGATTATAATTTAAAACTTGTCGTGGACTCGCTAAAACCATCTAAAGCGGTGGCGCACAACATTTTTACAAAGTATGGCGCTCGCCGCGTACCGCCATTACAGCATTATGCTCGATTGTCAAGAACGATGTTCTGTGTAAGAGCTTCTCTTATGTTCCCTGCATTGTCATTTGACATTTTCTCTCCACATCATAGTGTTTGCTGCACAGTGGGCCGCTGCAGAGTGCTGCTGGTGGCAATTTCATCGCACTCCTTCTCATGTTTAGTTTTCAGATGTTTAATTGGATTACTTGCGCGTGCGTGATTTGTCGCACTTGTGTGGTGCTGATATTTTAGCAGAGCACAATTAGCAATCTTTTTGCCCCGCACTTATTTTGCTTGTTAGTGATATCACCGGGACGCCATAACATGGTATCGGTTACAGGCATCGGTGTATTGTCATGAGGATGAGTACGAGTACATGAGTACGGCATTGAGCCCGATGCGAATACTACCGCTAGTATCGATATCTTATGTAGACAATGGGTGTCCATGACAAGGACATCGGTGAGTGGATGATTGTGAAGGGCAGAGAAGGAGAGAAGCATTCTAATTCAAGTATCTTCCATAGCTGCTTATCCAAAGCGGGGACGCGGTGACCCTGGAGCTCATCCCAGGAAGCACAGGATCCAAAGCAGGAAATAGATAGGAACTATCTCTGAAGATCACGAGGAGCATGTTTCTTCTCATGAATTCTACTTTGGCCTGCGTTTGATTCCCGCCCCAGTTTCTGTGTTCCTTGTGTCTAATCTCTGGCCCGCCTTCAAGTCCAATTTTCTCTTGCATCCCAAGCACACGTGGCTTGGCGTCTCCATGTCGTCTGTTGTGCCTGTCTGTGTCCCGCGATGACCTGGTACCCCCCCCCCCCAACCCCACCATGAATATACAGTTATGGAAAACGGATGGCTGGGCACTTAGCTCATTAACACAATTATGCAGCCTCTGCCCTTGGGGGGTGCGTATTGACCTGGTTATAGATAATCAGGACGGCACAGAAAAATCCAGTTTTCTAGATCCTACAGCTGATCACTGATTGAGAAAATTTCTTGCTCATTTGAGCAGACACTGATAATATGTCATTAAAGCAAACAGTTAGCTTATAAGCCGTAAGTCATAGATAGACATCACTACCCTTCCAAGACGAGTCACAGTTTTTCAAGCGGTTTATTAAGACCCCAAAATAAGTTTGTATCCTTGTGACCTAATCTCAAGCTAAAACCCATGTGAAACTTTGACCAAAATAGAAAAAAAATAGTGTTTCATATATGCTTCAGTCATTTAGAAGATGTATTTATCCAAAGTGCTGTTTTTAAGTGATTTTAAAGAAAGCATGTAAGCCTGTCCCAGGGGCAGTTGGGGGGGTTTAAGGGCCTCGCTCAGGGTCACAATGGTGACATCACTCTGCGGACTCACGGATTAGAGGCAGCGGACTTCTGATCACAGGCATGACAACGCGAATCCTCTGAGCTAGAACCCGCCCGCTTGTACCAACGCAAGAGCTAGATAGAGCATGAGTAACCAAAACCTAGCTGCAGTGGCTTGGAACGAAAGTAAATGCAAAGGATATTTACAACAGAGAGGACATTATTAAAGGCCGCTGGCTGAGAGACTGCAGCCGGAACACAAAGGAAACTGTAAGCCAATATAATTCAAGTTCAGCCCAGCTGTTTAGAGGTGAGGTAAATGGGAAAGCCATAGATTATTGTAGGGTCGTCTTCTGCACCATCTAATATTAGACTGTAGGAAAGTCACGTGCAAAAGCAGAGCTGGCTAAGGTTACTGCAAAAGATTTGTGGGGATGTTTTTTCGGTGGAGGTGAGATCATTTTTTCTTAGGTTGTTAGCTAATTTACTCTTAATGGATAGAATGGTTGGGAAATGTGTAATACTACACCTAGAGAGATGAAGGTAATCTGACCAGCTGTGCACTAATCGTTCTTACTACTACAGCAAAGGTTACGGAGGCTCTGTTCAAAGTGGTTGAGCAATGCCTGCTCCGGTCCTGTAGGGGGCGCTCATTTGAGGTCAGACATGTGCAACGAGCTTGGATTCGGAAATGGTGTGTACTGTTTAAGTCCTTGGACTGGCAGCCCAGCCAGGATGCTCCTGTGTGCTGCGGCCTGGGAGAGGCTCCAGGATCAGTGTGACCCTCTCCTGAATAAGCAGCTATGGGCGATGGCTGGATATATCGCTCATGTCCTTGTGAGTGACTGCCACCCCTTCTGGGCGTGACCCTCGGCCTCATGCCCTGGGTTTCCTGGGATAGGCTCCAGGCTCACTACACCCCTGCTTCCGATACCTGGTCAAGGAAGATGGATGAGGGACTTTAATAAGAGCTGGTGACACTCAGATGAATGGCACTGGCATTCAGGTCAAGCAGGCCTGGATCATTACCCCACGCCGTACCCAATGTACAGGGCATGAAGACCAGCCATGTTGACGGCCACTCCGTCTCCAGCTTGACCAGCCAAGGCTTGGTATAAACTACTGGATTCATAGCAGCTGACAGCTTTAGGGCACAGTGACATGTGACAATGACACCTTACCCGCCGTAACGTGTTCGTGAACGCTTCCCGAATCATGGAATCGGAATCACAGAACATTCTGCTCCGCGTTCGGTCAGACGTTTATCAACTACAATAAAATTTCAATCGAGGAACTTTACATTTTCAGTAGAAGCATGTGAAAAGCCGAATTGCTGGAAACTGTAATTTAGCAGCGCAGGTCCTGGCAGTTAAGCGTCCCCAGATCGTACGCTCGATGCGCCCGTGAGTGGGGAGATTACCCGAGGCCCGCTTGTCGGGAAGATCCTATCCAATGAGTGATGATTTCAGGTCATCGAGGATAATTAAAGATCGGACTTCGGTGAAAGTTGTACCATGTTTCCTTGAAATCCAAGGTACTGTTTTCAGAGCTCCCCTGCTCCCAAAACGACTTTAAAACATCTGAGGCGGATATTTATCATCTCATCCCCGTTTTGTTGAGTGGGATTCTGGAACTCTGTACAGAACACACAGTTTCCTGTCCTAATCTCCAGCAGAGTAATTTACCTCTTACTGTGGCTTAGGATGGCGCCTTACCTGAGGCAGAGCCCTCGCCATGGCTGATGGATCTCCCTGACAGTTTTGGGGAGAAAAAGTTTCGGAGCAGATTGCATATCTACGCGGCTCCCCCCCCCCTCCGTTTATTAATCTGTCCTCTCTGCGCGAAACGGAGGTCATTAATAACCGCCATGCGGGCTGTCGGAACCCGCCCCTCCGCCAGAGTCTCTCAAAAATAAATAAATAAAATGGAAACGGAACGGAAATGATCTCTGGGCAAGTACTTTGGCGTCAGTTACGTATTTTTCTTTAATATACTCGAGTCAATTAAACGTGTTATTGCTCTTGCGATTACTGAGCCCGGTTGCATTCAGTTCTGGTTCACGTCCCCCATTGTGCAGAAGCACAAACTGGGTGTCTCTTAGTTCAGATCCCTGGGGGCAGAGATCAGTAGATGCAAGATGTGTTAAGTATACAGCTCAGGCTGAAAGGGGGCCCTGAAAAACAAAAAATACTATGAACATCATTACATTTTTTTAAACAGACCCATCTATCCAAAGCAAACCACATTCCAGGAAGCAGGGTCAGCCAGTTCCTGGAGGTTAAGGGCCCCGCGCAGGGGCCCGGTGGCAAATTCTATTGGCCCTGGGATTTGAACCAGCACTCTAACCCACAGAGCCACACCTCAGTATCACGGTCTGTGAAAGGGACCAATCGCATTAAGCAATCATTGCTATATTTGTGTTGCTTCGCCCCCCCTTGTGTTTTCATCCATGCAGCGCATAATGTCACCTTAACCTTAGCTAAAATACCTGAAAATAAACGGCACATTTTGTCGGCTTTCAGGACCTTTGAACCGCACTGGAGTCTGCAGATCTGTAGCAAATAATAGTCTGTTAGCCCTGGCTGCAGGAAGTGGGCAGCGGGTCGCAAGCCGCTCACAGGTCTTACCCCCAATGGTTTAAATCCCTGCATTCCCTTGTTGTTCCTTTTAGAATAGCGTGAGTAACTGAACAGATGGACACCCTTAAGATGACTAGTTTAAGTCCCTGGTGGGCGTGCGCCTGCGCCCTTGAACAGAAGGTCAGTTTCCCCATTGAACGTGCCGAGGGATATAAATGAAAACGAAAATAAGTTTCTTTGAAGGAAAGTGTGGGATAAGCAGTGCAATAAAGAGAATTACGCAGTAGGCTCAAGGCCATATCCCTGATTTACGGTGTCCTTTTAGAAACATATGTGAGGCCTCGTGGTGTTTAACGGCGCGTCAGTGTACGATAACAGGGAGCCAGTCGGTGAGAAAAGCGCAAGCTTGTACAACGCTGTTTCGAGGCCCGCTGATTAATGAGGGAGCAGCAGGTAGCCCTGGGAGGCATTCAACACCACAACGCACAGCGACACCCGACGGCGCCCGTCCTTTTGTCACCTACTCATTTTCCGTCACCCATGGCATTCTTACTGAACTATCTACACTGCCTCTGGTCTTAAAACTCCGGGAGCATGTCTGGTTGGCTGTCTCGCTCACCTGTGTTCACTCTAGGTGTTTATCTGTACCTTATGTCCTTGAGTGTCTTTGTGTTCACACATTACCGCGTGACATCATCTTCCATTGCCCAAGTACAGTTCCAATAGCCAAGAAAAGAAGTATGGATGATGGTAAAAATGGCTGAATGTCGTTATTGTCCAGCCCGAAATATCAAGGATGCATCGGTTCCATCGTTGCCAAATGAGAACAATCCCATGGTTCATTTTGTCCCAAGTTCATTCTTCAATACATTCTTTGAGTTCTTCGTATTGATAAACATCCCCTGTATCGGTCTTAAAACTCCGGTAGCATGTCTGGTTGGCCATCATCGACAAGCAGTGTGTGTCAGTGTTTGGGAGGCCGAAACAGACCCCTTTCCTGTTTACAGCAGCACAAGGGAAGCACACATTGGAGCCTCACTGTGTATGTGTGTGTATATATATATATGTGTGTGTGTGTGTGTGTGTGTGTGTGTGTGTGCGTGTGTGTGTGTGTGTGTGTGTAAACCAGTCACCATTCAGCTCATACTAGACACTGGTCAGCCTGTAGTGCCACATGTCAGGCTATTGCTATTTTAATCCAAATACTATCAATGACACTTTTGACGCTGGAATTTCGCTCTTCGATGTGGGGGTCTTGTTTTCGTGATTTTTCTTCTTTCTAAGCGTACGCTTTTCACTTTTACCAGAGGAGAGAAACAATAGAAAAGCCTTTGGTTAGGGATGGGTAATAAGTCTCTTCGATCTGAGGGGATTTGAACCTCGGCCAGGCTCAATACGGCTGGGACTGTCCCGGGACACGTTCGACGGACATATTGACAAATCTCTGAGACTCAAATTCTGTAGGGGAAAGGGCAGACAGTACCGTAGGAGGCAAAGATTTGGTGGGGAAATTGCGTTTTATTAGGCTGTGGAGTGTGTTCATCTGCACTGGTTATCTGGGGTGGGGGGGGGGGGGGGTGGACTTAACAGCAAAGAAAAGCAAGCAGATGAAAAAATCAAGAGGCTATTTTCCTGGATGTGAAAGACCAGGACAAAGAAAAAACACAGACCCCGAAGAGGAAGTCGGATATAAAAAGAAAGAACACCAATTTATTCCTTTTGTGGGAACGAGGCATGAGTGTATGTAATCAACAGGAAACCCCAGGTCACAAAGCAGCGTCACCCAATTAGACATTTACCGGGGTGCCAGGAACACATATTGTATACAGGGCGGGACCACAGGGCCTCTGGCTCCAGCTGAAAGCTGATTGGCCCACTTAGTGCTCCACTCCTGTCGCTCACAGATTCAAAACAGCTCATTGGCTAATGATAAGGTTGGCCCCAGTTTATGAATTATGCCCCCTTTTTATGCACTTACAGTAGTGGAAAAAGCAGCAACGTCTCGAGTCCCTTTTCTCTAAAGCGACGGTCCCGTCTGCTCGTCCCTCTGTGTTGACGTGGTGACGGCGGGCCGCGAGCCACGGATAAAACAGCAGCGTAACGCGCTTAGCTCCAGTGTGACTGAGCCGCCCTGGGGATCCAGTTATTACCATCTAAACACATCTACTCCAAATGGATTCATTTTTTTTCAGCTTTCAAATATATCAAGGTGACCGGCCGTGGAAGAAGAATTAGAAATTTTACTCTCTGCTGTGCGCCTATATTTTTGAGAAATCGAGTCCCACGGGAACTAGGAGCCATACAGCGATACAGCCAGTTCTCGACTCATGTAAATAATCCATTACACAAATGACTATGTAAGTCAAATTCTACACAAGTCGGATTGACCCTCTCATACACCTCAGAGCAATAAATACATGAGCCAGTAATATGTACTAAAGAACACATATTCAGTAAATGAAAAGATCAAGTCCAAATATATTTTCAGTGCATATCGCCTGTTCTACGTTAGTGCTTCCATAGATTTCTGTATCTCGGATCATTTCTGCGTAAATCCACATTCACGTTAAGTGGAGCACTTCCTGTATAGACGGGAGCTTAGGGGACACAGACGCGTGCCAAAATAATGCGACCTGAGTGTGTTTAGGGTCACTGACTGACTGAGCCTAATAGCTCTTGTGTCAGGACTGAGGGTGTACCAGCTCAGTGGGTAGGTTGCAGGTTCGAATCCCATCGGATGTATGGAGTTTGGGTCCTCGCCCTCTGTATGTGTCGGCTCCCAGTATTCTGCTGTTTCCTCTCCGCTCTGAATGTTTGGCTGGATCTCCGCCTCTAAATTTGTCCGCTCTGGCAGATTGGCGTCCCGTGCCTTGTGCCCCAGGCTCTGCGATCTGGGTTAATAGAACCTTAATCAGTCGTGCTCCACCCCTCTCGCCATGACCCGTGAAGCCGTTCTCCTTCAAGCAGCTCCCATTCACAACATCGCTGCACCCACACAAGGCATGGCAGCGCCACCCGCCCCTTCATATACACTTGGTGCCGTTCCTCACTGGATTTCACTGTCTTTAGTGTATCCCAGCAACCACTGGAAGCGTCACCCTCTGTGATCTCTTCTCTTTCAGAGCTTTCATTAATATCTGCATTCATTAATATCTGCTCATATTACGAGGACCAATAATAGATGTTAATACTCATCTTTAAATCATATTTAAAAATGTATTTATTGTGTAGCATCTTACTCAGGGTGTCCCACTTCCTAGGATAGACTATATAATTGATAACTGGTTATGGCAAATGGATGGATGGATGGATGTGGCCGGTACCATTCCTTGGTATTTTTGTAAATGTTAGACTGTATGGGGCGGTGCCTCCTTTGTGCGGGAGGATCAGGTGACCGTGACATTAATTACTCCCATCCTGACTCCCATTCTGTTCCATTTGCCCCGGCACACACCCCCGTTTCATTTTCTCGCCCAATCGGTTGCCTTCTTTGTAGCCCCGCCCTCCTCCACATTGTACTGACTCCGCCCCCTGAAATACCTCTCCCTAATGAACTTAGTACTTTGCGCCCCGCCTTCACGTCACTCAGATCTACAGATCCGACAGTTGAAAAGTTCCCTTCACTCTGAGTTTATCGGGCTTCAAGTCTGAGAGTATGGCATCATGGCATGTTTTTATTTATTGTTTTCATGGAATCAGGGAGACATGTTCAGTGATCCTGCCAAGTATCCAAGATGGAAAGGCCTCAAGCAATGAACACATAATCTAGTCGGATCTACCGGCAAAGTGAGCCGTTCATAATTCTAGATATCCCCAGAACTCCCAGATAGATGGATCATCCGTAAACAGTCACCCTTCACTTGTTACGTTGCACTTGTTGCACCCTGTTCGTGCCTGCACTCACACCCACTCTGTGTCTGACCTTCATGCAGCCAGGGAAGCTCTGGGTGTGAGATTTTGTCAGGAAGTGCCTAATTTGTATGAACAACTATCTTGTTGTCAAGCTAGAGGCTGCAGGCTCTGACTAGAAAGGTTAAACAACATAAGCTGATTTCTCACATTTGGGATCAGATGAAAATGTGTAAACAACATAACTTCAGCTTACGTATTCCATCTACCCATATGCCACTCAGCTGTCTATACTTTTTCAGGGCAGGGAACTTCAGTCAGACACCAATTTGACGCGTGATTCATCATCAGGATCTGGGCCAGGGAAGGTGATGATTGCCTCTTCTGCCACTCTTACCCTGGTAATTATCTTATCTTGGCTGAAGGAAGCAGAGCACAGCTCCAAGCCTAACAGTTGCCGTGGAACAACATCAGACCTTGGGCGTGTTAGCCTTGGGCAGGAGAACTGGGTCAAGATGGAGAACGAGTCAGCTGAGATGGGGGATATAAAGGCAAGCAGGGCTTGTACTTCTCCCACGCCATTGGTTGACGCTGCTGAAATTGCAGATCCAATCCTGGGCTCCCTGCCTGGGACAACAGGACCAATGAGACTTAACTGCCAAGCGAACGGTACTGAACGGGTGGTGTCTTCATCTGATTTGGCTGATAAGAAGATGCTTCCCATCTATGTAACTATGCATGCAGCGCAGGGTCATGGTGAGCATGGAGTTTATCCCAGGACCCATAGGGAACCAGGCAGTGGACCTTAGAGAGAACGCCAGTCCATCACAGGCCACATACACACACTAATGGTAATTCTGAGATGCTGGAGAACCTAACTGCATATAAGGAAACCAAATACCTGAACTGCATGCACAGAGTAGAGGTAGAACTTAAAGCCCCAACTCAGTGAGGCAATAGTGCGGCATATTCTGCAAAATATGTATAGTCCAAGGGATGACCATGCCAGACATAAAAATATGACTTCCAAAAAAAGCATGTCTTTTGACTGGAAGGGTGTCTGTCGGAATGCCGCATGTGTGTCGTGAATGTCAGATAGCGACAGCAATCATAGCGAAGTGCCCAGAGTCCTAGATCAACTGATAAACATTCATTATCAACACTGATCGAAATCTGTCTGCAGATAAGCGACCGTCATAACTGCAGCCACCCCGTTTAAACTCTTCGCGCGCCCAAGATTCATAACTGGGTAAGAATTATGCTAATAGAAAAGAAAATGGAAAAAAAAGGAATCTCAAACTAATTTGGAGGGATCCTGAATAAACCCTTCGGCAGACAGGAAATGAGAAGCTCTCATTCTTCGCGGTTATTTAGAGGCCCTTTCAGGCTGCGCCACTTTGCAAGCCAAAGACAACAAAGGGGGCGTTGTTCACACGATGCGAGGATTACGGGCCGGTGCTTGGGTGACGCTTCATAACGGCCCGAAACCGATGAATGGGGTCCAGAGTGTGGGATGACCATGAACGGGTAGGTTTTCCCACTTAAAAGTCCTACAATTGGATTCTGTAAGAAATGATAGCCTGATTTGAATGGAAACTGAGCCTTGGATTTGATCCTGAGGTGTGGCGTGTGCGTACTGTTTGGATTAACAACTCAGTAAGAAGGTGAGAAAGTAATCTGACACGTCGTGGAAGATCTATACCGCCGCATTTCCTGCTTCACACCTCGGGATAGTGTCAGCTTTCATATTATTTTTTTTTCTCACTGTGAGTTAGCTTTGCACGCCTGAATGGAGTGTGGACCCCAGCCGCGTCGAACGCATCGTGGTGTTTGTCTAACTGAGGACGGATCTGCTCGTCTGGTATTTACCTTAAGTTACAGCAGAGAGCACAAACGGCAAAGCGGGGATCTGAGACGTTAACCCCGGACATCAGTGTGTTGTCTCCCACCAGTCTGGACCACCTTTCCAAAGCAGATTCCCAGGACTGAAGTCACATGGGAATTTAACAGTGGCTTTTGTGCCCCCGGCCAATGCCATTGCCAGAATCAGGTCAGGTGACTCACCATGGATTCAGACCAATGAGGCCAGTGCTTCAAAGGCCTTTGTCCACCTGGTTTATAATGCATCTCGCACTGGGGTATTCTGGTCAGGCATGAAGATATATGTTCTTACAATTATTACTGAATTGCATATAAAGTTAACCTTAATGTTGCTACAGTGGGTGGACTGGTATCTATTTTGAGATGACCCAGAGTGTAGATTTGTCATTTTATTTCTGCCACAGTTTTCAGTCTGACAGTGACAAGAGCACCTCTGGGTAGATGTGATGTCATAGCTTGTTAACTTTTCGATTTGGGGACCAAACATACCGCTAACCCTCCTCCTTCACCCCCCGCCACACACACACACACACACACACACACACACACACACACACCCACACACACACATATTTCGATCTGGGTTTTTTTTGGCTGGTGGTGGGCAAGTGAGAGGGCACAGCGATAAATGCGACAAACACCGGGACAGGACGTCATGTGACCCGCACCATCCTCTTCCCCCCCTAATGCGACAGGCTACCCCTTGGGAGGCCCCCTACTCGAGACCCTGCCCTTATCTGTCAGATTCGTCTCTGTTTAAGTAGGGCTGGTTGTAAACCAGGCGACAGCATGTAGCACTGTGAGCCGCAGATTAATAGTGAAAAGGACGGTATTGAACGGAAAAGAGCCAGCCGATATCGCAGCGAGCATTATGGGAACACTAAGCCACACAATAGCCCCAGACTAATTAACTTAACCACAACTGAAGGTGTCTCTGAGGGCCTGCTGTTTCCCATAATTGTTTTA
Organism: Pollimyrus isidori; assembly: GCA_019775955.2. Classification (NCBI taxonomy): domain Eukaryota; kingdom Metazoa; phylum Chordata; class Actinopteri; order Osteoglossiformes; family Mormyridae; genus Pollimyrus; species Pollimyrus isidori. The sequence continues at coordinate 16,651,824 of JABFDZ020000084.1, read as the reverse complement.
ATTACAGCACGATCTGCAGAATTCTGCATTGCCGTTATCCTTTTCTGGAATACACCTCTAATGCACACCTATGAATTTAATTAAATGATTTCTGGGAAATCTTCAGAGTTTGCTACTAAATTTCAAAACATTCCCATTTTTTCCCTGTGAACAAAAAACTGTTTATGGAAACATTATTAAAATATCAGTTTTTTTCTCCTTCAGAGGTTTGTGGGCTTTGTACCCCGTGAGGTATGTGGATTCAGAGATCTTAGGTGGTTCATCGCCGTCTCTCCCATAACGACTGGTGTCTCCTTGCAGCGATTTAAAATGCTCCTCACAACCATGGGGGGCTTTTGCCAAAGCCCAAATATAATGGCTTGTCATTGGCCAGAGGCGGGGGGTGCAATCCAACACCGGTATCATTTTGATGTAATGAGGCAGCTTGTAAGGTAAACTTATTGAGCCAACTTGAGTCGCTTCCAAGATGGCACCGGAACATTTTCTAGTCTGAAGCCAGAGCGTGTCGGGTCACCTCCAAGCTCATAAATGGTGAGCGTGTACTTTGTTGACATATTTGGGTCATCGGGCTCCTCAACCAAGCATATTATATTATTTTCATGTTCGTCTTAATCCTGAATGGTCTGCTGGCTTCCTGTGGCTGATCGGCCTCATCGCCATGGCCAATGAAGGTGGGGGGCGACTGAGGGGGAGGCGTGCTGTGTGCCAGCGGAGAGATTGAGGGATGGGGGGGTGGAAGTGTTTTGACAGCTCGGTTCCAGCCTAAGTGATTTCAAGCATGGGGAAGCATATTTATTGATCTGATGTCTTCCAAGCTTGGGGGATGGGGGTCCTTTAGAGAAGAGCACCCTGGTTAGTTCCTAGTCAGAATCAACCTCTGAGGTCCACTACGTTAGCTTGGTCTACAGGTAGAGTAGCGACTACAGGTTGCCTGAGAAGAGTAGAAGTCTACTGAAACGAGGCTACAAGATGGAGTGAAGTCTTCAGTGGGAGTGAGGGTCTCCAAAATAAGTGTAGTCTAGTGTAGGTCTCTAGACGATTTAGGGTTAGGAGTGCAAACATATACTCAGATATGGGGACAAGATACAAACTTTGCCCACACAGATTTGATTTATTAGACATTTATGACACATAAATGAAAATGATTATTGGTCAATCTACCTTGAGGCACTGGAAATGGAATAGAGAGCGCCAACATGGGCCCCCAAGGGACCCCCCAGAGGGCAAAAGTCATTCCTCACTGCAGCCGATGACTGTCAGCTGGTCAGGGTTGGCCTGACACCAGCTTGATGCTTCCAATTTCATTCAGTATCTCTCAATCAGCCCCCATTGTCTGTGCTAAACATCAGGAAGGTGTCATCTTGGTGTACCAGAGGCTCTCTCTAAGTGATGACCGCAATCTGCCTGCCGGACGAGACCCCAGATGGCCGCCACCCGGTGATTTCGGATCTTGTCCATCATACCCCATTTTCGGTTCAAGAGGATCTGAATTTTGGAAAAGCAGCGTGCCGGCATTTCAATTCCGAGCAGCTCCCCCCGGAGATGAAGCAGTGAAATATTCATGCCGGTCTTTCCGGAGCGCTGGGCCCTCAGCTGACTCTGGTGATGAAGCCTAATCCATGCTACTGTAAGCGGAATATTCATAATTGTATCCGATGAGATTCCATCAATCCGATTCCAGCAGGGCACAGTCTTGGCTTTTCCTTTGCGATTTTTTAATCTTTTTCTTTTCAAGTGACATCGGTTTCAGGTTGGCGGGTCATGGATCATGTCAAGGGATGGGGCTCAGTGGGTTAGAATACCCATGATTGTAATCAGAAGGCCATTGATTCAAATCCCTGGGGTAGCACAGTGATTCCACCATTGGGTACCTGAGCAAGGCCCTTAACCCCCAGTCACAGTTGGGTAATTCAGGTCCGTAGTCCGGACCAAGATTTTGTTTCAACCAACCAGTTGAGCATAAAGAGTCACAATGACATAGTCCTCCACCGGCTGGTTGAAACAAAATCCTGGCCTG
>JABFDZ020000084.1:16631693-16642941 GCA_019775955.2 Pollimyrus isidori | reverse complement strand
AGGAAGTAAGAAGCCACAGCAAGACAGACAGACACAGACGGACCTTCTGAGGTGACACTGAGGACCCTGTGTGGTTGGGTGGCTCGCTTTGGCCAGGCAGCCATGCATTGCGGAGAGCGTGACGAAACGAAGGACGGTACAGGGTACGATGGCCAGGTATATCTGATGGCCAGGTATATCTGATGGCCAGGTATATTTGGGTTACGGCTATGAAACCCGCCTCCATTCTGGATGCACGCATTTGCCATGTCCTCCCTGTGTTCCCAGCAGGTTTGAGAGGTCGAACGTCTTCATTAAAGAAATAAGAAGAAAAATCTAATTTGAAGAATATCTACATATTCAATGGCAGGAATCCACATGCAGATTTTTGAAGATTTATGTAGGTAACCATTAAGTCATCTAACACACGTTTCCTCATTTGTCTTACCTAATGGCTCCTTGTCGCTTAATGTAGAACATGGGATCTGCCACTAGAGACAGACTGAGTGAATGTATGAATTACATTAATATAGTGTTTTCAAGATACCCAAGGTGCTTTATAGAAGCAGTGGGGAGCCACTTCAACCACAACCAAACAAACAAACAATATTTATTTTTGTAGAGCACATTATCAAAACATTACATCGTCTCAAAGAACTTTACAGCACCCCCACCCAAAGCCCCCAGTGAGCAAGCCAGAGGTGACAGAGGCAAGGAAAAACTCCCGAGAAGGAAGAAACCTTGGGAGGGACCGGACTCAGAGGGGGAGCCCATCCTCCAGGGGCCGGCAGGGAGAGTCACATTGGAGAGCTGGCTAAGTGCCGCTGTGTAACCCCCACCTAGATGGCAGCTGTTCTATACCAGTACACTCACCATATAGTAGCCAAGGTAGGGTTAGGGGCAGGAGAGAATTCACCAGTTCACCACCCACAGCAAGAAATTATTTGAGCCAGCAAAAATGTCTCAAAACTAGCCAGCAAGGAAACTAGTGAAATAATGTGCGAATCCGAGGAGGAATGAAGCTGACATCCGCAAGCCTAGTTAGATGTAACCGGATCTGAAGGCAACATTTTATGGCACGATGTCGTTTAAATGTTAAGCTATTTTGACCTGGGGCCGGTGCCGATGTCGATTGTTTGATAATGTGATTTCAAGCCACACTTTAGATAACTTTTGTTTGCTTCTGCTGCCGTTTCTGTCCTGTGGGTGACTGAATAAAAAAATGTTTTGTATTTTCTTGTCTCCGCGTCCTTGCTCACTTAAGACAGTAGTAGGTTAACAATTCAGGTTCCACCTTTCCCAGCCAGTCGCGCATAACTGACTTAGGCTACTGTGTGATGATTTGTTGTCTGCGGTATAATTGTACTTTAATATTTGAGTTTCTTCAAATGATACATTTGTTATTAAAAAAAATGAATTGAATGCTGTTTTAAAAGGAGTTTCCCAGCCCCGGTCGCCAGTGTGTGTGCTCGCTCGCTGCTTCCTGGGACTGGCTGCGGACTCACATGAGCTGTACTAGATAAGCAGCTGGAAGACTGAGGAACACCTGTACACATTTCACAGGGCAGTGTGTTGCTCTGTGGGTTAGGACTGTGGGCTCGTGCTTAAAAGATTGCAGGGTCAAATACCATCTGACTGCTTTGTTCTCGGGTGTCCGCTAGGGGGCGATGTGTGTGTTCAACATAGCTGTGGTACACGTCTCAATGCGAATTGTGGAAATAAAATAAAGTTTGACTGGCACACTGTATTCCTCCAGTTTTCACTACCACTGAGACAACCAGACACCATACTGATCTTCATATACATATAATACCTTTACGCTGAAATTCCAATGTATGTCACAGAATGATGTGTTCAGAAGGCAGGAAAGAAAAGATATCTATCAGAAAAACTGGCAATCGAGCTGCCAAGCCTCCAGCCCAAATCCCACTACAGCCCAGCTGTTGTACCTTTTTACATTGCATGTAACTCAAACAGCTTCAATAGGATATTAAAGTATCTGTGACTTTGAGTAGACAACATAAGGAACTAAGTGGGATATTGTGTCATTATAGGCAAGCTACAGGGTTGCCAGATTGAGAGGTATTTCATGTGAACTCAGCTTTGTAGCTGTCCTGAGTTTATATCAGGCCTTTGTTGCTGTCACACCACCAAAGGAGCTGAAACCCCAAGCCTCAGTTTGCATCCAGGGCCTGGAGGCCGTGGTCAGCTTGGGGATGCTGCTTAAGTTCAACCCCAGGCTTCAAGGCCTGCTTACTTTCTCTAGTAGACAAGCAGGTAAAAAAATGCTAAAGAAATTGTGTGTGTGGAGGTGGGGGTATTTCATCTCAAGAGTGTCCAAAAGTCCTCCTTTGTTCTTATTTTTAAACTGGACATACACAAACGCGGCGACACAGAAATTGAGGTTCTGAAAGTTTCTGCTGGTAGGAATTACGACAACATGACACGTAGCTTGGAAATTTTGGAGGCCTGGTCAAGTTTGAGGTGGATCCACCTTCAGCTCTGATTTGTGGGGTGGGTAGGGAAGGGGTCTTGGGAAAAAACTCAAAAGAAATGCCTTAAAATTTGATCCAGGTTCCTTCCTAAGCACAATAACAATAATCATATCTCCATAGGCGCACTTATAACTTATACCTGTATCCTGCACTTGCTTATTGCGCTACTGCTTAGACCTAAACTGCATTTCGTTGCCTTGTACTTGTACATGTGTAATGGAAATAAAGTTGAATCTAATCTAATCTAATCTAATCTAATAATAGAAACATCTGTGATTGATTGAGATCTGCCCAGCCTTGAGATAGAGTGAGCCTGAAGTTGGTTGGCCCAGCCCACACACATACCACCCCCCTCTCCCCCCACAGACAGCGTCCCCTCCTAACCATAAGAACTATACAAATGATAGGAGGCCATTCAGCCAATCTACCCAGATGCTTAGATGCTTAGAAATGAAACGGAACTACATCCAAAACTGTGTGGAGAGCCTGCTGTACATAGGGAGGGGCTAAATGAAACCTTATGTGGCTGTACAGTATCTCAGCTGCATATCTGCATGCTCAATCAGCACCATAACATCCGACTCGTCCGGAAGCCCAAGGTGTCAGAGCAGGACGGGGTGCCAGTGGAACTTTCTGGGTGTCAAGGGCAACTTGGTGAGGCTGCTCATTCATTTCTGCAAAATAATCCCACAGTCTAATCGGTTTTGATTAACTATGATGGCAAGTGCTTGTGTTTTCATTGGGGTATTGATTAAACAGAAATAGAAAAAAAACTGCTGAAATAACTATGTAAAAATTCAGATTATATCTGTTTTGGATTTATGTACATCCCAGAATCAACAGCAATACAGAGCTTTGTGATTCTGTCTGTGAGAGACGCATTAGAAATAAATGATTTACTTGTTTATCCAGAATAAACAGCACCACGGCGGTGCCCTTTTTTCTTATATAAAACCAAATCAAACGGGTAGCGTTTTGTTTGTAATGTTAATTCCGTTTTACTGTGTGTCAATGCAGGGACCTTTTGTGCTGGTTTGAAGGCAGCTGACTCATTATTCTCAATGCCTGGTGTGAAATAACCTATTAACCCTGCGACCGTAGCCCTTAGCGCCGTAAACCTTTTGCCTTAATTCAAGCAGGAAGTATTGATGAAAGAATGGCACAGGTGGCCATCAACCATGCATGTCTCTCTGTGGTCTTCACTACTGATACTGAAACCGGCACCGGAGGCTGGGGGGAAGTGTGGTGGCGAACTCTTCACAGGCATGAAGATTCTTTTGTTTGACAAAGATAAGAATGGCGAATAAAAAAAGTGATGAATGTTTCCTCATTTCAGTTAAATCCTCAAACAAAGCTGCGGGACATTTTCAGAGTACCTCCTTCCTGTTTAACCTTGAGAGAACAGCATGTATTACGTTCAGATGACTAGACACTAAATGATTGAATAACTACATACTCCCCAGTTTACACAGTACCCAGTTATCTCATGCTGTTGATTCTCCTTCTGGCTACAGTGAGAGGTAGAGCGTCCCCAAAATGCTGAGGAACGGCAGTGACGTAGAGATGACCAGCTGGCAGGTCAAGGAGACTCACCTGGAGAACGTCCTCTTTGCTTCCTTCTACATCGTGATCTTCATCATTGCGGTTCCAGGAAACGCATTGGCTCTGGGTGTTTTCAGCCGACAGAAGAAGATCTCACCCTCCAAAGTCTTCCTCATGAATCTGGCTGTGGCAGATCTCTCCTACGTGATGGTTCTGCCCATGCGTGCCACCTACCACCTCATGGACAATAACTGGCCCTTTGGGGAGGCCCTCTGCCTTCTGATTGGGTACCTCTTCTACCTTAACATGTACTGTAGTCTTTTCTTCATGGCCTGCATCAGTCTGGACCGCTTCCTGGCCATTGTTGTGCCAGTCAGGTCTCTGGTGCTCCGGCAAAGGCCCCTGTACACACGTGTGGTCAGCGTAGTCTTATGGATCTTCTTGATTGTCTGCTCGGCCCCCATGCTGCTGTCCAAGAAGGTTCCAAAGGTGGACAACTTCACTAGGACAGTGTGTGGCCAGCTCTACCTGGAGATGTCCTCAGCCAAAGCACTGCTACCCACAGCCGTGGCTTTTCTGCTCCCCAGCGTCGTCATACTGGGCTCCTACATCCTGATACTCCATCGCCTGTGGAGCCTAAGGCAGTCAGGAAAGAAGTCGGTGGAGAGAAAGGCGGTCAAGATGATCACATTGATCCTTCTGAACTTCTCCATAACTTTCATCCCCTACCACATCAACCGCTTTATCTACATCCTGGCCTCCGGACGGAAAGATGTAGACATGGCCTCCATCGTGTTCAGCAACAGGATCACTTCATCCTTGACTTGTCTTAGCGGAGTCTTGGACCCAGTTTTATATTTCTTTCTTGCCAAGACCTACCAGAGATCCTTGGTTCAATTTTTCTGCAGGAGACACAAAAGGCAAAAGAAGCAGAATGTCAATTCTGCTTCCAGCTAATTAGTGACTGCATTCAGCTATGAAGCAAAGTGACTCATGTTTCATGCTTTTAGGTCCTTAAGCCTAGTTGTTCTGGGGATCAGTGTGACCCTGCTCTCTGATCTTCACTAAAAAAAATACATTTTAAAGTATATATATCAGCCAGTGCCTACTGTGGCCGACCTGCTTTTGCTACTCTAGCAGCTGTTAATAAGTAAATAAAACATGTACTGGTAGAATTTTCATGAACTTCCTTTGGTACAGTATTAATTGCATATACATATTTAAGTTATGTCTTGGACATTGTTTGAAATATAAAAATCTTTAATGTAGGGAGTGGCAGAGGTGGCCAGTTCAGATCCAGAAAGTAAAAATCCAGACCAAAATTTTACTTCAATCAACCTGTTGAATACTCTGTGACTCATTCTTTCTACCCAATTGGATGGTTGAAACAAAATCTTCATCTGGATATTTACTTTATGAATCTGAACTTCCACCTCTGGGATATGGAACTTGAGTAAGCATCAACAAAGCAGTGAATGGGATTTCTAACCTGCTTTTTCAGGGATTACAGGGGATGAACGCCTGACCTTCCTAACAGACCCCAAGCTTCACTCTCTCCAGGGTTTGTGTAAATGTTTTTAAAAAGACAGCAAGATACGATATGAGAAGATGCACACATTGTAATGTACCTGTTCATTACACTTGTATAAATGGCAAACAGCAAATAAAGCTTAAGTTCATTGTACTTTATTTTATTTTATTCAATTTCTGACTTAATAAATTTATCAAGAATTAAATTAATTTCATCAATGACCAAAGTGAGAGGAGGTTTGAATCAAGTAATTAATTAATTAATAGATAACACAAGCGAGCTTTAATGAAACGCTTTACCCTCAGTTGACTCGGGGCCAAAACACAAATAAATAAAAAAAAAAAATACGCCAGTCCGTCGGCCGGTTCGGTTTGGGCTGGGTGAGGACCCGTAGGCTGATATGCTGGTTACCGGGGTAGCCGGGAAGCCGAGGTTAGATTTAGGGAAAGTTATTTTCTGCCATCGCCCGAAAATGTCATCATAGCCAGTATGATTACCAGCTAGTTAAATAAAAAAAAACTGGTTTCTTCTTTTCGGAGCGAGTCAACATAATGTTCACTTAATGTTCGGAAATGAGAGACTTTAGTGACTCAATATAGAACTTTTTCCTCAGAACGGTATGTGCTGGCCGTGCTACCTTTATTGCAAGTCAAATGCACCTCTTGTGTAAAAATTACTCAGACTTGAATAACTATTATTCATCATCATGTGTGTGCATGCCATCTCATGTCTCTCCGTGTCCAAACCGTGTGACGGGAAAACATTAAATTCCTACTTTTCAACGTAATCTACACTTCATTTCGTTTTCTAAAAAGCGATCATTTCCTAAATGTCACAAGGGCCTCCGCGTTTTAATTGTTGACACAGATAGGGTTTTTTTAGGCGTAAAGATAACGGGAAATTGGTCTCCGTGCACGTCGGCTTTCCTCCAGTGTTCGTCAGTCACACTGCAGGGAAGCCTCAGTTACATCATGACAGTCATTTGTTATATCTAATAATTAATTACCCATATGCATCAAGCGCTGGAACGATGAAATGACATTTTATACGTCGCATACCAGCAGTTTTGATTAACATCTTTATATGTCTCACGTTAATTTATATAACCAATTAGAAGAAAATATTCTACTTTCTTGAACGATTTGACAACTTGTAATAGCACGGCCAGTGAACTGAGTTGAAGTTATAAACAACTTAATTTAGTTTATTAAGGGTATAACTAACTTTCAAGGCGTTTCATTCCGTCGAACTGGAATAAACAGAATGTAATATTTGCGTTTTCATTGATACTAGAGATGATGGTGTTCGTTTAATATTTAGTAAGTGAGATTAGCTGTTACATTTTACTATCACAATCCATACTTGAGATGTGTAACGATACCTGGAAGGTAAAGACCGTGCCTGCTGATCCCCCCCTAACTCGGGACGTAATGAGTCATGGAAATCATGGGATTGTTGTCCTTGCACCCGGGCAAAATGACATCCGGGGTTTTTTTTTTTTACTGCCCTCTGTACTTCTGTTCTTCAGTACTGGAAATGTACTTCGGCAATGAAAGCTGCCATTTTGATAAACACCCATGCTTTCGTGTGGTTCCTCCTAAGTAATATCCTCTTTCTCGCCACTCTCCCATTCAGAGTGACTGTTGGCCTCATTGTGGCTTCCCTCCGCATTTACCCATTTGTGTGTTTGCTTGAGGGACGTTCTGGTCTATGCCTGTGTTGTAGGGTTGGAGATGTTCAGCTGCTGATCTTTTTTTGTGTTCTATTCTTATTTTATGACATGATCTTTAAAATGTTCTTTATTCTGTGGGACACACAGGGGTTGAACACTTATGCTAGCAGCATTTCCCAGCTTTTTGAAGAAGATTTGCTGACAGGCGATCGATTTTGACTTTGAAAAATGACTGCGACAGCAACTATGAGTGCATGCATCGATTGTAATGCAGCCAAATCTGATGACTTTGAGACTTTGAGGTGGTGGCAAGCAGCTGTGGTAAAGGCTGTTATTATTTTAAAGAATGTCGAAGATTGTATGACATTTGAATCCATTTTCCAGGAAAACTACCCCCTTTGAATAGAATAGTGACACATTATTGATCTCTTTATCTACCCCATCTTGCTCTTCATGAGACACACAGGCAGGTGAGAGCAAGTTTGGAGTGACAGCACAGGGTCCGCCAGTATGCAGCACCCCTGGAGCTTGGGGTTGAGGGCCTTGCTCAGGGGCACACAGACATGGGGCTTGAACCTGCAACCTTCTGATCACAGGCACAGAGGTTTAGTGCGACATCTTTGAAGGGTGGTTTGATGTTTTTTGAACCCTCTTGCCCCCTCTCTCCGCAGTGGGCTCGTCTGTGTTCCGTACAGAGGCCTGTATGTGTCCCGGCCCGGCCCAAAGCTAGAGACGCGCCAGCCTCGGCATGGGCACGGCCTCGTCCCTGGTGGGCCCGGGGGGGGAGGTGATCGAGGACGCCTATGGCGGCGGGGGCGGCGAGGCCTGCGAGATCCCCGTGGAGGTGAAGCCCAAGGCTCGCCTTGTGCGCAGCTCCTTCCGGCGCGGGCCGCGCGCCATTGGCGCCAGCTTCAAGTCCACCGGCTCCGTCGACCTGGAGTATGGTGTGGAGCTGGAGCGGCTGCGCAAGGACTACGAGATCCTGCGCGTTAGCAAGAGCAACGAGGTGGCCGCCCTGCAGAAGAAGGAGGCCAAGCTGGATGAGGAGAACAAGAGGCTGCGGGCGGAGCTTCAGGTCAGGGGGAGTGCAGAGGGGCGAGGCTTACTAAGTGCCACCCTACACCAAAACCCTATTGGGCAAATCCTCCGGCTCGGCTTATCTGATTGGCTGCCTTATTCAGGCTGGGAGGGTGGGGACAGGGTCAGCAGAAGGTGCCAACAGTTGTATAAAGCGGTAATTGCAAATTGGGACTTGGGAGCATAGCGTCCGCTAGAGATTTTGGGCCCCATGAAAGTATATAATGTTGCAACACCAATCCAGACGAATCCAACTATTTTCCAATTTTTTTAGGGCCCTTTTAAGGCCCCCTTGTGTTGGAGTCAGGGACAAAAGATAGCTCAGGACTGTTGAGATAGATGTTAGCAGTCCTGGTTGGGTTATGGGGACACACTGGTGCATTATGTCAGGACAGATAAATCGGACCAATCGATGTACTGTAGTTTACTAACCCTGGTCACTCGATATTTCTTTGCGGGGTGGCTGGGGTCTTCTCACCCACTCTGGTCACGCAGCTGAGCTACCGATCAGTAAGTTGCTACGAGTTTGAGTGGGTGCGACTCAACAGGCACACATTCCCTATGGCAAAGGTCTGTGTGTCACTAAAGTATTTTCGTTGACTGAAAGTTACAGCAGTGGTGCCTTTTTGGATTTTGGGCTATGACCCTGGGTCCTATAAGCCAGAGATGCTGGGGGAGAGCGGTGGGCACTAGGACCCCGGCGAAGCCTGGTCTTCACAGTGATTGCAGAGGCACTACATGTTTAGTTTGTTCACTGCTTGTCGCGATTGGTGGGTTGCTGGGTTTCCTGAATGTTGATTGGCCAACAGTGAAAGTGTCCTACGCGACGAGTCTGAGGGAGCAGTTCATGTTTGGGGCTCCCACAGGCTCTGCAGAAGACCTACCAGAAGATTTTGCGTGAGAAGGAGGGTGCCCTTGAAGCGAAGTACCAGGCGATGGAGAGAGCGGCGACCTTCGAGCACGACCGCGACAAGGTCAAGCGGCAGTTCAAGGTGAGTAGCGCCGTCAGCGGCCCAGCGCACCTGCTCCGCCTCCTGCGGGCCGCTCACTCGCCCCGTGTGCTGCGTAGATCTTCCGGGAGACCAAAGAGAAGGAGATCCAGGACCTTCTGAGGGCCAAGCGAGACCTGGAGGCCAAGCTGCAGCAGCTGCAGGCGCAGGGGATCCAGGTGTACGACCCGGCCGATTCAGACGAAGACGACAGCCCGAGCGGCGCCGCAGGTCAGGACGTGGCCTATGGGGGGCGCTCTGAGCAATAGGGCATTATTAAGCTGAGATCATGCGCAGGGATGCACTTAGGAATGGAAACTTCCTTCAGCCGCACAGAAAAACAGGACATCCGAGGTTTGACAGATTTTCTTATTTGTTCCTGCCGTCTGTGGTGAGTCAGCGCGTTCGTGTTTGCGGTTTCCTGCAGCTACTGCAGTGTCCTCCTACGACCGACACCCATGCAGCCAAGCGACTGTCTCTAAATCGCTGCGCGCTCTGTGGTGCGCCGGCATCCCCTTGCCCTACAGTTTTGATTTTTTAATTTAGCTTTATTTTAAAATTATTTTCAACTTTCATTTGAAGTCTTCCATGTTTAAATAGCTTTAGTTAGCTTTTAGCATGGTTTTAATTCAGTTTTTATTTTACAGATACAGTATATTTAGTTTTTGTATATTTAATATTTTATAGTTTCATTTTATGCCTTAGTAATTATTCCCAGGGAACTGAAAGTTGTTGAGGTGTTTCATAAATAATACTGAATAAACTATATAACACTGAATAAACATGCGTATTATGTACTAGTGTCCCCAAAAGGGGCAGAACATGTTCCAGGTATTATAATATTAAATTAGAAGTAAACAAATCATTACTTTTGTCTAATAGTATTTAAAATGGTAGGAGAAAGTATTTGACCTTTGTTTTATGTATTTTTGTTGCTTTCGGGAACAATATTTGTAGTTAACTTTTAGTTGTAGTTTTTCGTAATGTCGTATCTTATTTTATTTCAGTTTATGAAAATGTTTACTTACAGTAAGTTAGTTGTTATTAGTGAGCATAACCCTGACCCCACTATCCCCCCCCCCCCCAGTACCCGTCCTGGATAAGCTGATGCATGGATGAATGTGTCCCCTGTGCCTGTTTTCTGAAGCCGCAGGGAGTCAGTGTGAGTACTGGAGCGGCGCGGCGCTGGGCAGTGAGCCCTCTATGGGCAGCATGATGCAGCTGCAGCAGACCTTCCGGGGGCCCGAGTTTGCTCACAGCTTGATCGACGTGGAGGGCCCGTTTGCCAACGTCAGCAGAGGTGAGGGTCTTTTTGGCGCTGCGCCGTCATCTTCATCTCCAGCAGCTGTGATCCAGCTGCATCCGTGCCTTTCAGACGACTGGGACACGGCGGTGGCGTCCCTCCTGCAGGTGTCGCCGCACGTCTCCCAGGCCCTTTGGAGCAACACGGTACGCTGCTACCTCATGTACGCCCCAGAGACGCAGGCTGAGGTTGAGGCTTTTGTCCAGGTGAGCAGAACAGACACCACTGCTTCCCCACAGGTGACCGCAGCCTTGGTGACTGGAGACTCCCTGTAGTGACTGTTGTCTTTTGGCCTTCAGTACCCCTCCTGACCTGAAGGAGGCGATAACAACCACATGTGATACATGCTGTCTAGTTTCCTTTCAGTTCTGGTCTACTTGGAGGTGTCTGTGTGCTCTAGGGCTACGCCCCCCGCCTGCAGAGGCTGTGTGAGGGCCTGGGTCACTTCTTTGTGAGCGTCAGCTTCCCTGCGGATGGCGCCGACGGCTATTTGGCAGAGCGCCGCCAGGAGATCGAACGCAGCTCTGTGTGCGTACTGCTCCTGAGGGCGTCTGTTACCAGGTAACGCCCCCCTGCTCTGCATCTCTGTGTGCGTACTGCTCCTGAGGGCGTCTGTTACCAGGTAACGCCCCCCTGCTCTGCATCTCTGTGTGCGTACTG
>JABFDZ020000084.1:16533815-16546078 GCA_019775955.2 Pollimyrus isidori | reverse complement strand
CGCCGGCTGCACTTACTTCCCCACCCAAACACACACACCCGGACGGTTTGGCTGGTCGGTCCCCCCCCCCCCCCCCCCCCCCATGTTTTTTTTCAGGCACAGCTCACGCAAAGCTAGTTAATCCAATTAGCGAGGAGGATTAGCTTCCAGTACCTTCCGCCGCTGGTTCACCTTCAGTCCTGACGTACACGAGGCTGATCTGATCCGGCTTGAGCAGAACTTTCAAAACATTTATGTTGTTACTGGAACAAAATAAGGTGCAATTTGAAGGGCATCATAGTTTTGGCTTGTGATATGTTCCAAAACACAAGGGTACTGAAAGTACACCTTCCGCTATCTGCCAATTTTCCATAACTGTAACAGCAGGTCATGGTGAAGTGTACCTCCACATGGATACAAATTACACAAAGTATATCTGAGTATTGTCTTGCCCTCTGTGGATCACGAGTATGTATTGGGGTCAAAGGTCACCATCCATCCATTACTCTTGAGTGAATTAACAGGGTCATAGTGACCCTTGGATCTATCACAGGAAGCAGAGAGCTCAAGTTAGGAAATGGTATGCCTGTCCAATACTGGACTGGGGTCAAAGATCGTATTATCGTTTTATATTTTGGCCTGCGTTCCATTTCAGTAAAAAAATGCTTCCTGGGTTTCCTTTTTGCTCTTTGATACCATGGCTTCCCTCTGTCTGTTGTGATGATGTGACAGGTCATGTGATTTGAAAGTTTGCTGTCATTGGTCCACTTAATGATCACCTAGAAAAGCATAGAAACGGCACATTTTTCATAAAGGCAGCCCATAAGTCCGGCCGTTTTGGCTGTAATTAGTCTGGCATTCTTGCCCAGTAAAGCTAAATACAGACGGATTAAAATTGCACAATAATGCCCTTATGACTGTGATTACTATCTAAAGCACCCTTCTCTACATCCTTCACTCTCCTTTTTCCTCTGTCTGACCCCCAAGACTGAAAAACAGTCATCCGGCGCTGAACCCAAGCAGTCTGTGAAGCATGTTGCTAATGTACGTAGACGGGGCCTTGATGCTGGTCAGTACGGCGGCTTTGCCAGGGAATTCAGGGACAGTTTGGAAGAAAAATTGCCATTTGTAGTTATTTTCCTTTGAGGAACGTAGATCTACGAAGTTGTTTGTGGACCTGTTTCCTTTTGGGGCAGTCTTTGAAGTTCACATGCATGTCTGCTACGGCTCAGTGTCTAGAAATGCAGCAGGGAATCTCAAAACAAGTGAAGTTTTAAAGTATAGGGTTGACCGAAGCTTTGAGCAGACGAGGACTGATCTTCTGCTTGGCTCTCATCGAGTCTGTTGCCACCATGAAATGGTCCTGTCTACTGGATTTAATTGGTTAGTTGTGGGAGTAAGTTAACAAGATTGATTTTTAGTCCCTGGAGATCCACTTTGCCCAGACAACCTTCCAAACTTTTCTGTTGGTTCTGACTGTGATCAGTATGTTGGATCTCCCAGCCTTTGAGTGTAGTGCTCCAATTTCCTCCATGAATGATGCAGGACTTTGGGTTCCTTCAGGGTTTGTATCATCAGGCTTACATATGGTCCAAGCTCCTTAACCTAGCTGGTGCATGGTATCATTAACCTCACTGGTACCTCATCCATCTGAAACGTTCCAGGGTTTTACTCTCTGCCACAGTCAGCTGTTTTACGTTAGCAACTTCCTTCATGGGATTTGAACTAACAACCTTCTTACTTTTGGCTGTCACCTTTTAAGGAAGCCTGCCTTACTACTGGGCACACTGTCCAGATATCGCCTGAAAGCAACTTCCCAGATGTGATAAAAAGACATCTTACATTACAGTTTTGTAAAGTATTATGAATTAAATAACCGACACTCAGTTAAAATAATAATTGAATTAGATGGAATAAATTGGGTCATTGATGCCAAATCCGTCCAAAAGAACCCTAAGTATATCTGACTGTTGGTTCCGATGAGTGTCTGGACAGTATTTGTGTTTGATGAGCACTGTGGTCATATCAGCTCTTCAAAGTTTGACACATGATTAACTAGCTTGGGGGATCTTAAATATCTGTCTCATTGACCCTTTGAGTTTTTAAAAGTTCCGGTTTTCCAGAATGCATGCGGAAGCGGAACAATAAGGTTTTCCGCCCATTATCCAGCAGGGCTTGGGGAAAATAATTCAGTTTATTAAAATGTGGATGAATCACAGCCTGTGTAGAGACATAAATTGCATCGTTAGGGTAGCTGACAGCGGGATGTCGAGGTGAACAAGCGGCACCGTGAGATGAAAGCAGAGAATCCAATTAGGTGCCTTAATGAGAGCCGAAGGTTGGCCCTTAGCCTCATGGCTGTGTCATTTGGAGTGACAGAAACAGGGGTGTTTTTCTATGGTGCTGCTGGGGATAAAAATCATGTGAGAAGGGGACTTGTTGAGGAGGAGAGGGAAACACAAACTCCTAGAGGAGAAAACAAGACTCTCTGGGGAGCAGAAACCCATCTGTTGATGAGGGCTGAACTTCCCTTTGCTCTTTGTGATATCTTCAGCCTCCATTGGCCAACTGGAGATTCTGGCAAGGTTTCTATTGGCTGTGATCATGGCAATTTTGGAAGGGACTGATGGTTGGTCACATGCTGCCCATGCATGACCACACCATACTCAAATGAGCAGGGTTAGGTTTGGAGATGTTTGCTACTGCACCCTCAATTGACCTGCTGTGCTATAAAATATAACTGATATAAATGCTGCATAAATAGCTCTGAGGGTCTTTTTTAAAAATACAACACATAAGTCATTAGTATTTCCATTTAACAGACATTTTGGACACTGCACTGCTCTCGCTGCTGGGTGTCTCATTAATGTGTCCTTGAGTGACTAATTCAGTGGCCAAATGATTTAGACGATGTGGATCTAATGAAACCTCAAACATGAAAGAAGTTCAGAAGAGCCCTTTTTTTGTTGAGTGTAGCTATTGTCGCCGTTTCTAAGCAACCTGAGCCGGCTTCCCATTGGCTGAGTGTGTGTGGTTCCCGCAGTGTCACTTGAGGTCCTGAGAGCATCGTGCCAGTTGATATGAGACACCTTCCTTGCCTGGATGGATCTCTGGCATGAAGGTATGAGGGTGTGGTGTCTTCTGATGATGTCATATCCTGTTTTGCTGGGGATAGTAGGCACGGCTCTCTTAGCACCTGGACCCCTGGCCACATTGTGGTCTGCTCTTTCATCGATCTGTGAAGCCGGGTTGTCTTTCATCTCTCATTCTGCTGTGTGGTATCACAAACATTCAGGTGTCAGAGATTCCGACTGGATCCACCTTCTCAGCCGGTACCGCCCACGTCCAGGACCTCAGTGTCCCATGTGTATGACACAAGCAGCAGCCCGCAGGTCATTACAAATTGCTCCCAGATAACTACATGCGCCTTTGGGGCCTCTCAATGGGGGTTTCCAACGGCATGGGCCGTAGGGAGCCTTCAGCACCTTTCCTTCGATGGTTCAGGATCCCTTATGCCTTCCCCGTACGCCTTAGTTGTATCTCATAAAAGCATCAGGAAGGCGCATGTCTGTGGGACCCCGCAGTCGGTGTTGGCTCCAGTCCCCCGGCGGATGAGGGGATATTTCTCTTATCCATCATTGACGGCTATGCAGCCGCTCCTCTTCACTGTCCGAGATGATAGGAAGTCATCCAGGATTATGGATGTAGGTATTTTGCTATAGGTGGCTAATCGTCCTTGACCAACCTGCCAAAGCCCTTTTTCTTATATGCCTGCTCACGTAAGGAAATACGATGTCGGTACGGCGATAACGTTTGCTGGCATCTTAATTCCCCGCAGTATCCCAGGGTGCCTAGGGGCCTCTGTCAGGCGTTTCAGCGCATGTGTTTGCCCTCAAAGTTAATCAGCTGCTCCGGATGCCCACGTGCACAAACTCAACACACCTTGTTCCATGGCTCACAAAGGACTAGGCCACTCGCTTACTGTCCTTGAGGGAGCCGGAGAAGCACCTACGGAGAGCCGAGCGTCCTCAGGCCAGGGTTCATTATGCTGCCTGGTAACCGGCCTTTTCATGGTACTGAAGCAGCCTGAGCAGGACTGGGACTGCGTGGACGGCGAGCGGCACTGCTACCCTCCAGCCTCATTGTCTGGTGAAGAATAGAACCCCTAGTTGTGTATGACCCGGAGGACCAAACTTACTGCTGGATGGGGTCCGTGATCGAACCGCCCCTCCTACTGCTCGCTCAACTGAGCCTGCATCCATGCTGATTTTCTGACTCTGTTGATCCTCTGGGGGGGGGGTGGGTGTATTACCCAGTTCCCGTCAGCTCAGACAGGGTACTCAATTAGGATCACCCATGGCTATTGCCTTACTGTACTGTCCTTCGAGGCCCTGAGATCACATTTCTGCCGACTGCTTATAGTGGCAGTTATACCTGCATGGTGAAGGCGGTGAGGCAAAGACCTAAACTGAACCTCATCCTGTCCACAGGAGATCCCTCAGCACCGTTGTTTCCCTTCCGTGTTTATAATGGGGGTGAGTCAGGACTCTATGCCGGTGAGCGGAAGGTCGTTGGTTCAAATCCCCGGGTCGGCAGCGTGATGTCACTGCTGGGCCTTATGCCCCAGTGACTCCAGGAACTGGCTGACCCTGTATTCTCTATTTATCTCTTTGGATAAATGCAACTGCAACTGCAAAACAAATAAAATGTCATTCTGGATGCCTGGATGGACAGAACAGATGACTCTGTATGTGCTGGGACTTTTTCCAAGTTATCCATCATTATTAGTCTGGTCGCAAACACCACGTGTGACTTTGCTGTGGACTTTGAAGCGGCATGTGACTCCCCTTCTGGAGGGAGTTGATGGACTTCACCCACAATGGTGCTGAGCTCTGCAGAACAGCCACCGGGTCAGATCATCATCATCTTCAGCATCGGGTGAGTCAGCTCCGTCTGTGCCAGAAGATCCCGATGGGCTGAAGCTGCGGAGGCGTTTTACGCTGTGCTCACGGCCCCGTGACGGCCACTCATTCAGCCCCCCAGACAAAATGCGCGAAATATTACATTATGTCTGCCGGTTCGTGTATCATTTACCGTAATAAGAAAAATAGCATGAAATTGTAGCCTTGATGTGCTCCAGCTTATTGTGAGAACCTCAGCCTTCGTAACAGCCTATAGACCTTTTTGCTACTATACAGGGTCACCTATCAGACAAAACAATACTAATGCGGGTCTTCCCGTCTCTGCCCTGCAGGTGGCGCAGCAGTTAAGGGACTGCATGGGTAGCAGAAATTCTGCTGGGTCAAAGCTCTTTCCCATCCCTGTCATCATGAGCTGTTACAGTCCAGATTCGTAGAGCTAATCACAGTCCGAGTGGCTGATTTTAAATCCTGGGCTGACATTTTCAGTGTGTTGTAGCTCTACCAATTAAGACTGCTCTGTATGAACCCCATTCAGCTCTTTTCTCACCTGTTTTTGGACTTTTTTCTACTAGCAGTACTTCATCAGACCTCATCCATCCATTATCTATACTAGATACATCTGGGTCGTGGGGAAGCTGGAGCCAATCCCAGCATCTTCAGACGAGGGGCAGGGTTCACCCTGGGCAGGTTCAGACTCACATTCACACCAATGGACTATTTAGAGTAGCTAGTTGACCTAACCTGCATGTCGGTGGAATGTGGGAGGAAACCCACGCATGCGAGGAGAACATGCAAACTCCACACAGAAAGGCAGGTGGTCCGGGGGTCGAACACACCCTTATTGCTGTGAGGCGACAGTGCTAACTACTGCACCACCGTGCCACCCTTCAGCTGAACCGTGTACCAAAAGCTATAAGGAATTTGTTTTGGTGCAGATGGTGGTATAAAAAATACGCTCAAGACAAAGGCACAAATAAACAATAACTAGAATGAATACGAATAGTGAACAAACACCTCAGTGGGTACACTATTAGTGCTATTGTCTCAGCCCTCTGGGACTAGGGTTCGAGTCTCTACCGTGGCTCCTTGTATGTGGAGTTTGTATGTTCTCCCCCCGTATTGTCAGGGGGGATTTCAGTTCCCCCACAATCTAAAGACATGCTAAATCAGCCCAACTGAAGCCAAAGCATATCTGACTATCAAAGCATATCATGATCCCAATGAGTATCAGGACAGTGTCTGTGTTTGATGGGCGCCTTGGTCATATCAGCTGACAAGGTGAACCGGAGTTGCCAGATTGTGCTGTTGTGCGTGTGGCTTGGTGCCTGGTTTAATATACCTATCGCAATGGGTCTGAATGAAACACCAGCGATGGGTTTGATCCACATCCGGTTCTTTGCCTTGTACCTATAGCTTCTGAGATAGGATTCAGACTCCCGTAATCCTGCGTAGGAGAAGCAGGTGTAGACGCTGGTTGGATAATACACAACAACAGGTAGATGTACAAGTAATGGTGAGACAATCAGAGGTTGGGTACAAACAGCTTTGTTCAAGTCAGAGTGCATTATGGGAAACTCAGACTTGTTATTGTGCACTTGGTCAAACATAACCTTGGAGCAGAAAGACAAGGTCAAGAAGACCTTGCCTGCACGGAAATTTCACAGTTGGATCAGGGGCTGGTTCTGAATTCTGTGCCATTGAAGCTTGAAGGTTGAGTGGACATGGACTGATATTCTTGCTGTGCTCATTAATTTACCGCTTGTTCTGGGTCTGCCACAGATACTCCCTTGACAGAAAGGAGAGGGTTGAATGTAATTGCACTAAATTTTCCAATTACAATTACAATTAGTTTGGGAGCCTCTCCCCTCATCATAAGCCCAACTAATTTGATTAGCGATTGAGAGTGTCAGTCGCTGTTGCCTAATTAGTCCTTATATCAGCTAATTAAACACACAATTGCTGCTTGTAGCCATTTCCTGTGTGTAGCTAGACTGATGACTGATGTCTTAATGTACCTTCAAGTTGTCGGTGGCCATTTCTTCAAGCCCCTGGTATCTCCCTTTTCACTTCCGAGAGTCGTTATTCTAAGCTTTTTATGGGAATCTAATATTGTTTAACACAGACAAAACAGGGGAAATATTGTTTTTCTTATGAACTATGTATGATTCAGGGTGTGATCTGCAGTGATTGGTTAATTGCTCCTGTGGTGTGATTGGTCCTTTGAAAGACACCTCTAACCATAGGGGCAGCCACTGAGTGGGCCAAAGAAAGGGGAACTAGATGGACAGACGGAGAAGCGGCCCCACCAATGGGTTGAGGGGGAGCTGAAGAAGAGGAGGGCAAGGACTTTGTTCTGGTCTCTCATCCATTTTAAGCTGTCAACTGGTAGCCTTCTTCAGATCACCTTGAAGGGCCTTGAAGGATCTGGGAATAGGATCTTGGTTTCTCTCTGCCCTCTATCTCTCTCCTACTTGTAGGCCGTACTGTATAACTTGCCCCTTCTTTGTATGTCTATCCATCCATCTTTTGAGTTGCTGATCCAGTCTAGGACACCCTAGATCTGGTGGCTGTTCATCGCAGGGCTCACGACAGGCAAATTCAACATGCCAGTTCACCTAACTGCATATTAGTGGACTGTGAGGGGAAAACAGAGCAGCCAGAAGAACCTCACATGGCCAGAAGTACCCCACACAGCCAGAGGAACCCCACACAGGCAGAAGAACCTCACACAGCCAGAAGAACCTCACACAGCCAGAAGAACCTCACACAGGCAGAGGAACCTCACACAGCCAGAAGAACCCCACACAGCCAGAAGAACCTCACACAGCCAGAGGAACCTCACACAGGCAGAAGAACCTCACACAGGCAGAAGAACCCCACAC
Source organism: Pollimyrus isidori (assembly GCA_019775955.2). Lineage (NCBI taxonomy): Eukaryota > Metazoa > Chordata > Actinopteri > Osteoglossiformes > Mormyridae > Pollimyrus > Pollimyrus isidori. Next base: position 16,538,295 of record JABFDZ020000084.1, on the reverse strand, counting down.
AGCCAGAGGAACCCCACACAGCCAGAGGAACCCCACACAGGCAGAAGAACCTCACACAGCCAGAGGAACCTCACACAGGCAGAAGAACCTCACACAGCCAGAGGAACCTCACACAGGCAGAAGAACCTCACACAGCCAGAGGAACCTCACACAGGCAGAAGAACCCTACACAATACAGGCAGAATTCAGGTTCACACAGAAGCAGGCCAGGTACTTAACCCTCAGCCTTGCAGGTGCATGATGTGAACATCACAAAATACATACCTGTGTGTGTGTGTGTGTGTGTGTGTGTGTGTGTGTGTGTGTGTGTGTGTGTGTGTGTGTGTGTGTGTTCTGACAGTCACTGTAGTGCACCCCCCACCTTTGCCCTGACCAGACTCTCTCTAGAGTTCTGACTGTCAAAGCTGTCCAGTGATCAGCAGTGCATCTCTGATATATGCCTTGCTGCATGCACATCAAAGTCTCTGTGTCTCTCTAGCTTTCAAAACTGACCAAAGATCAGTGCAGTGCAACACCAACTACAGCTGGATTCCCATTCTGAAAGATGGACATGTAGCTCAGAAGCATATCAGTTATGGGTATGGTTAGGGTTAGGGTTTAGTGTTAGGGTTATGGTTAGGGTTAGGCAGCTCATGGTATGAGACTGTGAGGACTGTGGACCATACAGGTTACATTGTACAGGTTATACGAGTTATATGCCTTGTAAGCACTGAGAGAATGTGAGTTAGACTGTGCCTGTCAGAAAGTTGCTGGTTCAAATCCCACGATTGGCAGAATGATTTCCCTGTAGGGCCCTTATGTTAACGCCCAGTTGCTGCAGATGCTGTCTGACCCTGCTGTCTCAGTGGTAACAGAATGGGTCAGCTCTCTCCTCACAGTAAGTGCGGTGTGGCCTGTGTGGAGGGGAACCATGCCAATGGGTACCCAAACGTTTTGCGTCTCCACAGACTCTAAATGTTCTTCTGCCATCACCCAGGTGGCTGCACACTCTGGGTTTGAATGCAAATCTTTCTCTAGCTCTTGTGTTGGCATGTTTCTAGGTCCAGACCCACCCATCTCACTGTAAGTGTCGGTTGGGTCATGAGCACATAATGGAAACACACTAATTCCTCAGCGCTTGTTTTGAGACATCGGGTGTTTGCCAGGACAGCGGTGGTGTGTGTGTGTGTGTGTGTCTGTCTGTCTGTTTGCTTCATGCAGGTGTGTAATATTTGAGTCCCTTCAATGGGAGCAGCTGTGTAACCACTACAGCCTACCTGAACCGCGTCTATAAAAAACATTTGTCTCTTTAATTGAACGGAAACTTTACAACTTAAACTTTAAAACTGGTGTGGTACCAGAGGGGGTGGGAGGTGGCTGCGCTGTCTGTCGATTGGTGACTCAGCAGATCCATACATCACGGCCTCCAGAGAGCGGTTGGATCATCCCATTAATGGGGAGAGTGAGACCGAACCACTCAGCTCTTGGTGGTGGGGGTGAGTGTAGGGGGGTAATCTCTTTAAATTTCTGAATCAGCCCAGTGATGTTTGTCCCTTCTTATACCAGCGGGCACTTCTGTGTTGCGGCTCACTTTAAACACCCCCCGCACCATAAAAGTGGGGCGTCTCACTGGCAAGCCGTGTGAGGAATATAAACAGCACCCCCCTAACGAGCGGGGGTGTCCAGGCGACAGCGATTTCTCTGTGTAATTGGGATGGATTCCCAACACTGTAGACTTCAACATGGTGAATGAAGCAAACAAAAAGGGTGTGGGAAGGGGCGGCTGTAGACACACCATTAATCACGTTCCTGGTTTTCACCTTCAGGCATATGGTGTAAAAAAAAATAAGTGTATTTTAAAAAACGCCCTCGCAAACCATTTTCGCAGCTGAGAGGTAAACTCAGGTGTCAGAGTAATGGGAGTGATGTCTAGAAGCATACTTGCCGCTCATTACTCCGCTCCCACTGGGGCACATAGGCATGGACCTGGGTCAGTTGTTCCCCTGAGAAGGTGGCCCCCTCCAAGAGTATTGCTTGGTTTAACATCAGAAAAGTTGAGTCAGTGGTTCTGCGGAATTTCGAATTGAGGGGGGCTTGAGGTCTGACCTTTCTCACAGTGGCCCATAGAGGGCAGTATTGTCCAGGATTTCATTGTGGGCCAGGAGTGGTTTATGAACTGCTGGTAATAGAGATCTGGGAGCCAGTGACACCCACAGAAAATGACAAGGCTTATTTTGTGGCTGAGGAGTCCTCCATCCCATCTGGCGTTTTCTGGGCAACGTTTCAGCCTGAATTTGAAAATGTTCTTACTGGTTTCCAGCAGACCAGTGTCATTTCTCCCTCTTTTACTATTGTTTTCCATCAACCACCACCTTTTTTTCACAAAATCAGTGAAAATTCAGCTTGCCTTGCCAGTTTGCCTTCTTCTCCATCCCAGCCGGTGATTTATGAGTAGAGGAAAAAATCGGGCCAGTTTTTAAATGAGATAACGAAATTGCTACTGGAATTCAATGTTAAATAGTCAAAACTTTATAAAAAATCCCAGAACCAGTTCTTTGCCTTTGTTATGAAGTTCTCTCATAGTGACTTATAGAAAGTATTATCTAACCATCCATTTTCTGAAACCACTTAAACCCAACTGGGGTCGCGGGGAGGGGGACTGGAGCCAATCCTGGGAACAATGGGCGCAAGCGGGAACCAACCAAATGCCTACACACCACAGCAGAAACCATTATGTCTGTGGGAAATCAGATATCATGTATTTTTAATAATTTTTTTTCCTACCAATATACAGAACTCTGTTGTGAAGGGCGCTATATAAAAATAAACTGAATTGAATTGAATTATACAATAGGTGTGTTCAGTGAGCCCAATCTTGTGCTCTTCGACATGGACCAATGACTTGTTTTTATTATCCTCCTGAGACCTCACCCATTCATTTACATCCATTGTAGTGGACATTTTATTTTTGCATCTATCTTTTCACTGATGTAAGGAAACATATTTATTCATGTTGTACACTAAAGAAGACATGCTGTGAAATTAAAAATAAAAATGAATTTGAAAAAAATCTAGTAAGAAGTCTGTAAGATGTCTTATTTCCTCCAAAGTCAAATAAGATAAAATTGAAGGGCACTTTATTCCTTAGGTCTCAGGAGGATATCACACTATTGGGTTTGTTACGTCTAAGCAAAGACAGCATCATTTGGAAACACACTGTGTGTCCTTGACTGTAGAAGCTCTGTAGACCATATTTTTGTGGAGGCACCAGACGGGTCCAGACATACACTCTTCACAGGTCCAAGAGCCTCCAATCTTTATTTTCTTTATTTTACATTTCTATAGTTTTATCTGATATATATTAAAATTAATCACTATGGAACTCAGTTGTCTCCAGAGCTGGTCATTCTCGGGTCTCAATGTCCTTATTGTTCGATTATCTCGCTGTATATATTTTGTTTGCCTATCCATCCATTCGTCCATCCATCCATCCATCCATCCAACCATCTATTTTCTATACCTGCTTGCCCTTTGCAGGGTTGCCAGGATCTGGGGCTTATCCCAGAAGCCACGCCTTATTTTTGACTTTACTTTGCTCTCATTGGTATAGATCTAGGTAATATGAAATGGACAAGTGCCACAGGCCTGTCTATCCCTCCTGAACATGAAATGTAGATTTTAATAACAATGATCAACTCATCCTGTCCGCTCGGTCCTGTCTGGGTGACGTCGTCAATGAAATGTCTTCCTCCTTCTACAATCTCCATAAAACTCCTCATATTTGAGCAAATTGTGTCGCTTCCTCTCAGGGAACTGGGCTGTGAATAACGCAATAAGTGCCAATTAATTGTTTGCATGCGGGCGCTCTGTGACAGCTGGTGCCAGTGAGTCATTTGCCACTCGACTGCATCGATTTGCTGTTGACGTGGGCGGGAGTCTCTGAGCTGGCGGCACCTGCTGGACAGAAGTGGGAATGCACACAGGCTTTCACAGTGGGGAAAGGAAAAGCATTCGCGTTCTGCCATTCCATGAGACTGGGGTGGGGAAGGGGGAGGGGTCTCCAGCCACATTAATGTGCGGGATAACCTTGGCTGTGAAGCTGACCAGTGTCCACGCTACCTTCTGCTGCCACTGCATGACTGACATGGCTGCCACCTCAGAGGATGTGAACCCCCTAAGCATGACGCTGTACCAACTGTGCCCGCTTTACCCACAAAGACCTTTTGGGAGCAGGTGAGAGTAAAACACAGCCACATTCAGACCTCCACCCTGATGGGGCCTTCGCGGTCTCCCTCAGCAGGCGGAGATGGGCGCCGTCGAGGTTGACATGGCAACAAGACCGCTGACCAGCGACAGTGGAGCAGCACTTGTGATTTTCTACAGCTACTCATGTAGTCGTTTGACAGACACAGAGAGAGCTGAGAAATTCCCTGGCGCCGACATGAAGAGTAATGTGATGGACGAAGGGCATCGTCCCAAATGTGTGAAGATCAGCTTGGGT
>JABFDZ020000084.1:16512183-16523267 GCA_019775955.2 Pollimyrus isidori | reverse complement strand
TTCATTTTTTTTTTTTTTTAAAAATAAAAAAATTCAAATTTAAAAAACATATTTTTAATGGGGGTATGCCCCCCCCCCCCCCCCCCATGGTAGAATATAGTAACCAAAATGAAAATGGTGATGATTCATTATATTACCCAGAAAAGCAGTGGCTTAATTGAGGCATTGTTACATGATGCATTGTGTTTGTCTCTGTCTACCTCTGTCAATCCAGCCAGAAGCCACGGGAATTCATAAAGTGCTGGGTGGCTGTTGAGATGCCAGGAAACACATTCTCCTGCATCCTAATTTATTTCACGGACTAGCTACGAATGAACGCCTTAAAAGGATTTTTCATCGTTTGTGGGTAACACAAAACATGCAGAAAACATTTAAATTGAAAAAACCTTATCGGCGACCCACATGTTTTGCTTAAATTGTGTGGCGACTTGAGTGACTCCTAGCTGCTGTATGAAGAGCCCTTGCTTGCATCAAGGCCAGGAAAGTCTGTTAGCTTATTCTGAAAAAGAGCACTGAGACAGGATGGTGGTTTGGGAAATCCTGCCCCGTGTGGCAATCTTATTGCCAGGGGAAAGGACACAGCAACACACAAGCTGTAGTTCTGAGAAGCGTTTCTAAGAAATGAGTGTTTGTGGCAAAAGATGTATGGTCAGCATAGGTTTATGGGACACATTAGGATCTGACTGAGTCCAGGCTGCAGCTTGATTGGACTTGCTGGTGTGAGCCTCTTGCCTTATTGGCTATAAGCAGATGTGAGACCCGCCCACTCATCTGTTGGTACTTAATGGATAGATGAGTGGGCAAATGAGATCACAGCTCAGAACCTGGACAGCTCAGGCTTGTGCTGGAATCTGAAATGGCCACAGAATGTACCAGTGTCCAGGTTACAGTGACGCAGTGACTCCCCTCCCCAAATCTCCCCAACCGACTTGAATGTACACCTCAGCTAGGGGCAGGGGGTGCTATGTGAGATGTGATGGTCACATGATGGGTGTTATGGTCACGTGATGGGCGTTATGGTCATATGATAGATGTGATGTCACATGACGGGCGTTACGGTGACGTGATGGGCATTATGGTCATGTGATGGGTGTGACGCTCACATGATAGGAGATGTATTTCAGGATTTAGAGGCTGAAGACCCTGCAGGTGTGAGATATCAGCCGTTACCCTGTTTGAAATGGCGCCTGCTGGGTCAGTCACCCGCAGGCTTCCCTCAGGCTGACCCATTTAAAACTCACCGCCCCCCCCCGGTCACGGAGAGATATTACAGTACATTTACATCCAAATTTTCAGTTCGGAATTCAGGTTCTGGTGATTTCTGTTACCCATAATCCCTTGGACTGACCTGTGATTGCTGAGTCATGGTGCTGAGAAACTGTTTGCTGGCTTATTGAGCCCAAAGTGCTGCCCTGAATTTATATGGTGTGGCTGTATGTGAACTGGTTTTTATGGGGTGGGTGGATCCTGGAGCCTGTCCCAGGAAGCTCTGGAGAAGATGCCGCTCTGAGAATGCAGACACTCACAAGCACGGACTATTTAGCGGCACAGTTTCTCTGATACGCGAGAGGAAATGCTCACAAACATGCAGGTTCTACCCACCATGGGACAGGATTCGGGTCTTTAGCCCTGAAGCTGCCCACTGAGCCACCATACTGATCTCATTGGGTTAGGGTAATTAAGTTAGCTAATAAAGAAAATAATGTTTATTTGCATAAACATCTCTATGATTTTCACTCACTGAGGAAGTCGTTGCCAGAGTTGTTGCCCTGTCTTTGAGAATCGTCAGTCTCTTTGTCTCTCAGTTCCCTCTGAGGATGGGGTTTGGTCATGTGACTCTTTCCCAGAGAAGAATCGGGACCAAAATATGCCGGTTTGAGATGTAGATGTCGGCGGCGGGCCAGAGAGGCAACCCAATTGATTGAAGAACAGGTGTCGCGTCACCTTGTGGCATCTGTGCCACGTCAGATGGTCAGGGCATGGGGGGGGTCAGCCCTAATTATTCAAGGTCATTTGAAGCTGGCCAGGGTCAGACCTTAGCCTTAGCACACTGAACAGGAAGGTATGGGCCGGCAGTGTCGCTGTTAGCCCACTGGTGACAGCAGTCCTGGGACGTGAATTTATCCCTCAGTAAGCGCCCCCCTCCCCCATTGTAGCCTGTCAGTTAATGCCTAACCTGTCATTTCCCACAGCGGCTATATATCGTACTGAGTCGTTTATCTTACTGCCTCTGAGAACCGTAGCTACCAAACATCCCTTCAGCCCCCTGCCCCCACCCAACAGTGCAGGTCTGAAATGGCAGGCGATGCCTGTAGGGGGCGTGGTGCTATTCGGGCATCACAACCACATGTAACCAACTACTGTCCTCCAGGATTCCACATGAATCCTCCCCCCATCCCCGTCATCTTTAAGGCCGTGGACCCCTCCCCGCCTACTCCCTTTGTTTTAGATGGGAGGGGGTTCCTCCCTTCCTAAGTGCAGCGCCACATCTATGCCACCCCAACGGCATCTTCCAAAGTTTGCCCTGCCGTACATCAGAGGATTTGTCTCCCACAATCCCTCTGTGCCTGTGTGTGTGTGTGTGTGTGTGTGTGTCATTAATTCTTTTGGCACAAACATGCGCTAACAAAATGCTCCCATGAAGATATGGTAAACCGGTGTGGGTGACGGAACCATGTAACATGATTGGACATTGTATTAGGCTTAATTTATTTTTATTTTTTTTACATTTTTTTACATTTTATATTTCTATCATTGATGACTCTCCCCTGATTTTAATCTTCCATGGTTATGGGGCGTTACCCTTAAATCAAGCTGCGTGCTTAATCTTTTTGTTTTCAGCCTGCAGGAAATATTCTCATCACACCTAGTATTTTACATGACCTCCCCCACAAGATGGTTGGTACAGTCCTGGACTGTGGCTAATGGGTTACGGATCAGCCTACAAAAGGCTCCCGTGGGAGGGTGTGCTCTCTAAGAAGTCATAATGGCCATTATATGACTTTGTTACTTATAACCAGTCTGCCCTAATTATGATGTAATTAATCCATGGAAACACTGTTAGTGTTGTTTATTCAGTTGCGTCAGAGAGTTATGTCTGAGCCGCTCTCCGTAAAAGGTCCTTTAATGGCGTGGCCTGAGCTGCCCCCATTCCCGTCATCGTTAAGGCCGTACGTGGTGATCTGGGGGGAGGGGGCAGGGCTCCATGTCGCACTGGTAGTACGGCTCGCTGGGGCCCGGACCCACGCATGTCATTCTCAGAGCGGCCAGGAGGTCGCATGGCGGTTATCGGATCCTGCACGAATACTCATGGCTCTGCCCCCCCCCACTCTACCTCTGTCTCTTTCTCCTTTTCATTGTTTCGTGTACTTCCTTCCTTCTTTTTCTCATGTCTCTCATATCTATCCTCCTCTTATCCTCTCCCTCCTACCATCTCTTGTCCTCCCTTACCCTTTCTCTTTCTCGCATCTCACTCCCTTCCTCTCTCTGTCCTCTTTCTTTCTCACCTCTCTTTCCCTCCGCCATTCCCTCTCTGACATCTCTCCCTCTTTCATATGTTCTCTCTCTCTCTCTCTCTCTCTCTCTCTTTCTCTCGCTCCTTCTCTCCTGTCTCTCATCCTCACTGACCCTCCCTTCTCCCTCCCCCTCTCTCTCCCTCCTAGAGAGCTGAGGCGGGAGCTGGCAGAGGAGGGCAGCCGCTGCCTCTTGCTGTCCAGGCAGGAGCAGTTTAACCAGCGCTGCTGCATGCGCTGCTGCAGCCCCTTCACCTTCCTGCTGAACCGCAAGCGGCTGTGCGGCGACTGCGGCTACAACGTGTGCCGGAGCTGCGGCAGCTACAGCGCCGAGGAGCGTGCCTGGATCTGCACCGCCTGCCACAAGGCCAGGTCAGTGTGCGTGCATGCGTTTGTGCATGCGCTTGTGCATGCGTTTGTGCATGCATTTGAGTTCATGAGTGTGTGCGTGCATGTAGTGTTTATATTTATACGTGTGCATTTATACATGTATGTTTATATACATGTACATGTGCTATGTGTGTGTTTATTTCAGGGCGTGTGTGTGTTATAGATGTGCATGTTTGTTCATGTATGTTTACATACATGTACATGTGCTAATGTGTGTACACATTTATACATACTGCATGTCTGTGTGTGTATACATTAGTGCTAATTCTGTGTGCTAGCTTGTCTGTGTATGCGTACGAGCGCGCACATATGTCTTGATGGGATCACAAGCGGTACACACACACTTGTATGTACGTGTGCTCCTGCAGTTCGGTGTCTATGTGCATTTGAGCGTGTGGACGTGGGTGGGGCCCCGGCTTCTGCCTGAACGTGGGTGGGGCCCCGGCTTCTGCCTGAACGTGGGTGGGGCCCCGGCTTCTGCTTGAAGCTGTCGGGTTGGGTTTCTGCACGCAGGTGGAGGACCTGAGCAGAGGCAGCTTACGGTCTCCGGTGTAGGAGGGGGGCAGAGAACCAAAAACCTGGGGAACCCCTGGATCACAGGCTGACTGTGTGTCTATAGAATCGCGCTAATTGGCTCCCATGCCAATCATGTCAGTTGGAGCAGGTGCGTGCGGGTCTGACGCGTCTGCAAATCCAGGCTTGCAGACAGACGCTCCTTCCTATTATCGTCAAACATCTGTTCCATTTATCAGAGCAGCATGGGCTTTCCTTTGCATCTCTTTCAAATAACAGTTCCCTTGGATGACAGCAGGGGGCGTGGCGGTTTACAGAGCCAGCTTATTTCTAGTGAGGCTTAAATACTCAGTGAAGCTGGAATCATAAATTGTACTTTTGACCCATCCTGGGGCTTGGCTTCCATAAAAATGTGATATGTTATATGTGTAAAAAATATAAATGTATTTTTTTATATAGTGCAAGATCACGGTGCCTGATAGACCTATGTCAGGCTTGTGCATGTTACAGCTTTTTGTCCCACGAAGGTGTCAGGACTTGTTGAGCCTATTAACTGTGTTCAGAGAGAGTGCTGTCTTAGGTTCAGAGAGGTCTGTCGTTTTATTCCGGTAGTTTCCCCCATATGGAATGCTGACAGCGCGTCCTGATGGGTTCACAAGTAACGGAGTAGTGTGGAGACAAAGCTGTCATTTGTTCATGGTTTTCAGCTCTGTCACGTTGATTTCTTTCAACATTGTGGTAACGTACATCAGAAACACCGAGTCACTTTGGGATTGTGGCAAACAAGTCTTTCAAAGGCTCCAGCTGTTTACATTACCATGAGTTAACCTGACAGCATGGTTTAATGCTATTGTCAGCGCTGTCATCCAAGGTTTTATTTTTGTGGAAAATGGTTTCCGACGCCACAAAAAAAGCTGTCAAACACACAAAGAGGTACGAAAACAGACTTCCAATCAACTGATACTAATGCAGTTTATATCATCTCACTCCAACAGAACACTGAACGCAACTTTTAAAAGAAGACATTTTCATGTCTGAGGGGAAAATACAGGGTCAGCTTTTTTTGAATCAGGATTAAGATTCATAAGGAGTCCCTATGACGGATGCCTGACATCCAGGAATGATACCCCCTGTTGGCCACAAACAGTGACTCCACTTAATATTGAATAAACGTGTTCCTTATTAGGAGATGCTGAAGCAGCATGTTCTGGTAATGCTAGCTAGCTACATACACCTGATTCTACTCACTAGCTACTTATTTATTTTTTGAAACATTTGGGGGGGTTCCCCAAAATAACTTTTTGAGTGGGCCCTGGAAACAGCAGACCCCCCATCCCTGTTGTACTCATCTCTGAAGCCTTTCCAGGCTTATCTAACAAAGCCAGTTCCTACATAATGCATTTCTGGTGATGAATGTAATATTCTGGTGGCATGTCATCATGCCATTGGATGTAGTGCTAGACCAGTAGGGGGCAGTATTGTTTGTGCCTGGGGATGAATCCTGAGTACTTCCATGCGCAGCCTGCTTGTGTCATTAAACCTGAAGATGAAATAGGCTTTAAGTTCAGCGCTGCAGAAAATTTCCCTTCCACCCATTTGGATAAAATCGCGCTTGTCAGCTGTGTTGCCTGGTCGAATTGTCTTGGATTTTTTGTGTCCCATGTGGTGCCCTTGTGCCGCCCTTGTGGGTTCTGGTGCTTGCAGTGTGTTTGTGATCATTTACTCAAAGGCGCACCTGTACGCTCCGCAGTGCATTGTGGGATACCACCATGGGACAGATCAGACACCTTAATACTGATGGGGTCCGGGCCTCTGTTGCGGGTTCCTGTGAAGATCCATGCATCTAGATGCATCTCTGCAGACTGTTTAGCCATTTAGCGTTCAGATTTCTTTGCCTGTGCTGCGGTACGAGAGTGACGTCTGCGGTTAGCCATGTATGGGACGGCACTGGAAGCTCCTTTAGGAGCCCTCAGCCTTCAATCAGCTGCACACACACAGCTCTGCAGCTTCCATCCGCCACTCACTTCACCTGGCCACGGGACAGGCTTTGAAGAAATGGTAGGAGGAGATGGAAAGGGAGCGAGAGATGGGGGTAGGGGGAGTGGAGAGCCTTGTTCTGTCAAGCAGCCATTAATCACAAGAATACTGCACGCTTTCTCTTTTTTTCTCCCTTCTAATCCTTTTTTGGATTAGTTATGAAGGATATGAATGAATGATAATGATAGTTTTTCTTAGGGTAATGGAAGGGCTAGCAGCATTTACCAGCACTCAAACCAAGCACTTGCATGGGTTGAAAGTAACAGAAGGATAAAAGGTGATCTTGATTCGGAATTGGAGTGATATCTGAAGCTGCATTGGGGCTTTACAATTCATTACAGGCATCCTGGCTGGGGAATTGGTGATTGGCTCAAACAGTCATGTGACTAACTGCCTACTGTAGCCAATACTGCAACAGGCCACACAGAGAGGTTCCTTCTAGGTCTTTCTAATCTGTGGGTTTAACTTGCCTTCTGGTGTCAGGGATTTTTTCAGTCACCGTTTCTCTGGATGTCTTTTAAAGCTGCAGCAGTTTGGCTGTTTCAGCATAGCCTGCATGCCCCCCCCCCCCCCCCCCAACAAAACATACAGTCTAGTTACTTAGTGACCCTGATGCCTGCTTTGATGTGAACTGAGGCAACGAGTGGAATAGTGGTTAGGAAACACTGACTCTGAACTCAAAGGCTGAAGGCATTTTCCTGTAAGGCTGCTGATAATGACTCAAAAAGTAGAGTGGACTGGTGGATGAATAGGCTATTGTACCCCATGGTGGTCTCTAGAGTGGTTGCAAGGAGGTCCGCAGAGGAGCTGTGAAAATTGACAGAATACCAGGTTTGCCATTGAGAGGAAAACTATTCAAAGGGAACCCTACAGACAGTTCTCCGTTCCTTATGTCATCACCCATTGTCCCTAGTTTAAGGAAAATTAATCATTCTTGAGGGACTTGTTCTTTGGTAATATACATTGTGATTGTACAGGCAATATGCAAAATTATACTGTGGCTTCACACCGCTGACAGTAAGTGGTGTCACCTGGAAAATAAATATCATATGTGGTTTTTCTCACGCAGCCCTGGTGTTTAGTCAAGTTCTATCCACATATGGCTTCAAATAATCTGAAACTTTGTTGACTGCTTCCCTTCCCTCTCCATTTTCCTTCTCTTCCCTTCTCTTCCCTTCCCTTCCCTCTCCATTTTCCTTCTCTTCCCTTCTCTTCCCTTCCCTTCCCTTTCTTCCCCTTCTCTTCCCTTCCCTTCCCTCTCCATTTTCCTTCTCTTCCCTTCTCTTCCCTTCCCTTACCTTTCTTCCCCTTCTCTTCCCTTTCCTTCCCTCTCCATTTTCCTTCTCTTCCCTTCTCTTCCCTTCTCTTCCCTTCCCTCTCCATTTTCCTTCTCTTCCCTTCTCTTCCCTTCCCTTCCCTCTCCATTTTCCTTCTCTTTCCTTCTTTTCCCATTCCTTCTCTTTCTTCTTCTTCTTTCCATCCTTTCCCTCCCCTTACCTTCTCTTCTTCTCCCTTTCATTTCCTTTCTTTCTCATCCCATTCCTTCCTTCCCTTCTGAAGGGCCCTGAGCTTCAGGCCGTGAGCAGCGGAAGCTGCTGTCCATGGTGCTGGATCTGCCTTCTTTGTTGCTTGCTCTCCTCAGCTGTCACTTACCTTGTATGAAACTTTGAGCCTGCACTCAGTTTCTCTGGAAAATCATACGCAAACATCTGCTGGAGATCAAGGCTCTGAGGGTGCAGCTTGAGGGTGGAGCCTAATGTCTGAGGGCCATAGTCCATCTGCTAATGGAACCTGCCCTGCTCTTTGTGAATTATGTACCAGGTAAGATTCATTTTGAGGGTCTTAGGTCTGGCCAGATTCTGTATGTAGTTTTATGGATCAGTCTCATCATTTAGACTCTATCTTCGTGCCCAGAGGTGCTCATCTTTGGATAAGACAGTAGCAAAGTCCACTCTGGTATCATCAGTGGCATTTGTTTTGTCTTTCTGGTGAGTTAACTGGTTGATGAACTAATGAGGCGTGATTGGTTCAAACAGTCATGTGACACACTGCTTACTGAAGCTAATGTTGTCAGGTACGTACCTTCAGGGAGTTGTGTAGGAGAGCCGTCTTGATCTGACTGATGTTTAACAACAGGGGTCTTCAACCTTCATCAGGCACATTATGAGACTGTGTTACGGATTAGGCCCATATTAACACCAGCATTAACTATATTATTCAGACAATTTATTAATATATGTGTGCGTGTGTGTGTGCGCGCAATTGTTTTGCAGTTTTAAGGTACACGTGTGCCTGACCGGCAGAGTTAGTCAGCATTATGTGCTGTAGATAGTGTTTCCTTCCTTATTTTAATACAGGCACTTAAAGTACAAGACACAAAGTAGAGCACATTAAACTGAACAGACACAGTGACTGTATCACAGCGGAGGTCATATATGAACATTAATATAAAAACACATAAACAAATTGGCCAAATTACAATATTGCCGCATGCAGTAGCATTTGTCTGGATATCAGGTCATGGCAGTCAAGCTTCAGAATGAGGGTGTGTTGTCCACTGACTATGCGATTCCGACTGCAGGTACATCTCTGTACTCTGCATATTTCTGCTGTTGTAACATTCAGGAGATTCAGTATCTAATAAATAGCTGGTAAATAGAGTCAGGATATTGAACCAGCTCATCGGCTAATAGAACATGTCCCTGAAGCATCTCCTAAATAAGAAACATTTATTTAATACATAGTGTGGTGACTGTTTATGGCCAATAGGGGGCGCAATCCCCATGTGAATGCTGCTGCCCCCCTTCCTGCAGGAGCAGCCATTTGCATTCAGTGTGTGGCTCCCACCACCCTCTTTCACTTGCTTTCTGTCGTGCTGAACCCCGCACACTGAAATCAGAGAGGAACTTTGTGCTTTTCACAGCCCATTGGAGCCGCCTAGCAGACATCTGCTCATCCAGACCGGCCCCTTGCCATTAGTTGCCTCGGTGGACAGTGGCCCCATCACACGTTCTGAAGTGTCCTACTGCAGGGAGCCACTGCTGGTGGTGATGAGCACTACCACACTTTGTTTGTAGCATCTGCGCCCCCCAGAGATACTGCCTCACATAAAGGTAGATAGAAAGTGGCTATTCATACACTCTGTTTAGCGAAGGACAGACAGATCACATGGAAGCCAAGTGAACATTTTGCTTCCTCTTCTTTTCTCTTCCTTTCCCTCCATTTCCTCTCTTTACATCTCTTTCCTTCCTTCTCTTCCGTTTGCCTTCCGTTCTCCTTCTTTTCTTTTCTCTTCCTTCCTTCCTTCCTTCCTTCCTTCCTTCCTCCCTCCCTCCCACCCTTCCCTTTGCTTCCCCTTTCTTCTTACCTTTGTTGATTCCTTCTTTCTATCCTTTCTTCCCATTGCTTCCCCTTCCTTCATGTCCCCTTCCTTCCCTTCTTCCTCTCTTCCTTTGTTCCTTCCTTCCCTTTACTTCCCTTTCCTTTGTTTCCCCTTCCTTCCCTCCCACCTTCCTTCCTTCCCTTTGCTTCGTCTTCTTCCTTCCTTTTACTTCTTCCTTCCTTCTTTCCTTCCTTCTTTCCTTCCTTCTTTCCTTCCTTCCTTCCTTTTCCTTCTTCCTTCCTTCCTTCCTTCCTTTCTATCCTTCTCTTAGCTTCCCCCTCCTTCTTTCCCCTCTCTTCCCCTGCCTATCCTTCCCCTTCCTTCCCATATCTTCCCTCCCACTTTGAAGGGCCTCGAGTTAAAGGCAGTGTGCCTCAGGAGCTGCTCCCCTGGTGCTGGGTCTGTTTTCTTTGTGAATGTTCTAGACCCATATGCTCTGAAGAGCCGCACGCAAGCATCTCACTGGCTTTTGGGGAAGGGTAATATAAAGCTATTTGAGACAATGAAATGAAACATTGAAATCGTGAAAATGTGGTATACAAATGAAATAGAATTAAACCGACTTGAATAAAGGGTGGACCTTATGGGGAGAGCCTATTGCCAGAGGGTCATGAAAAATGTTGTGTTCGAAACTTGTTTCGAGTCCCACTCGACTGTCGTATGTAAACTACCACAGCAGGTTCCAAATCGAAAAGCTTTTTGCTAGTGTAAATAAACGATACAGACACACTAGCGTGTTTCTGAGGCTGCCGCGTACATTTCCACTACTTCTGCATTATTGAAAATGTGATGAGAGTTGAAGAGAACCAGCTTCTTCCGGAACGAGGGACTTACACGTAATTTTCTCAGTGGGGATTCACGAGTCTCTCGCTGGTTTTGTATCTCAGGTGCAACAGCAAAGGCTCTCAGATCTCTAGAACAGGGGATTCTGAAATATGGCATCTACTAGTGATTCATCTCTTTCACTTCAGTCTCTCAGCATACGCTTTTTCACCTTCCTCATGCTTAGCTTACTGTATTTCACTTCCCTTACATACCTTGTTTACTAAGGCATTATGGGTATCCAGTTCAAGGGCACAGCTGCAGGCTCCTTATCTATTGCACACCCTGCTGGCCATTTTCTGCCTTGCATCCCAGATGAATTACAAATGGATTTACGTGTTGTATGGTGTGCTCCTGCTGAGCCGTGTGGGGGGGGGGGGGGGGGGGGGGGGGGGGGGGGGGGGGGGGGGGGGGGGGGGGGGGGGGGG
>JABFDZ020000084.1:16335169-16347723 GCA_019775955.2 Pollimyrus isidori | reverse complement strand
CCCCCCCCCCCCCCCCCCCCCCCCCCCCCCCCCCCCCCCCCCCCCCCCCCCCCCCCCCCCGCCCCCCCCCCCCCAGAACCTTTCCAGAGGCTACTGCTGCAAGGTAGGGAACAATGCAGGATGGGGCACCAACCCGTCGCAGGGTGTTTTTTCCCTCTAAATTATATCCTTCTCATTTTTTTTTGCAGCTCCATAGTGCAGAAAGGTCTACAGGGTTTTTCTGGCCTTAAAGACCATTAGAATGTGTGTGAGTTTTCATTGTCACACTGTTCTTGCTTGTTAAAAATATTCGACGAAGGTCATCACATTCCCTCTCCCTACATGTAAGGGGATAGTCTGTAAACCACAGTCTGCTTTTCCAGGGAGAAAAACACTTGCCATTCCATTACAGCTGGCAAACCTCCGGAAGTCGAGGAAGTGAAGGAGGAGGTTTGTTGGGGTTATGAGTCATGAAACTATCCATGTTAAAATCATTACAGGCAGTCAGTGTATCCAGCAATCTGGCCGCTGTATAATTCATTGGCTGACTGTTCATTATTACTCTCACTTCAAGGTTACCTTCATTTGGAATTCCCATGTGTGCTGAATTACTCCGGGTGTCCTTTTGCTATCGATTAGCGCTGAATGCTGCTACGTTGGTGCGATGGTGCCACAGAGGCTGCTGACTGGGACTAATGATACCTGCGTAGGTATTTCCTCAGACACCGGACTGACGATGGCCACCCAAAGCCGGGAGCCTGTCCTGAGGATTTAGGGTAATTAGATGATTTAGGGTAACTGTGGACTAACAGGATGAACAGCCATCTTCCTGCATCGCTCTGTGGCCAAAGACAGGGTACAGTTAATTATAATTAATAATTTTTGTTAAAGGTTGGATACAGAACCCCAAGGCAAGCCACAGTCAGATGATAAGCTTATTCTGTCACCTCGATCTAGTTACCAAAGATATTCAGTAGACTTTGTTTCATGGGCCCCGGACTTGACGTCCAGAACCCTTTTCCTGATTTCAGCTCTTGCCCTTCCTCCTGTCCCCATTATGCGTGGCTGTGTTTACCTTCCTGTCAGAGACAAATGGGGCGCTTTGACAGATCAAATTCACAGCTTATCTGCGTGATGTATGAGACCCTCCGTTATGAAGCGGTTAAAGTGGCGGCGTAATGCATTCGCTTTTAAAAATGTGAGTTTCTACAGGCGGGCTACCCAAAGACCATAGTGTGTGATTGTCAGTGTATACTCTGCGATGGACTGGCATCCTGGCCAGGGTGTCCCCCTGTCTCGTACCCTGCGATGGACTGGCATCCCATCCAGGGTGTCCCCCTGCCTTATGCCCTGCGATGGACTGGCATCCTTGCTTTGTGTCACTCTGCTAACCAATGCAATTTGTGCTATTTAAAGCTTAACCAATTAACACTATATGTTGTATTCATACACTTCCATATATTATATTCAAAAACTTATATTCAAACCGTTTATCAATGAAATATGCTTAAAATGAAGCAAACATTTATATTCTTGACTACGATCCCTCACTAAAGGAGCAGGCCACACGTTTCTCCAGTCGAGAGGTCAATCGATGGCACAATAAAGTCTGAATTATTAGCAGAACTGGAAGTAAAATGTTTACCTTCAAGTTGTCTTCCACTGACTTGTCGGTTTGTAGTACTCTTCATTGCAGATGCACAATATGTTGGTTATCATCAGCTGATATTTGCTTACCAACTAAAGAGATAATTACTAAATTAATGGAGCTGATGACTGCATTAGATGATCAGTCATTGTCTGTAGTGGGGCACGTAGGATTCCACCATGCACCATTTAGACCCTCACTACAGTTTCCCGCATCAGTGCTGCTTTGCTGACGTCTCCTTGCCTGCATTATGTAATGTGTCTACTAAACATATTCGCAGGATCACAAGTATCGTTACCAACGTCAATTTCACTGCGGAATTCAGTAGCTCAAAGGTTAGCCAATTATTAGAATTGGCGATATTAGACAAAAAATTTTTGGTTGTCAGTGCAGCATTAACTTTCGTTGACTCTTGCTTTATTCCATGTAGCTCATGTCCGCATTAGTTTATCTACCTCCCTCTTCTGCTCAACTCGGAAAGCACCTCTGCAACATCAGAGGTCCTGCATGCACTAATAAAACAACCCAGGGCTGGACAGAGTGACAGTTCAGGTGCACTGGAGCTTTAAGCCACACCCTCATTTTTTCCACGGGGCTGTGTGGCGTCCAAGTGTAAGATTAATATGTTTTTAATGTCGGCGCTGGCATTTTCTTCCATCCTGGCATCAGATCTCCCTTCCGAAAGGGCCATTAATCTAAAGGGCCGGAATAAAAGACTCACTGGGAGGCATAAAAGATAATTAAATTTAAAAATAAAACAGGTCCCCCAGCATTAGAATATGGTCTCACTAGACAATAGGCTTTAGATTTTCATTAAGCAAGTCTCTGGTAGGGGATGTTTACTTGCTGGTTCTTACACAAGAGTTTGCTAATTAAGTGTCTGAACTTGGTTACGAGTGTGCAGTGCAAATTAGCGGTGTCTCAAAATTATGTAATTGAAAGTCCAAATACATATGATGTGAGTAAGTTTAGCAGCTACAGAATATTTCGGTACAGCTAATCGCTCACATACTTTTTCCATCAGTAATATTGTTTAAGCCATTGATTCGGTAAAGAAATGGAGGATGTTTAATGCTTATTGTTAAATGAGACGGCATTCATTTATGACTGAGATGGGACTACGTTTTTAGACGTATCCTGGATATTTAACTCAACGTTGGCACGTGATTCCCGTTACGGAAGCCAGGTGGCACCGCCACACTGAAAGTTTCTCAGACAGATTCCCACATTTTTTAAGGACCTTTATCTCCGTCCAAAGTCAAGCTGATTGTTTGTGCAGGCCTGTTGACCTTTGACCCCCGCCGTCCGTCAGTGAGGAGGAAACGCTGATAAGTATGAGCTGTAAAAGTTTTATTGTGCTGCTGCTTGAGCTAAACAGCATGCTTTATGATACACACTGATCCAGACTGAGAGATGCTTGTTTTTCTGGTTGGCTGAGGGGATATTCAGAATTTTTTCGTCCTCCGTCGTACATGTGTGTGCCTTCCTTACTGCTGTCCCAGGCTTGACGCTGTGGCCGGACGTCGGCGCCATGGGGCTCGGATCCCGCTCCTTCTGCGCACTGTGCTTACTGGTAACCGTGGCGACGGAGCAGCGCTGCGGCCCGGGGGAGACGGAGTGTCCAGGAGGAGTCTGCGTCCCCCGTCAGGCTGCGTGTGAAATCCCGGAGCCGCACGGGAACGCCGATGATGGATCGGGCTGTGAGTGATGGCGGAACGTCTTCGTGTTTGCCGTGCTTGTGACTGACGATTAAACAAGTATGTCCTGCCTCTGTGTGTGTGTGTCACTTGCTGGTTTCTGCTGGTTTAACAGTTAAGCACAGGTGTGTGTGTGTGTGTGTGTGTATGAAGTATGAATTAGGTTTGCAGTACATTTTGTCGACCAAATGGCCCCCACAATGCAATAAAAACCTGTTTTTTTGATGTTGTGGGGACCATTTTTCAAGATCTATGAATGAAATTAAAAAGCAAAAGTATTTTGTTTGGTTACCTATGGTTAAGGTTAGGGCTGGATAGGGGTTAGGGGCGTCATGGGGGCATTAGCGTTTTCCCCATAGAAATGAATGAGAGTCCCCACAAATATATAATTACTGTATATACCTGCGTGTGTTAGTGTGTGTGGTGCAGTTCTCCGATCTGAACATCACCATAAATCACAATGTAGAGATATCAGTGTCAGCGGTGCAGTGTTTTAAACAGCAGAGCCATGGGTAAGGGGCCCAAAAAGGAAGGGCGTCTGTAAAAATCTCCAGTTTGGCCCCACTGTTGTACCCATGATGGTTCCGATCCAGAACACGTTTCTAGAAAATACCCTGTTTGAGGGCTCGTCTTCAAACAGCTTCAGTCTGTTATACCATTGTACTTAGTCTTGTTATCAAATCAAAATAAATCAATCAAATCACTTTTACTGTCACATTACTAGAACTAGTGAAGTAGCAGATGAAAGTCTTGGGTCGTGTGTTTCCTCTCAGCAGTGCAGTACATTCAATAAAAGTAAACTGTACATAAAACAACTGTACAACATATGTTTGCTTGGCGTTGTTGCTTTTTAAATTTCTCGTGACTGCAATGACATGCCATCTTGAATTTGTCCTACAGTATATGCTGCATATATCCTTAATAAAATGATACATGTAATGAAAGTAACAGTTTTGCTCAAATTAAATATATAACTATGCAACTAAAATTAAACAGAACTAGAATATAATAGAACTGATTGCGATTTGAAACCGTGAGAGCAGAATGGACAAAGATTACGCAGCTGGACGTCCAGCACTAGATGTTAACTCAGGTGATACTCTGCTGGCAGATCAGTGTAGCATAACCCAGCTCAAGTGCTTGTAAACAGCACCAGCGAGCAGCAGGCGTGGAACAGGTGGGGCTTACAGATCAAAATGCCCGGAAAGCATAATGCCCCCCTGCATGTAAGAGAAAGACAGAGAGTGACAGCACGCCGGCAAAACAAATTAGAAACAGGAATTATTCATATGTAGCATACAATCATACAAACACGCCAAGCTGCTAACAATGTCGATTTATACAATGGCAATTTGTATTGTGGATAAGACACACACAGGTGGCTCCCTGACTGACAAAGGCATGCTGGGAATTCTTCAGTGGCTCATTCCTCATCCATTCACTGGTCCCTGGTTTGACTTCGTCACCCACTACAGGCTCCAGGTCACCAGGGTGTGACTTTGAGGCTGGGCTCTGTTCCATGTCCCATGGGGCTGATGCCCCGGCCACCTGGAACCGAAGCTCAGGGCTGAACGACGTAGGACCTGCCTATGACCACAAGGGGCAGCGCACAGGTACTGCCGATGGGTACAGCCATGGTCTGAGTCTACATTTATTTTGCATATTCACAATATCAGAAATAGCCACTGCAGAAATACAGTTTTTAAATTTGAAATGAGAACTGAACTAGTATAAACCACACAAAATTGATGATTCAATTTAACCCTTTAAGGGTCAGAAAAGATAGGTAGGATGAATTTTTAGATTTGTGTATATGATGAGAATTACTTTTTTAAATGATAAACTGAACCATTATGTTCATTTCTGTGGATTTTAGGTAAAACAGCACAATTAAACATGTATTTATTTATTTATAAAATAAAAACTATATTTTATTGTTTTGCTATTGTTGACCTGAGAGATTTCAAAATACAAATAAAGTCCACCAGGCCCACAATAGTACAAATGTACCAAAAATCTGAACATAATTTGCTGGTTAAAACTTTGCTGATAATCCACTAGACCAGGGTTTTTCAAATCTGGACCTCGATTCCAAATCCGGGCCTGTTTTCAGTTCTCCCAGGTAGTTAGTTAAATAATTACTGATTCTGATTGGTCAGAGGATTCACACCTGACTCACAGGTAAAGGAATAAAGGCTGGAAAAAAGGCAGGGCTCAGACCTTGCAGACTGCGATTTGAATAATAGGGCACTAGTGGGTTTTCACAAAATTCCTTTTATGTGACCTTGTGTTTTTAATGTTTTGCTGCCCTTTCCCGATAGGTCATTTCCTCTTCCTGTCCCGTCAGAGTGGGGTACGGCCTCGTGCCGATTTAAGAAGCGCAATTTTTCTCCCCACTAGTGCCTGTCAGGTGAGGGGAAACTAATAATAACAATGATAATAATAATGGTAACAATGATGATGACAATGACAATAACACAATTATTAGCAGCATTATACTGAGGCACCTCTAACATCAACCCATAGTAGTCTGTTAACCTGAACCATAACATATATACATATTATACCATATATAATGCATTTCTCATCAAACAGTACTGTGTTCTGTCGATATATGCTGCCTTGTCAAAAAATGTTACCGTAGTGATAATCAATAGCCCTAACCCCCCAAAAACCCCCTAAAACCCTCACACCACCTGACATAGTCTGGTTGCGGCAGTTGTGTGACATACCAAGTACTGTTAATATGAAAGATACGGTACGCACTTACACTAAGAAGTACTATGTATTGGTAATAGTCGTGCGTGTGTGTCAGGGGGGAAATAATCCCAACCCAGGCCCTCGACCGGATCTCATTGCTGTTTTCCTGGACCACAGGTAACCTTCTACCACTACTTTGGGAGGGTGGACGGGGTTCTGCGTGTCCTCACCCAAATTCCCGAGCCCAGCCCACCCCACCAAGTGTGGTTCAGATCTGAATCCCTGGTGGAACCCCAGACGGACCCTTCCAAGGTCCCCTGGCAACGCACGGTGCTCCTACTCAGCAGTGACAACAGTTTCCAGGTGGGGGTGCCCTTCCCTTCAGTAGTGGTGTTTCATGGTGTAATTGGTAAATGGACTGCATTTATTCTAGCGAGTACTCAAAGCACTTTACAGTTCATGCCTCACATTCACCCATCCACACACCGGTGGCGGAGGCTGCCATGCAAAGTGCCAACCTGCACACCGATAGCAATTTGCGGTTCAGCATCTTGCTCAAGGACACCTTGATGGGGTCAGGAGGAAGCGGGGCTCAAACCGACAACCCTCTGGTTGCTGAACGATAGCACTGCCTTCTACACCACCATCAGGACCATGGTGTCCTTCAAGGACAGTCAGGGCAAGGTGAAGGATGCCCTATTGTCGACATCCTTGACGGACCTTCTGGATCAACGGTGCTGTGGGTTTCTGTGGACTTTTCCATTATCATTTATAGACCCCATTTCTAGAAGTTTTAACTTAAGTCCATGTGTATCACTAGAGATTCTCTTCCTCCTCCTTCTCCTCCTCCACTGCCATCTGCTCTCCTCTCCAAACATGTGGTCTGCCCCCCCACCTCCACCGGAATCCCACCACTCACCCCTCCCCAAATATCTGACAGTCTCCCTCTGCTTCCCGCCACATCAAGGCGAGACTGATACGCAAAGTTTGATTTATATATTCTGATTTATACATTCATGGGTCTGGCCCGAGGGGGAAGAATCCTTTCATCGTCTGTCGCCATGATGACTGCAATTCATTAATGACACTCCGTTTGATTCAAAAGCTGGAGAGAGAGAGAGAGAGAGAGAGAGTGGTAGAACTTTCTGGTAGCATGAGTGGCCCCCCGGTAGAATGGAACGATTTACCAGTATGGTGGGAAGAACCTCAAAGTCTGTTGCTTCATAGAATATGTCCGTACACCCTCACGTATTTATGCAAGTGAGCATGAGTGTGTGTGAGTCCCAAGATGCAAGACTGGTTTAGTCCACTGTAGAGACTTACATCCTGAGTATGGGACTCCCTTCCAGTTCATGCCATACAGAACAACACGCTTTGGTCATCCACTGTGTACAGGGATTTAGCTGCTTTCTGTGATAAATGTATCCGAGGCCAGACATCCAGCTGACTTTTTAATAGGTGTCTGGCATGAATTTCAGCACAGTGATCCGCTACCAGAGTCATTCAGACAAACACACACACTCAGACACACACACACTCCTCCCTGGCTTTACAGATCAGCAGGTAACATTTTGTACTTGAAAGGTGCCCCATTCTTCCGCAGGACTCGCAGTGACGATAACATTAAAACATCCCCCTCGTAACTTTTGACCAAACTCCTGCGGAACGTGTTCTTTGTTCTTAAGACTATTTAGCAATAAGCTCTTTAATTTTGTTACATATTCATAACAATTTTGCTTCTGAAACCAGGCTTAACCATCTGTAACAGCTTAACATTAAATACAATTAGTTCCCCCTTCCATATCCACTTTTCCATTACAGGGTCACAATGAGAATAGAGCACAGTCCACACAGTCAGCACAGTCCACACAGCCAGCACAGTAAATATAATGCTGGATCAGCAATTTCCAATTGGCAAATGAAGCTGATATTTATTACAACAATAATATCACAAACATTAACAAAAAACAATAAGTGACAAAAAGTAATTATAATAAATTATTATTATTCAGCGATTGACTGTTTTCATTGTTTTATTTGCATTCCCCCATCTTCAGACAAACTCAGCTTATATTGTATATTCATATCATGTTTAGTATTAATTCATATTCATAATTTCAGAACTTATTTTTGAGCTAACAGGCATGGCTTGGAAATAGAAACAGATTTGGGTATGCTTTTAGCTAAAAGAATATTTTTCAGTCTGATATAAAACTCTGATTCCAACCAGCACCCGTTTAATTTTTTTCTCATATTCACAGGTGATCCTGCAGGGGGAGCTGTACGACTCCAGTCCGCTCACAGAGATCGTGGCCATCGATGATGTTTCATTCAGTGAGGACTGCATCTTGGCTATGGGTAAGACCTTCCAGAGCTCTGGGTGATTTTTTTAAACTAATGAAAAGCCACCGGGAGGTAAAATTCATAGCTGTTAATGCTCAAGTCATAGAAATGGCAGCCTCGTTATTAATTTTCTAGCTGATTTTTGTTAGCAATGTTTATAGACTTGAATGAAATAAAGAGGTAACGCATAACCGAAACACATGACAGCGGTTGTTTTTCAGTATGTCATGAATTCTTTTGCCTGCCTCTTAAGACGTCTGACCAGAAGTTACCCTCTTCTTTTTGACCGAAAGTGAGATAGGCTACATGACCCAGCCAGCCTGAATATGTACTTACTTGAAAAATAATTTATATTCCCCTATCCTATCCTATCCTATCCATCGAGACTTAAAAATGAAACAGCACATATACTGCCATGATTTCAGGGTAGCTTCTCCTTCTTCTGGGTTCGTTAGAATGACGCCGGTGTGTTAAATTGATGACGAGATGCCGCTGGCGTCCTCTCTTTGTGTTTCTATAAGCAGATTCGGGCTCGCCCTGCCGTGAGGGCTTCCCCAACTGCGCTTCTCACTCCACAAGCTGTGGATTCGCTCCTGGCCGCTCGCCAAGCCCGGAAGGCGACACGGGTGGCTTCCGTGAGTTGAGGATTGATCTGGCTTACCTGGGGGGCGGATGAGTGGGTGGAAAGTGACCTGAGGTCCAGGGGTGCCGTGCAGCAACGGGGCCATTAGCACTGATGTGGGTGGGGCCTGAAATTCAGATTCCTTACAGCAAGGTGGAAAACGTGTGCAGAGATTGGAATAAATAAAGAGAAGAGAGGGTCCCAGACATGCTGAAGGTGATAATGAATAAATGAAACCAGGTGTGAAATGAATTAGGGGAAAAATAATGCCATGACTACCTATGTTATTGCAATGCTGACCTAAGGCATAGCCATGCTAACCCATGGCAGAGCAGTGCTAAGCAAAGCCCAGCTACCTCTGGGCACAGCCATGCTAACTCAAGACGTAACTATGCTACGCATGTCATTGCCATGCTAACCCAAGGAATGGCATGCTGAGCCAAGACTAAGGCTGCTACCTTTGATTTGTGAAAACCCAGGGCACTCAGACATTTTTGTGAATATTTTATGTTAATAGAGGCCGGCGTCTCTTCTGCCTCGCTCACCCATACTGGTCCTGACACAGATGCAGCAGCTCTCACTCTGGACTCCTTTGTCTGCTGCTATCTCTTTCTGCATTAAATACAGATATTCTGCTTTAACCAGTAAATATACATTGGCTAATTATAATCTATTATAAAACCTAACCCTAATATGTCTGAAAGTATACACCCTTTAACAATGAAAACATTATTATACGTATTATAATAAATAATAAACAACCTTTTAACTTGAATGAATTTGGACAAGCCGACACTGACATTTCTCACCTCTTTTCCACGTGCATTTCTCTTCTTTTTGCTGCCTGCTGAAGTTCAATCAATGCTTCAAACCCCAAGCATAATAATGCATTCTTTTCCAATTTTGAATTTTTTTTTTGATATATTTTTCTGTTTGCTTGATCCAAAGCTCTGGTGCTACTTTGTTTTTGCATGAATTTCCAGCGCTGCCTGTTAAATGCACATTTAACTGAATTTTTGGCTGGACACCAAACAGGAGAGGTATTCCACAATGCAGACTTTCTTCTTTAGCCAAATAACTTAAGCCATACATAAGTCCGAATGGAATGTTGCTAGCCTCTCCTCCTATTGGACAGTTTTCAAGTTCGGCTTAGATCTGCCTTAAGATATTATTGCTTTGTGCAATATCCCCCAAGTATCTTTGATGGTGCTTTATCCATTCAGAAAGGTTTTTTTGTACATTGTAAATCACTTTTTCATTGAGGCCAGTGGCTCGTCCGATATTGTTTAGTTGTCCTCCTCGCCCATCACTCCCCCATTTTACGAAACTAACCAAATAACTACGTATAGTTACGTAGCCAAACAGTTACTTTGGGGTTGTGGATGTGGATGCTCATGGCAGACCGCCAACCCGCACAATTGCTAGGTAAATGGTAAGCTTCGTATTTCTTCTACCAATTAAATAAAAGTATAGACTTGGCCAGTCATCGCTGTGTTTCAACTGTTTTTGAGCGTTTGCGGACACAGGACTGGATTAATATATATGGACTATGTAAGCATAACCAGGAATAAAAAAGAATAGTAGTAAATGGAAACCAAGTGAGGGTTTATTTGAAACGACGAAAATGTGTGTACAAAATAAATAAATAAATAAATAAATAAACCAGACAGTTCAGGCCCTGGAAATGAATATAAAGTTTCCGGGACAGTTGCGCAAAAAATAATCTTGGGAAAACTGGGACAGCAGGTGGCAGCCATGCTAACCAAAGGCATAGTTATGCAAACGAAGACAGAGCCATGCTTACCCAAGGCATAGTTATGCTTCCCCAAACACATCCCCAGTCATAGCACACCCTAAACCCATGGTATTCACACTAAGCCTTGCCATAACTGGCCAAGAGCTCCATCTCCTAAGGCAGGGATGTCAAAGTCAAATACATTAGAGGGCCAAAAGAACAAATTTGCCACAAGCCGAGGGCTGGACTGGTTCAATGTTTATTTAAACATATTAAAGTGACTGCACGTAACCTATTCAACCAAGACCTAACACAGTGTACTGTATTTTATTTAATGATTAAATGAACAATCCAATTTTTGTATGGCTCTGTTACTAATTTCAAGTAAAAACATTTTTCACCAGGTTCACAGTCAAAAACAGACTTCCTTCAAAGTAGAGTGAGTTTGCGGGCTATTGTTGCATTGTGGGGAATGGAGTATTGGTGCGTGCAAAACAGCAGCTAGTGGCTGTGGCCTGTGGGCCGGTTCTAATACTAATCAAATATCATCCCAGGGGCTATAGATAATTCATTCGCGGGTCGGATTTGGCCCGTGGGCCTTGATTTTGACACCTCTCTTTTAAGGAGTACGGTGGTGACATTTGCTCAAGGACCCAGGTATCAAAACACCATTCAACCCCCAGAAACTGGATTGATTAACACAGCCTTGAAGTAAAAGCATTCAGAATCTGACATCTTGGTTGAATAAGATTGAAAGAGGGGGAAATGACTGCACTCCTCTGCATACCCCTTGATTCCCAGGCTACTCCCCCCCTTTGGATGAAGTGGTTCAGACCGAGTCCTGCTCTGTCTCTGCAGAGGAGGCCTGCGGATTCGAATCAGGATTGTGTGGGTGGCAGACGGAGGGACCCACATTATGGAGGAGGGTGAGCGGGCAGGATGCTGTCCGCAGTGCCAGCGCACCCACTGTGGACCACAGCCAAGGTTCCGCCCATGGTATGACCTGCCTTGGAGGGGGGCGGGGGGGGGGCAGCTTTCTTTCTCTGTCACAGCTTCTCATTTTTAAAACAACATGTCCTGGACAAACGAAAGGCGGCAGAGTTGTGTGGAGGAGATGCAACACAGCAGGGTTTAATCAAATGAGACATTTTATTTCAGGAAAGCACAGAGCGGGGTTAGAACCCCGTTAGAGGACCTCACACACAGAAAGCAGAACGAAAACAAAAAACCCAGCAGCCCTTCAGCTCTCTCTATCTCTCCTCTCTTCCTCCCATCTGACCCCATTTATCACCTTGGATAGTTGGGCCAAGCGGGTCCAGCCAACATTCTTTATGTGAAGAGCCTGAGGGCATCAATAACCCAAAGCCAGTCCGTCGCTGATGCTCTACCTCCCTGCGGCTTCATGCATCTTTTATGCATGATGTTCACATTGTCAGGAATAGGTTAATAATCGACAGATGTATTGAATGTGCCTGTGTTGTGGCATATATACGACTATAGGTCTTTCCTGTGGGTAGCAGGGTTCAAGTACATTTATACAGTGGAGTTCTTGTCCGTGCAGTGTGGCTCTGCAGGTTTGGGTACCGCATTGTGCGTGCGACCGGGAGGTTGCCTGTTCAAATCCCAGGATCGGCTGCGTGATTTCACCAGTGGTTCATAGTCAGCTTCCTTGTCACAGTGCGCATGCACAATGGGAAGAGCTAATAGGCAACTTGGTTTAAGCGTCACACATAGGAATAGTGTTAAACAAAACAATAGAATAAATAACAAAACACATGCTACTTTGAGGTAAGGTCCTTAACCCCTGCTTTCTCAAGAAGTGGATGCTGC
>JABFDZ020000084.1:16315826-16328591 GCA_019775955.2 Pollimyrus isidori | reverse complement strand
GTGTGTGTGTGTGTGTGTGTGTGTGTGCGTGCGTGTGTGTGTGTGTGTGCGTGCGTGCGTGCGTGTGTGTGTGGGGTGGTGTCTGAGAGAGTGCCGCATAGACCCCATGTTATCCCTGGAACCGCCTACTAACCCCAACTGGTAACGAGTGCTGCTATTTCCAGGGGAATTAAGCTGGCCAAACTTGGCCCAGGATTCCCTGCATAGGCTTTGTGGGGCTGCTCCTTTCATGATACCAGGCGGCCTGGCCTTCAGGCTGAGGTCCCCCTCCAGAGAGTCCTGCTCACCCCATCCGTCTCTGCTGCAGCCTCGTCCTGCGACTTCGAGTACGACTCCTGCGGCTGGTTTGAGTTTGCCCAGGGAGACGGGTTCGACTGGGTCAGGAGCACAGCTGCAGCCGTCCCCCCACCGTCTCAGGGCCTGGCTCCCCCACGGGACCACACCTTGAACTCCACAGAAGGTGGGAGGACTCATCTCTGCAGGGAAATGCTGTTGGAGCATCTGACTGCTTCTTCTGTCTTTCTTATAGTTTTCGGTCTCCTTTATTAAGTAGATGCATAAAATAACTTTGGCATGTAACCATACTTAAAACCTTAAGTCTTTACAATCAGCTTCATTAGATTATGCTAGTTGCCTCTATTCAGGATAATTGGTTTGAGAGCTTTGACATCATCTACCAACCATTCATAGAGTTACACAGTAGGAGATCTTTTCTTGAGGATTTTTGTATATTCTGTAGTTCAATACATGTCGTCATTGCTAAAACAACACATTTCCGGGGCTCTCAGAACCATACCCACAACTCCCTGCCACAATAAATGGCTTGGTTTGTAATTAAGCCTGAGGCAACACAGCCCTCTTTATTGTTCCTCCCCGGCTAACCTGTAGCTCTTTCCTCTTGCCGCCCCCCACCTGCAGGGGGATTCATGTTCCTCCTGAAGAACAGCAGCTGCCTTTCCCAGAAGGCTTTGCTCAGGGGTCCGAAGTACAGCCAGGCAGCCTCAGGATGCACAGTGACCTTCTGGTGAGAGAAAGCGCTGCTTGCTTGCGTGATGCTGATGTTTGGCTGGTGTCTCACCCTGATTCACCCTGGCTTTAACTTCACTTTCTTCATTTGTCTGACTCTTTTATCCAAAGTGACTTACAGTAGAGGGAAGGGTTACAATGCGGGTGCACTAACCATGACTGTGCATGACTAAAGACCCAGCTAACTGATGCTGCATGTGGCTCTGCAGGTTGGGCCTCTGTACCTGTAACTTTAAGGTCACTATTTCAAATGTGTTGACTAGCCAAGCAATTGTACTGTTGGGACCTTAAGTAAGGCCTTTAACCTACAATTACAACTGGGACTGGCTGACCATTCTTTCACAACCAAAACAAATATATGTGTAGCTTCGGATAAAATAAATAATTGTGAATGCTGCAGACAAGTGTTCTGACGCACAAGTCAGTTCCTTGGAGTTTTGTAAATGGAAGGAGGCATAAACACACACGCCCCCCCGCTGCTGTGAGGAGATGACCAGCTGTTCGGAGGCAGCGGGGAGGCTGGGATGTGTGACAGCTCGTCTCTCGAGTCTGGCTGAAAGCATTCCAGTGACCATGTGAGAAAGCTTCTCTGTTTTATTCTGTTTAGAGGGAGCTGTTTAGAAACAGCCTGTTTTTAAAAACTTGATTATTCAGCTCATCTTTCATTAGGCACGGAGTTACGTTCGTTAGTGAAATCCCTGTTTTAAGTTGTAGTTCTATAGTTTTTCATTAAATGTTAGAATTTCAATAAGTGGGTCTAAGTTTCCTATGGTTGTATGTTCAGACTAAGGGCTTCAAGAAAATAGGATGGTGTGCAGGTCAGGTGATTGAGGGTCTGTGGCCATGTTCAGAAGGTTGTGGGTTTCTGTGGTTTCAGAGTACATCACCATTGGGCTATTGAGCTAACCCTGCACTCTGACCCCAAGCAATTGGATAAAAGGCATCTCCTAAATAAATAAAATGACTTGGATTCAAACTTGTAAGCTCCTGTCTCCAGTCACCAAGTTTGATGCTTTGATTACAGGGCTTATCTTTGGGCCTGGTCTTCTAAATGATCATGAAAGGTAGGGCTCTAAATGAAGCCGAACATTGGTTTTGTCTGTGACGTGGCAATCGATTATGGTACCAAAAGCAGCCTCAGAAGCACTATCTGAAGTCAGTTGCTTGACATGCCTCTAAATCTTTATCTTCTGAAGACCAGTTCCCTTCAAAAGCAATTGATTTTATGTTTATGTACTGCTGCATTTAGATTGCTGGCAGTTCAGGTTTAGTGGATGCTGTGATTCTGTCTCATGTATGTGTTGGGTTTTTAATATCGACTAGCAGTGGAAGTAAGTAAAGGATCGCCACACAGGCTTGTCAAGTGCCTTAGGGCAACTCTATTGTGAAAGGCACTCTATAAAATAAATCGAATTGTATTGAAGCAAGAAAGGAGGATTTCATAGTTACTTTAGCTGTGTGGACCAAGATGGCCACCACCTGTGATAGAGTTCTTGAGCCAAGATGGCTGTCACCGTTGACAGTGTCCGTTTTAATTCCTTGCAGGCACTACAACGCAGGGCGCTCTGTGGGGGCGGCGGACATGTACCTGCGCATTGATGGCATGGACAACATCACAGTGGTGTGGAGGACGCTGTATGACCAGGGCAGGGAGTGGCACCCAGTCACAGTGCAGCTGGGCCGCCTCACACGCCCGTTCCAGTTCTCCCTGGCCAAGGTCAGCCTGGCTGTTTATGAAGGAATCTCAGCCCTGGACGACATCGTCTTCCACAACTGCTCCCTGCCGCCTCCAGTGGTCCATTGCCCCAGCAGCCGCTTCCACTGTACCCGCAGCCTGGCCTGCATTGACCATCTACTGCTGTGTGACCTCATCGACGACTGTGGCGATGGCTCTGATGAGGAGGGCTGCTGTGAGTGGTCACCCTCAACGATGAGCGCGGTGATGTTCAGATAAGACATGCAGGAAGCATAGTATTTATAGATACAGGTTTGTGATCCATACTGCTTGATAAAGTTGAGGACTGCTGTTGGACATTTGGAAACAGTTACATCTGATCTCCAGAAAAATAAAGAGCTGTATAAAGATCCAGGCTTCAGTCTTAAAAAGTACCCATCCTCGCACCCCCAATAGTAAATTAAAGATTTTAATGTCTAGCAGACACTGCTTTGCAAATTCATTCTGCTAGCCTGGGGTTTTCATGTATTATCATTGCGTACTGACAGGTTTCCCGGGAGGAAATCAGCTTAAGAATTATGTTCAGCAGACTGCTGCCCTTCCAGGAGGCGCCTTGCTAATGACCGTCACACACATGCACACATCCCCCTCCCCACCTTTGTGTTCTGCACTTCAGGTTCTTTCCCCCATACTCCTCTCTCAGTGATCACCACCCCTTCTCCTCTTTACCTTCTCCTATTGAGGATGTTCTCCTGCCTCTTCTCCTCTTCCTCTTCTCCTCTGAATGTCCCCCCCTTCTCCTACTTACCTTCTCCTCCCTTATCTTCTCCTCCCCTATTCTCCTCTTCTTCTTGTCTTGATATTCTTCCCTTCTTGCCCCTAGTCACCTTCTCCTCTTCACCTTATAATCTAGATGTCTCTCCCCTTCGTCCTCTTTACCTTCTTCTCTTTATATTTTCCTTCCCTTCACTCTTTATCTCCTCTTGATGTTCTCCTTCTCCTCTCAATGTTCTCCTCCCCTCCTCCTCTTCTCCTCTAAACGTTCTTTTCCCCCTTTTCCTCTTCACTCTGTCTTCCTCACCCTCTAGCCCAGTGTCATCCTCGTCGTGTCACCCACCTCTCTCTGACCTCTAATGTTTCTCCTTACACTCTCAGCTGCAGACCTGCAGTGCAGCTTTGACAATGGCCTGTGTAGCTGGACTCAGATGATCGAGGAGGATGCCTTTGACTGGACTCGCATACAGGGCCCCACGCCCACGCCGAACACAGGCCCCTGGAAGGACCACACCCATGGCCATGTCAATGGGCACTACCTGTTCATTGAGGCCTCCAGCCCGCAGGAGTTTATGGACACAGCAGTGCTGGTGAGCCCCATCTTCCAGGCGAGCTCCACCGGTGTCCGGCCCTGCATTTTCCGCTTCAGCTACCACATGTATGGCCAGCACGTCTTCCGCCTGGCAGTGTACCTGCGCACGGTGGCCAGTGGGCGAGGCCAGCAGCTGTGGGCACGCTTCGGTGACCTAGGGAACCTTTGGCATCAGGAAGCACTCACATTGACGAGCACCCAGCCATTCCAGGTAAGACTGAGAAGTCAGGCTTGCCTATAAAACACTTTATCGGAATTTTTAATTCACCTACAACGGGAGTTCAAGCCCAGCAATGGAGGTGGTTTGTTCATCTTCACGCAATTGCAGAGGCCTCAAACTCAAGTTACCTGGGGCTTTCAAAAGTTTCTTTTTTTGTTATATGTTGTTATATGTGTTCCAAGGAGCACTGTGAACTTCTTGTGTTTCAGTTGCAGAGAAGATGACGCATGGGGGGACAAATATGACAGCAGTGCAATAAATGACTAGGCAGCAGTGTGATAAGGGACAAGATTGCAGTGCCATAAGGGACTAGGCAGCAGTGTGATAAGGGACAAGATTGCAGTGCCATAAGGGACTAGGCAGCAGTGCAATATTGGACAAGGCAGCTTTGCAATAAGGGAAAAGGCAGCAGTGCAATATGGGACAAGGCAGCTGTGCAATAAGGGAAAAGGCAGCTGTGCAATAAGGGAAAAAGGCAGCAGTGCAATATGGGACAAGGCAGCAGTGCAATAAGGAAAAAGGTGGCAGTGCAATAAGGGAGAAGGCAGCAGTGTGATAAAGGACAACACAAAAAAAGTGCAGTATAGGAATTTTAGTCGCACATATGACATGGGTTTGCCACAATCCACTATCACGCCATGTATATAGAATGGCACATGAAATAGGGCTACTTGGGCTATTTTATGATCCAGTAGAGAAGTGCAACAGAAGAAAAAATATATTATATGAAAATTTGTCTATATTCTGCTAATCTGTAAGAAAACCAAGGAATAATTACGAGAATGAAAACTAAAGATCTAATAATAAATTAAAACATCAAACAGGGCATATAAAACCCTTAGTGTGTGTGCGGCCTGTGGCTCTGTGTGTGTGTCTGTGTGTGTTGGCGTGTGTGTGTGTGTGTGTGTGTGTCTGTGTGTGTGCCTGTGTGTGTGTCTGTGTGTGTGTCTGTGTGTGTTGGCGTGTGTACATTCTTACGCCATGTGATGCCTAGTAGCCATGTCTGATCATACTTGCCTACGAGATCCATAGTAAATGATTTACATTGACTGAGAGGTGCTTGTAAGCAGACCTTAGCGCGTATATCACTTAGTGCAACAGGTGCAGGAAAATAGGCAGCGCTGCTAACCTAATAATGACCATATCCAACCTGTAAGGCGGTATGCACAAAGTATTATGTGATGGACAGCTGTCATATCAAGATATGCCCAAATACGGCCTGAAATAAGAACTCAAGTTGACACAGAATTATTAGGCAAGTGTGACTTTTTCTTGTATCCTCTCTTCAGGCCAATAAACTAAAGCATGCTCAGTATCTGGCCAGAGTACTTTCTGCAGAATTAGGCAAATTGTTATTACTATTAAAATGAGCCAAGGAGACTTTACAGAGAGTGAAAAATGAAAATGGTAAAATAGCTGTCAGAGGGAATGCCAAAAGAATGGAAACTGACAAAATGTGGTCACTGTACAATCAAACGTTTTGTGGCCAACATCCAAAGAGAGCAGGAGTAAAGATGTAAATTGGCACCAGATTAAGTGGGACTCTTCCTTAAACACTTTAGCATAAAGTTTTCAGAACTGCAATCTGAATAGAATCTCTAGTACTAGGTGCAGTGTTTTATGTGTCATCACTATGGTTACGAAGCCTTAAATGTGGCCTCCACTCAACAAGGCACACAAGTTCAAATGATAGGCCTGGGAATTAACACATCAAAGCATTCAATAAATTGGCTGCCCAAGAAAGCCTTCAAACGAGATCTAATGATGACCTGGCCCCCCTTCATTGTCTGACTTACACTGCCTTCCATTTACCTCAGAGGTCGGAACTCGGAACTGGGAATGACGTCACACACGAGGTAACTGCGTTCCAGTACAAGTCGGAAAGCCATTTCACAAAACGAGGAACACATTTCAAAGAGTAAGATTTCTTGTCAGATTTAATTTACCTCAGTTTAAATGGCCTTTATCTTTGTTCACTTACATTTAGCCCAGACCACCTTTGACAAGTTGATTCTCCTTTTCAAGATGGCAGCAAGTCTAGACATTGGGGCTCTGTGCTCTCTTATCTTAAGTGAGAAATTCTTCTGAAACGGGCCCCAGTGCTAGCTCGGTTAATTGTTAGCCATTGTTAGCAATATCAGTGTATAACAACACATTACGCTGTATTTTATGTAGCTACAGGCCCACAGATAGCAGTTGGACTGTACTATGTTTACGACCGATTTAATGAGCCACAAATAAAACGTAAGTGCTAATAAACAGTATAAAACTACAGCTTTAATTTCTGTTGATAGAGGGCACTTCCATCTTGAATTCTGAGCTCGGGATTGTGTCGATTCCTCCAAGTTCACGATTCGGAATTTCAGCTGCGTGGGGTGTGCTCCAGTGGAAATTTCCAACTACAAACTCAGAATTTCTGAGTTACAAGTTCAGATGGAACACAGCATTGAACCCTATTGAGAACTACCGGGCCTTACTTAGGTGTGTGATTTGCCAAGATAGCGATCAGTGCACTTCTCAGAGCAGCATCTGGGAGGCTGTCCTTACTGCTTCACCTAATATAAATTGTGATCAAATCAAAAAACTGACAGGTTCCATAGAAAGTAGGTTCATTATGCTCATAGAGATGAAAGGTGGCATTAAACCTATTAAAGTGGACTAAATAGAATGCCTGATAGTTAATTATTATTTATATAGATTCAATAAACAAAACTGCTTTAAATATTTTTAATTATCCTTTCTGTGAATAGTGAAAATGAGACAAATCCACTTCCTTTCTTATTGCTTGATAATTTGGCAAACTGTTAGACTGTTCTTCTTTTAGCTTTGTTTGTGACAAACTAATGTAAGTATTTTCTCTCTATATAATAGTAATACATTAAGTTGTATCACTTTGCCTAAGTTTTGCTGAAAATTATCACCAAGAATAGCACCTGCCAAATAATTCCGTATGTGGTGTACATGTAAAACATACATCTGATATCAACGCTATGTATCCCACAGGCACAAATATACGTTTAAATAAAAATAAGTATCTATAATGTTTATGCAGGTTAATGTTTATTAGAACTCTGGGTGTGCTGGGACATCTACTGTCATAAGATTGAGGCTCATTCTATCAATGATGGTGACACATGGTGGTAATTAGTAAACGGCCTGGCCAAAAAATAATCACAATTTAAATTAGCAAGTACTTAAGATCCCATGACTGTATCATTATTACAACTCAGCAACGTGATGCAGCAATAAAGTCAGCTGAGTACCTGGATCTACTGAATGGCCAGGGTATCCCATCAACGTATCTAGTCTTTCCAAATGGCGTGGGCATATTCCAGGACAATAATGCCAAGATTCATCGAGCTAGTCAGTGGGTGGTCCATGCAGCATGAGGACTCATTTGCACGCATGGATTGGCCTCCACAGAGTCTTGACCTTGACCTCATTGAACGTCTTTGGGATGTGCTGAAGAAAACTTTACAGAGGGGTTCAACTAACATGCCATCAATGCCACAAGAAATGAATGCAAATCTGGATGAAGAAAGATGTTGCATAAGCAGGTGGAAACAATGCACTGATTAATGTGCACCAGTTTTTAAATTTTATTTTATTATTGTATTTGTTAATTAATATAATAAGTGTGATGGGCCCAGCGATGATGGAAACAGTACTGTCAGGGACAACAGCAGTGTGCAGATTTCCTGCTGCCGCTGTAATGCTTCCCTCATCATTCACTGCAGAATCAAGCCTGGGTAATGTTTGTTGCGGTGACAAAAGTTGATGTAACAGGAAGCGGGAATTATTTACTTCAATGAGCGGCGATTTAAGACTTGAAGAGGGTGAATGTAAAAACTCTGATAGATCCATCAATCAGTGCACATACCACAAACAGAGCCACTCACATAGCCCATTAATGTACGTTTAATGACTCATAATTAGGCCCATTACCCCAAGCTATGCTAATTCAATTCCTAATCGATTCCTCATCATTTCCGAGAACATCAAAGGTGCTGCGCTTCTTTAAGGCTGGATTTAGTGTTTTGAGGACCTGAAAAATGGAGGGATACTTTAAAAATCTCTATAAAACCGTGACGTCCCGGTATGCCTTTTTGCCGTCTGTTTGGTTAGCTTTCGTTAAATCCAGCAGAGCTCCTGACGACGCCGAAGATCTGTTCATCGAGCGTGGGGAGCATGTTCGGATTAGAACGGCCCGAACCCATCTGTCACTCCTCCCGCCATTAATACCTGAAGCCCGAAAATAAGCATGCAGTTAAGCCTTACGCAGTCCAATGCATGTCGTCGAATCGTAATAGTGTGAAATGTGAATCTTAGTCAGTACCACGAAGCTGGAGTGGCTGTGGTGACCACAGACACGCAGAGTTCATCTCCGGCCGCGGTGTCGTGGGTGGCATGTGCTATTGACCAGGTGGCAGGGCCATTAAGCCGTGTGAGACTGGAAAGTGCCATAGACCGAGCTCTTTGCGGTCAATGACTAGCATGTTGGTCATCAGGGCCGACACTACCACCTGGTTCCGCAAACGCCAGCCAACTGGAGGTGCTGGACCCATCCAGGGGGAAAAAATAGGATATTTAGCATAAACTTTCCCTCGTCTTGGCTGTTGCTAGGCAACAGATGACAAGAAGACGGCAGAATTTATTTTCTCGTCGGTTCCGTCCGTTGGGGCTATGTCTTGACACAGTTCAGGCTGAGGACCGTCCCTAAATCATCTGCTAATCTAAGCCACTTTCAGTACCATAATATCGCCACAGTGCATACCAGATAATGGTGCACTTGTTTGGCTGTGATATCTATATAAGACAGATGGAGCAGGGCAAGTTGCTGGCTTCTCCTTCCAGGTTGAACCTCGCAATATTGTCTGGTCTCTGCTCACAGGTCTTGGTGGAGGGTACAGTGGGGGATGACTTCACAGGAGACATCGCCATTGATGATCTGTCCTTCCTGGACTGCATCCCGCATGACGGTAACCCCTTCCTCCCCGCCTGACTCACCGCGTCATCAGAGAACACTGACATAGAGCAGGTCATTCACCCTACGGAATGCAAATTACACCCTATTCCTAGTGTAGTGTTATGGTAATACCTATGAGAGTCATAGAAGAAATGTATATCCTTTTTATGTCAATATCAGCTGTGAGCAATTTCAGCCACCAATTTACAGTACGTTTTACACCACTTTCCGTCTTCTTGACATCTTGTAGCATTTTGGCTGCATGTTTACAGTACATTTCACATCATTTCCTGTCAGCCTGATACTCTGTCTTGTTTCGGCCATTTACAGTACATTTTGCACCACTTTCCGTCTTCATAACCTTCTGTTGCATTTTAGCTGTATGTTTACAGTACATTTTGCACCACTTTATATCTTTGACACTATGTTGCATTTTACCTATACGCTGTCGCTGCCCACCCCCTCTCATTTGTGTGTTCAGGAGATCTCCCCATGCCAGGAGCCACAACTTCCCCGGGAATCACCGTCTCGCCGACGGGCACAGGAGACACTTGTGCGGACGGGCAGCTGGCGTGTGGCACCACGGGGGAGTGCATCAGTCTGGCCCATCGATGCAACTTCCACTGGGACTGTGATGATGGCACAGATGAGCAGGACTGTGGTGAGTGTCCAACCGCCCTCCTCTGAGATGTTATTAAGCTCAGCTTTCCCGCTGAAGACTCCCCTCAACCCCCGGCAGTGGCAGAGGCATGCGATTTCGAGCCGGGCAGCCCCTGCGGCTGGCACCACGACAGGGCTGATGTCTCTCCACACATCTTCCGCTGGATCCACGGACAGGGCCGGTCCATCCACTACGGCGAGGAGACCCACAGGCCTGCTAAAGACCACACCCAGTAAGCGCCCTGCGTTTTTTGAGCCATCCAATGCACCTGCAAGAAAAACCAGCATCATCATGTGGGGCCAATTGTGGGGAAAACTGCCTTTTAGTCTTTCCATTTTTGTTCCCATGGTGACGCTGTAATTAACTCCCTTCTTCCTATCCCCTCAGTGGCTGGTGTTAACCCAGCTTATTCAAAACCTTCATGGTTTTGGCTGTTGTTGACTGTGACCCCTGCCCTTTAAAATGAGTAGGCGTGAAACTGCATTACAGCAGCTCTGAGAGTAAGATTCTCCTACGGATTATAGCTGGTCTATCCTTAAACCTCATTTCCAAAGCTAACCAGACCGCTGGGTTATTCGCATTGTTTACTACATGGAGCATAAGCTTTGGGGTAGTATTGTCCATAGCCAATAGGAGGTTTTACCTTGATTCAGTGGCAAATCTGATTTGTCATTTGGCCCCTTTTGGCTCATGTCTGATCCGCAAGTTGGTGTGTCGTGTTACTCGACTTTGAACTGTACTGCAGCTGTGACAAATTTATTTTGACTGTTTGTTGACTGATTGACTGTTGATTTTATACCTGACAAAACAGTTTGTTGTCTTAATACTCCCTATATTAATCCCTCATATTGCATGTCGACCAAATATGTCGACACGCTGTCATGATGTTTGTTGTTTGACTGTGTTGTTCTGCACGTTGTTCTAATGTATCGTCTGACTGTGCTGTCCTGCACATTTTAACGCGCCATTCTCCTTTTCGTGTGACTGTATCATTATACATGTTGTCCTGATGTGATATTCGTGTTGTTTTGGTTCTCCTCCTGCTTTATCATTCTCCCTGTCCTTGACACTAATTCAAATCTATTCGTTTTCGTAGACGAGACGCGCATTTGATGCAGATAAACTGTGTGACTATTGAGAACTAGAAAAAGTGAAGGTGTCCTAAATTTTTGACAGAAATGTGCGGGTTGAATACCTATGAACAAACGATAGCATGTTGGAGGATGATTGGTGTATATGACAATGTTATGAAAAGACGGCATGTAGAAAAACACAAACAACATGGAGAATGATACAACAGGACTAGAAGCAAAACAATAACAGACAAATGACACATGAAGACGACATTCATAACAACACAGCCAGACAACTCTTCAGGATGACCAGGTTCACCGTGGATACCACAGATCCCTCTGGCTTTCCCCGCCCCAGGCTGATTCACCACCCGTGCTTCTCAGTGAGCCTGGGTGGTTCCTAGCCGTTTCAGCCTGGAGAACTGTGGACCCAGAGATGTCCAACATCCTAGCAGGAGGGTCAGCTTTAAACAGCTGCTCAAAGAAGCCGGCCCAGTGGGTCACAACTGCAGTGACACCCATAAGGACTGTTTCATCACCCGCCCTCACTGCAAGTCTCCGAGGAACAGATTCAGATGTGTGTAATGCTTTGATTACTCTGTAAGCAGGACATGGGCAACTAGACCACAGACGGTGTGTCACCTGCTCACAAATGTCAAAAACAGTGAATTTGCCAATAAAATGTCTCCCTCAATGAGACATTGCTCACTGCGGTCGGAGCATACACTGAAACAACAGACAGCATACCCACGGAGTGCATTAGCCGGAGTCTCAAAATACGCTTGTTGAAAGGTGACATCTGACACCATCGGAAGGAGCTGATCCGCCACAGCAACAGCTACTCCCTAAGTATGGCAGCCATCAGCGTGACCAGACCAAAAGTACCTATGCCCACCTACAGAGATCTGCGTACTGAGAGTGCTGCCGCCGAAATGCGGAGTTTATCAAGCTCCCCCGACGGCAGAGGAAGATGGTCATCATGCCGGAGAGACAAGACGTTCCGCGCGCCCCCCTGGATGGGTCGCCTCAAACTGGGACGCAAGTGCCGCCGTGCAGCAGGCGACGCCTCAGGACCACAACAGCCCCCATCCCCAACAGGCCTGACCCGATTAGGGGTTGGGTCTCCTGAAGGCATTCCTCAGCCCCTTCATGGGGCGTGCAGCCTTCCTGCGGGCAGCTGCAGCAGAGATACTCCCACGAAGAGCAGAAGGGTATTGTGCCTGTTCAGACTCAGCTGTTGTGAATAACAATCCCGCCACCAACCCCCAAAGTTTTCCCCTGGAAGTAGGAGGAGTGCTTGCAGGACGTCATACTTAACCAAATAACTGTTCGCTGAGCTAGCAAACTTTTAGCCATGTCCCTTGTCCAGCAAACACAGCAGCCAGCTGGATAATTTAACTTAAGTGGAAAACTGAACTCCTGGCTGAAGTTCAACCATTATATTAATTCTTTATCCAATGTAGAGCTTCACTCATCATCTGATTGACGACTCACTACTGTAATAGGGGCAAAAATACAATATGTGTGTTACGTACTTTTGTATCAGTCGTCCCCAACACACTAACTGCTGTTTCCCTGTCTTTGCTCTCACTTTTCCTGCTCCAGTCTCCTGCTTCGATCCCCCTGCTCCAGTCTCCTGCTTCGATCCCCTGCTCCAGTCTCCTGCTTCGATCCCCTGCTCCTGTTTCCTGCTTCGATCCCCCTGCTCCAGTCTCCTGCTTCGATCCCCCTGCTCCAGTCTCCTGCTTCGATCCCCTGCTCCAGTCTCCTGCTTCGAT
>JABFDZ020000084.1:16286939-16311367 GCA_019775955.2 Pollimyrus isidori | reverse complement strand
GTATTTGCTGTTGGGTTTTCGTATTTGCTGTTGGGTTTTCGTATTTGCTGTTGGGTTTTCGTATTTGCTGTTGGGTTTCGGTATTTGCTGTTGGGTTTTCGTATTTGCTGCGGTGTTTTTGAGTTTGCTGCTACGCTCTGCATTTGCCGGCGTGTTTTCACATTTGCTGGTGTGCTTCGCCCTTCAGGGCTTCCGTAACTTTAGGAATCAGCGTTCGTCCTTTCTCCTCCAGGTGATCTTCTACCTCTACATGTCTGGGGAGGGTGTGGGTGCCCTCTCCGTGCTGCTGGCCAGCAGTGACCACAGGCAGATGCTGCTCAACCTGACTGGTGACCAGGGCAGCTACTGGCAGCGTTGTGAGGTGGACCTGGGCACCATCGCCACTGACTCAGACTTCAGGCTGGTGTTTGAGGGCACGGTCGGCCCGAGCTCAAATGGGGACATCTGCCTAGATGACATCTCCTTCACCCAGGGGTGTCTGTTGACCTCTTCTGTTGACCACCCCAGGGCCACGCCCCCCCCGACGTCAGGTACACTTTAGCCAGTCACGTCTGTTCACACATACTTTCTCGCCGGTGACGGTGCCTGATATGCAAAGCTGCGCGTGTGGGAATGTTTCAGCAGCTGTGCCTTGGTGAACTCCTGGAATTTGCTTATTAATTTTGGCTGGTTTGGTGAGTGGGTGACATCCTAACCTAATATTCCATGTAGCATAGTGCGGGTTTCTTTGTGAGAATCTGAGCTAGCCTCTCTCTCTCTACAAAGATTTTGGGTGTGTGTGTGTACGTGTGTGTGATGTGTGTGTAAAGATAGTTTGTAATAGAAGTGTTACATGTCCTTGACCTGGATGAGCAGGCTAGGAAAAAAAGAGAGAGGAAATGGATGATATACCCCCCCCAGCCCCTTGCTGGAAGTAGAATGTTGTTCACTTTACATCTTTCCTGTAACAGGCCTTTAGAGTATAATGCTTATGCCTCTTACCAGGAGTGAAAATCTTTTCCAAAGATTCACCACCTGTGTCATCATCAATTAACATCTGAATGGGCAATCAGCTGGCTGCCTGCACCTCCGTTACACACAAAGCACTCTTCTGCTTGTTGACCACCCCCCCCCCAACTCACACAAAGCGTCCCATCTCTACCACATTTAAAATATTTTGATTGGGCCCCAGCACCAGCTGCTCAGACTCCAGACTCATGATTTTTCTATGGGTTTTCGAACCTGGTGAAGCAGATCTTCGGTCATAGCAGAATCCTGGATAATGACCTGAAACCTCTCGGCATGCTATAGGAGGATGCGGTACCCCCAGCAGAGCATATCAGGCAGAGAAAGGCTGAGGGTCAATCCCTATCATACTCATCTTCACCCCACAGAAACTCGATTAAAATGTCTGCATGTTCCTCAGACACTGTCCATCTGAAGCAAATCAAATGAACTACGTCCCAAAAAGAGTAATTTCTCCCATCAGTACAAATGACGTGTCATACTGGGACTGGAAGGAAAAAGCAACTTACTTGGAGGTGCAGGACATGTAGTTACACCCCCTACTGGTCAGAAGGAAATGCTATTTGAACTTAAGTTCATTAAAATGAAATTATGCAGTGTAATTATATTTGAAAATTTGGCTTGTGTCATATAAATGTGTAGTAATAATTAATTGTAAATATGTTGCCTGTTTTTTTAAAAAAAATCATTTATCTGGATAAAGTTTGACGCAACCTGTAATGAAAGACTGTTTGGGAGGAAATCCCAGAGAAACCTATTCCAGAAGGTTTGTGGACTTCTTAGAGATTTTAAAAGGGATTCTGAAGTTTAGGGGAACGTTGAAGGAAATGCTCAGGGTTCTTGGGGGGGGGGGAGTTTAGCGAGGATTTCTCTAGGCTTCCCAGTCATCAGGCGGGTGTCTCCCCAGCTCAGACCCCCGGGCCAGATCCCTCTGGAATGTGGGTACTGAGGAATCCCGTTGCTGAGAGAGAGCAAACTATATATTACTACAGCATGGTTCTTCTCTGTACCTCATTATTGAAGGACTTCAGTCTAGGAGCCTGTTATGAATTGTCCTAGCAGTGAACTTCACACCACTTAATGTTTTCCATTCCTTTTGAAGGTTACTTGATGACATAATGTGATTCATGAGAAACTGTCGGATAAGTTGACAGTCATCTCTGACATTAGAAAGTCACCGCTGCCTTCTAATTATCTTCTGGTCGTCCCCAGTGTTTCTTGCCTTACCATGTTTTTGTTTACTGTTTAAAAAAGTTTAAGCCTGAGTAGCAACCTGCTACCAGCAGGACCAGAATTAAACCAGGATTTAAAAAAATATATAGTCATCTCTTAATTTCTTTCCAGAGCTGTATGTTTGTGTGTGTATATGGTTTATAATCTATTATGTATATGCAGGGTCGTGCCCATGGGGTCACCTCCCCTGCGAAAATGGGGGGTGCTACCAGCCAGAGCAGAGCTGTGACTTTGTGGACGACTGCGGCGACGGCACAGATGAGGCTGCCTGCGGGACGTCCTGCTCCTTCGAAGGCGCCCTCTGCGGGTGGAAGAACTCCCACGCTGACAACTTCGACTGGACCCGGGGGTCGGGCTCCGTGCAGAGCCTCCGGCCGACTGTGGACCACACGTTGGGGAGCGAGCACGGTAACGCTCTCCGAGAGGGTCATTAGCCACTGTCGGAAGCCTAGGGGGAAGTGGTGCTTCCTGTACAGGTCATGCATGGGCTCTGCATTGGTAATATGGTAAATGGATTGCATTTATATAGCACATTTTTGCTACTCTTCAGAGTACTCAATGCACTTTACAGCTATGCCTCATATTCACCCATTCATACACGCATTCGCACACCGGTGGAGGTCATTCCTTGTATTGGTAACTCTTTTAGCCAGTCCCCATCGCCAGGAGAGCTGGTAGTAGTAAGTATGATTGTATCTGGGGATGGCGTCGTTTCTTAGCAACATCACAAAAATTTTGATTCCCTCCGCACACCACGGAAGGTCCGTCCCGATACGCTCCTTCATTGCTAGAAGCTTTCGTACACGTAGTGTCCCACTTAACACGTGAGGTTAGCAAGTGTACAAGTGGTCCTTGGATTGAACAGGGACACGCCTTGATAAATTGGTAAACACGGGAACTGTTCTGAAGGTCACTGCAGAAGAACGGCTTGGACT
Source organism: Pollimyrus isidori (assembly GCA_019775955.2). Lineage (NCBI taxonomy): Eukaryota > Metazoa > Chordata > Actinopteri > Osteoglossiformes > Mormyridae > Pollimyrus > Pollimyrus isidori. The sequence continues at coordinate 16,308,194 of JABFDZ020000084.1, read as the reverse complement.
GTGGTCATTTTATTACCCTGATCCCACCCAACCCAAACCCGGCCCTGACCTTCTCCTGAAATGACGGAAAAGGATGTTTAATGCTGAAGTCATTAACCGTTAAAAATATCCCCGCTCCTTTTTGCTGACCCAGGCTGTCCGTGTGTAATCCGTCTTCATGTCTGATAATCGTCGAGGTGTCTAACCCCGATCTCCATAGTGCATATTCCATCTTCCAGACACACATCTATCCACTAATTGTCCATTTTTCACTTCGGGCGCCCGAGCTGAAAAAGTCGACATCATTCAGGATATTCATTCCTTCCAGGATGGCGGCGTTATCATCGCTGATTTTTCTGTGCGAGGAAGTCATTTGTTTGTCATTGAAATGAAATGAAAAAGCAGATGAAAAGTGTAACAGTAAAATGTGAAATTAAAAAACATTACATTAGAGGAGGTTATTCAACTGCGTATACCGCACACACACACACACGCACACACACACACACTGAGGTATTTCATTATTGTAAGGACTCTGTTCATTTTTATGAGGAAATCTTTAATCACAACACAACAACCTTAACCCCTACCCAGCCCTAACCTTAAGCTTAACAAAATACGAGATTTTGGCAGTTTTGATTTTTTGATCGTATTGACAGATGTTTTTGGGGACCTGAAAAAATGGTCCCCACAACATCAAAATAACAGATGTTTATTACATTGTGGGGGACATTTGGTCCACATAATGAAATATAAACATAATCCACACACACAGGTTTGTAATTATATCTTTGTGGGGACTCTCCATTCATTTCTATGGAGAAATCTTTAATGCCAACATGACGACCTTACCCCCCTACCGAGCCCTAACCTTAAGCATAGGTGGCCAAACAAAATAGGACACCTTTGGTGTTTTTACTTTTCTGATTGCAGTCACAGATCTTTGTGGGGTTTTATTGCTATGGGGGGACATTTTGTCCTCAGAATGTATTATAACCCTAATACACACACACACTCACACACACCTATCATTCATTATCTCCCATCCATTCTTTTTGTGAATCCATGTGACAGCTACCCTAGCTTCACTGAAGGTTCACGTCCCTCTTTTTTTCTCTCTCTGCTTCTCTCTCTATCTCCTCTCTCCCCCCTTCACTCTCTCTATCTCTCTCCCCTCCTCTCTCCATCCTCTGCCACCTTCTCTCCCTTCTCCTCTTCCCATCTTTGTCCACTTTTTCTTTCCATGTCCATCTTTACTTCTGCGCTCGCTCTGCTACCCTGCCCTCCCCCAGGACACTTTGTCTACTTGGAGGCCTCCCCGGTGGGCCTGAAGGGAGACAAGGCCCACATGAGGAGCTCCGTGTGGAAGGAGTCCAGCGCCACCTGCAGGCTAACTTTCTGGTACTACCTGTCTCCCAAAGCTACGGGGGTTATCCGGCTTCTCGTCAGGGTGAGTGCCCACCACCCCGCACGTCCAGAGCTGCTCCAGGGTAAATTGGGGTGTCCAACAGTAGTGCCTGTAAAGAGCCACTGCATTCACTGCCCGGAGTTAATGAAAGAGTAGGACTCACATGATGAGTGGCGCTACGGGCTGTCGACATGGCAACCACTCGACCTGCAATCATCGCCTGAATGGAAACTGATGTGGGGGGGGGCAGGTTTGTAGGATGCAGAAACTGAGGCTATGAACCTCTCAGTAACATGTGGAAATCCGGGTGGGTCTCTGACCATGGTATTGTGCCTCAGACAAAGGCATGTTTTCATTCGGTGAGTGACAGGGGAAGGAACCCTCTGGGGGCCAATCAGCTTTCACTTAGAGTGAGAGCCCGTGTGGCCCAGGGCGCCCCGTGAAGCATCAGCATCCAGTCCAGGGAGCCCCTGTCCTGGGATAAGCTCCTGTCCTGGATAAATTGCTTTGGAAGGATATGAAAAATGCACAGATTATACGAGGGTTGCAGGCCGCTTAATGAACGAAGGTCAGCAAGTAATGGATGGGGGGGGATACTCTGTGAGAATCATACATCTCGGAGGGAGGGGGAATGTGGTTCTGGACCTTTCTGTTTTTAAGGCCCCCACCCCCAACTTCCGCCATCTTGCAAGGAAAGCATGATTTTTGTGACGAACGACAGCACAACGTGGCATCGCCGGTCTGTCACCGTGGGAGACAAATGGAACTGAAAGTCTCTAATTAACACCCCCCCCCTTTGAAAATGCTGAAACATGGCGAGACAGAATCAGCAGAGTAGAGTGAGCGTCTGTATTTTTCAGCTGCTCTCTTCAGATGGGTGGATTTAATGGCAGCAACATAGTTACATCCCTGTTGTTATCAATCGCTTCATGGGATTCTGTCATCACTGTTTTGCCTGTCGTTTCTCTTTTGTAAGCAGTATCACCCAGGAGGGTTAGCTAATCAAGCTACGTGTGCGTGTATGGAGTCGCCATCTTTTTCTATCCAGCTGAGTGTCAAACGTTTGCGTGGCCGCGTGTTGGGATGAGGTACGAATGCGAGGCTCTTCCTATTGCATTTGTGCAGTATATTCTGATGTATTGATGAAGTTAACCGGGCCAGAGTCAGAGAGGCCTATTTATTTGTCCAGAGCAGGGGGTTGGGAAGGAGAGAAAATGTGTTACGTCTGTGGTTCCCTTAGGACCAGGTTGGGATACCGTGGTCTAGAAAGCATTAGAGCAGGGGTGGCCAATCCAATCCACAAAGGGAAGCTCTGTGTGCGGGTTTTCACTGCAGCTCCCTAATTAGGTTACTAATCAGAGAACTGATTGGCTGAGGAGTCCTCACACCTGGGTTTGAACAGCTGACCTACAGGTTATCCCATAAACCTAGACACACACCGACCCTTTGTGGATAAGACTGGCCACCGCTGCTTTATGGTGCCTGGTGAAGCTTATGGTGAGACGATTTGATTGGTTGCTAAACTCAATTAGTGTGCAGCTAGGACTCAGATTGGCTGCATCTTGCTTCAGATTAAGTCCATGCTAGATTTTTCAGTAGATTTTTGAGTTTTGGGAAAAACAGAACCTGGTTCTTTGAAGGTAGTATTAATCCAATGCTGCCATCAGCAGTCTGGGGTCATGAATATAAATTGGGTTCTGGGTAATGGGCTCGTTCAGAGTTCAGAGTGGCGCACTTGGGAGTATATTTAGAATTTTTTTTCCATCTACTATTAAGTTACTTTTGGTCCCCAGAGGGTATTTGGCTTAAGATGAAAGAACAATTATAAATGTATATTGTTAAAAAGAATTGTTTAGATTGCATTCTAATCATGAACATGGAAACTACTTTGTGGATACTGGAATTGGGCATGTAAGTCACACCATTGAGAAGAATATTAATAAATGATGGCAAGGATGGATGCATATCTTAATGGGTAGTGCTGAGGTCTCACACCTCTTTGATCGTGGATTTTCTGGTTTTCTCCCACAATCCTGACATGCAGAGTGACCTGATTGGTGTTTTCATGCCCTGTGAGGGATGGCTGTCCTTGCCAAGGTTTTTGCTGACTCATGCCCAATGCGTTTTCAGACTTCAGCCTGACTGTGGCCATGTATTGGATAAGCAGTAATGTGTAGAAGGTTTGGCTTCCGTTGTTGAAATTTTACAAACTAGATCCCAAGCCCAGGCTCGAGACACTGGACTGTCATAATATTATAGGGTCCAGGTGATCTCTCAGCAAGGGGGAGTTAATTATAATGATTTTATGGAAGAATGATACTGCCATATCGCGTCTCATGCAGACTTCCGCGCAGTACCAATGCCTGCCCTAATCATAACACCAAGTTGATGCCTGCCAACAGGGCTTCTACACAATGCGGTTTTTGCACAATGAATTCAGAAAGAAAATGGACAACATTAATATTATAAAGCTAAATATCTGAAAAACTTGCAGTTCACATCAGGAAATGGGTAATAGTAGATAGGAATATCAGTTGTTTTTGATGGCATGAAAGAACTGAGTATCTTCTGCAAGCACTTTCAGCAATGATAAAAGCTTTGGGTGTCCTTGCGGATATTACACACTGCGTAAGTGACTTCCACCCCCCTTTCCCCCCAGCAGATTTTCTCACATTCTTCCTAATTACCCCAGGATCACCTGGACGGAAAATGTCATCCTTTCCCAGCTTATTCTCGGCTGCCCTCCAGGTCACCCACCTCATTACTCCCTAGCTTTCCCAACGTGGCTCTGGCACTCTGGCATTGTGCTTTGCTGGAAGGTGAATTCCTGTGCAGCTCTTCTGAAACAGTTTTTCATTCATACTCGCGTCTAATGGAGTCCCATCGGACCCCAGAGTCCTTGCTTTAGGCCTTATCTCGTATCACATGAAACAGCCACATTTGTGATATGTTCTGCATTGGTCTGACACGTTTTTCCCCCATTTCAGCCAAAGCATATCTAAATGTTAGAAGTTTTTGAAGTGTGACGAAAGCTCTCTGGGCTTCATGGTTGAATCATCTGTGTCGGGGGAGAGTTGTGTTTTTATAGTTTTTGTTCTGAAAATACTGGAACACTATGTATGCATGGAGTAGGCTGTCTGTATGTTCAACATGCTTAAGAACAACCGAATGTAAAAACTCTTCAGATCTGCATACTTTTGCAAGCCGTATGTAATGTTTCACATTATTATGGATTTGTTTTACAGTGTATCGCATGATTTATAAATTACACACAAGTTTTCACTGCAGAAATCGCATGGCAGACAGAATACATAAGAACGTAATACTTATACTATCACATACCCCTTGAAACAAAACTGGAGTACACAAAGGAAAACCACACAAACATGGGGAGAATGTTCCAGCTTCTGGGGTCAGGAGTTGAACACCAGCCATATATTCTGTTAGCTTACAATGTAATTATATTATATATCTCCATTCTTCTTTGTTGTTTTTCCCCAGCTTCGCCAAATGCCCTGAAATATATCAACAGCAGCACAGAAAATGCATCGTTAGTAAAAGCCCACTAGGAGGCATTTAATTCTATGGTGGTTATTAATAGCCCCAGGTAAGCTGGGCAGCCTCTTGGCCTCATGGGTAACTCTGTAAATTACTGGGACCGGAGTATCAGGAAACCCAATGGGGGCGCCATGAGCAGCAGGTCTCATGCGAGAATGTGGCCATGGTAACTTAGGTGACTGCGTCACAGAGCCAGAAGTCAATGAAATATATTTCTCAGTCATGAATCAGTTGACTAATGAATTGATTGATTCGTTCGTTCGATCATCCATCCATTTATTCATTCATCATTCAACAAGTTTTATTCGTTCACATGTATTCATTCATCCTTATCCACTCACCATTTGGTCGTTCATTCATTACAGTATATGCACCTTGTTTGCAGAGCACACGACCCATAGCGCTTTCCCTCATGTCATCCTGCCATGTCAGCCCCCATCAGCCTGTGGTAATGAGGCACAGTGGATCAGCTGGTGTCTGAAGTACAAGGAGATTGGCTCATTTGAGAGGACGCAGAGCCAGATTGACTAACCCTCCCCAGCAGAGAGAAGGGACCATTTCCACTTGGGCCACTATAATGGTCTCATTCATTCATGATCTTCAACGGGCTTGAAGGTGGTTTTAATTCCCCTCGATGGGTAAAAAGCTTATGCTGATTGATTCATTGACCTACCTTTAAGAATTTCCTGTGCCTTTTTTATATCCTTGAGATCATTGGCCGAGGTAGTTTAATTTTTATTTTAAAAATATGACCTCAGTCATATTTATTTAATGAGGAATTCATTTCCTGCAGTTATGGCCATGTAGGGTCTTCACTTCAGCTGCCTGGTGAGTGAGGAATGATTCTGTTGGCTTGGCACTGACTCTTCAGATGGGTCCGCTGCTCCCGCCCTGTGCCGCCTGTGTGGCTTGGATTAGTCACACTGCGATTTGGACCCTGCTCTCTGGTGCCGTGCCACCTTTGCCTTGTTTCGGGTTTTATTTAAACGGGCCTTTTGTGACTGTTTAGCGGGAAGTCGGAGCAGAGCCAGAGACAAACCCCATGGACCAAGAAAAGGAAACCTGTCGTTTATATCAAGTCTTTTTTTCTCCTTCCCCTCTGCTTGTCATTTTCACTGCCAAAGTCAGGTTTGTTTTCTTACTCGAAAATCCCCTGAATGATCTTTATTCTACATTCCTCACAAAACAACATACAGATAAAGAGCTACCCACACACTGAGATCAGCCACTGACCGTGGCTTCAACACACTGCAGCACTATAAGTAAAAAATAATCCATATCTATTCAGCTATATATTCGGAGATCACACCATAAGGGAAAACATCATGGGTCACTTGAAATCAATCACATGTCCTTAAAAATACTGCGGGGGCATATAGTAAGTAAATGAAAAAGCATGTAAGTCCTGCCTTCAGTTTAATCTGTTCCACGTACGGCGTGATATGTGATTGTGTAAGAGTAAAACACAAGCCCTGTACAAAGGGGAGTGTGTGCATATACGATGAGTGATACAGTCATTGAGACAGGGCTTCAACCCTGTAATATTAAGGATACCAAGATGTTCCTCCAGCTTCTAGCCAAGATTCAAGGATGGTCTGTTCTGTGATCCAGCTGATAGCAGCAGATGGATGGCTGTACTTGTTTGGTTGAACTTTAACCACTTGAGTTTAATCCAAAGAGACTGTCTCTTTTTAGGACTAGAACAACAAACATAAAGTTAAAAGCTCAGGCCCTTTCCTATAGTCTTAGGATAATATTACGTTGGAGTAATCCATAGATCCATCAACATGTTGGTTATAAGCTCAGATCCTTCCCTACTCTCTTAAGTTTTATCTCATTCTTTCAGTGGAGTAAATGCTAAACCCACTTAATGTTGTTTTGTTAGATGGACAACATGTTGACGGAGTTGTGGAACATGACAGGGAACCAGGGTGAGCACTGGAACCGAGCTGAGGTCCCCCTGAGTAAGATGAGGAACTTTGAGCTGATCTTTGAAGGGATTCGGGCGATTGATGTCAGTGGTGGTGCCGCCTTGGATGACCTGGAGTTCTCCGACTGCGCCCCAAGTGAGTGCCTCCTCAGTTGGAATCATCACTCTTTAGCCATAGTGATCTTCTAGATCACACAATAGGTGTGATTAAATGGAGGTCAGTGTTGACTTTAATGTTCTTTGATACTTATGAGGACTTTCCATTAACAGTCATTCCATAGACTCTTCAGCCTGATATGATCAGAAACCAAGTGTCGATATTGAAAGGAGTCCTGGTTGGGGCATGGCCAAAAAGGAGCCAATCAGAAAGGGTATACTAAAGAGCTTTCATTGGATGTGGAGAGGAAGAATGTTGGTGATGACCCGGAATCGAATGGCTGTTATCTGTAATCTCTAGGAAGGTGTCATCAGAGGTAGCTTGGAAACGGAAGTCATGGAGGAACAGTGGTTAGGAGGTAGATTGGTTGGATGGCGATTAGTACGTATGGAGTAGTCTGGAAAGATCAGTAGTAAGGTAAGATTATGTGCATTATGATCTACAGGTGTGGGAGCCATTCATTATTTTGTTGTGGTGGTGGTGGTTGACACTAGGTGGCAGTGTGGGCTGAGTAAGCTACCGGTCTCAGTGCAGGAGGGGAGAGAAAATAACGACGGGATCAGGGTGTAAGGGGAGGTGGCAAGGAGATCATATGGTTTTACCACTAATATGCCATGAACTATAGTAACCCTCATGTTGTGATAATTGTAATCTTTATAATATCGTTATTAAATGGGAACTTGACCCAGAGGTTAAACGGATGTGGATCTCAAATTACTTTGTATAGTTATTGGCATGGCGAGTCGTCAACAGGATTTAGTCGCCTTCGCAGTGGTGTGGATGATGTTGGACAGTCACTACAAAGGGTGCGATGTTTTCCAGTTAATAGTTAAAATGCTATAAGTTTAGCGCCTATGTGCTGGAGAGCTCCCCCACCAAGTAGTGTTATGGGCAGCAAGCACCACGCTAAGTGAAATGCTAATGGAGCCTTACCACAAAAGATCCTATTAATTTTGAGGGGTCGAGCATTCCAAAACATTGACCATCTGGGTGGCATTGGCTGCATCTTTTTAGCATCCATGCTCTCATTGTTGAGTTTGGTTTGTTGATGAGGTGGTAACTTCACCCAACTGGGAGTGGACAACTCGCAACTTTACAGCAACGGTGCTGCATCTCCGGACTCTTTCCTTTGACGGATCGGTGTGTAAATACGGAAGAGTAAGACTGTGAATCATTACGATTGTTATAGTTTGCTGGTCAATGTAATATGAAGTCCATATCTATTCCATTTATCTATGGCACGAGATGAAACCCAGTCAAAGACTCTTAGCGTCCAGGACACCTTCTCCACCCTCAAACACAGTACCAGCTCCCGAGGCATAAGTCTCCAGTGGGTCTGTCGGACGAACCATTAATCACCATTTCTGGTGGCTTGATGGCTTCACGCAGGGTGCAAAACCATGAGCATGTATGTGTGTATTAATTTAAAAACTGCTGCAGTGATTTGCCTGCTATATTAAGCACAATATGTTCACATCTCACTAGGGTCTAATAAACATATTCCTTCATGTTCGTCCTTGTCTAACAAGTGAATGTCTCCAGGCCTGTATCACTGCATGTGTCCTTAAATAATCGATATATCGTTATAGAGTGTACAGGTACAGCAATTACCACAGATGCTGTTTCCCTTCTTGTTCCTGTGCTTTTATAAGTGGATTTTCTTCCATTTTCTGTATATAAATGTGTCCATTCTTGATGAATGAACTTGAAGTTGTTGTTCCAGGCCCGGCTCTTCCGGCATCCTGCCCCGCAGCCACAGACTTCATCTGCCAGAACGGCGACTGCATCGAGTCCCACCTGGCATGTGACCTCAAAGCCGACTGCACAGATGAGTCAGATGAGCTGGACTGCAGTAAGCGTCCCCACATCTGTCCAAGCAAAATGTCACCCCTGATGTTCATAGCCTGGATATGCTGATATGTCTGTGTCAGGCTACAGTGTACAGCCTTTTTATTCGCTGATTCCCCATACCCAGATCACATTCTGAGCCTCCCTGGGGCCTGTAACTTCAACCTGCCTGACGCTCAGTCCTGGGAGGATGAATGTCACCTGATCCAGAGCCCTGACGATGAATTTGATTGGAAGCTGGGTGACACCAGGGAGACCATGGGAACGGGGCCAGCAGGAGACCACAGCCCAGGTGGGTGTGGCCATTGTCACGGCAACCTGCATGCAGTTAGCGGTTTCTGATAACCTCCTTTTTGTGAGTTTACTGGGAGATAAGGAGCTGGAGATTTTCAAAACACTGCATGCTCAATGTCTATGGAAGCTGGTGGATAACAAAAAAAGTTAGATCACTTTGGATAGAATTGTCTGAGATCAGGACTTCAGGAGCACTGGCCTGAGCTGAAAGCTGATTGGATACCACAGTACCCTCTCCTCTGTTACTCATATGATTCAAAACATATTATTGGCTAATGATAAAGTTGGGGTCTCTGAAGAATATCCTCCGATTGTCCCTGTCTGCGATGTAGAATATCAGATAACTGATATGGCTTATCTGAACCCTGGTAGGGTATGAACCTTGGCAGATGGTGATGCTGGATTTGTTTGGTGGTTATGCAGAATGATCAGTGAGGAAATGGACCTGTTTAGGATGAACTGAGACGGTGAGACCTGTGATGTCACTATAGACTTACAGCACACGTCACATGATTTCACTAGAGATTCTTTGAACTGCATACAATGAATCTGTTCGAAACACTGACGTTCTGTCTTGTATTTTGTGTCAGACATGCTCTCTGGTTATATTAATGCAGTTTTCTCTATGATTTATCGCTGAGTGGTTTTTCAACTGAACATGTGACTTAAAGGGTCAAAGGTCGGCTTAAAGCTGGGCAGTGGGGTCTGGAGCTGTGAGAAATCCCTCCATCAGATACTTTGAAAGCTCAGAAATGATCCCAGCCACTGCTGAAAATTAGATTATTTACAAGAGCAATATATAGCAATGGGGTGAACAGCTAGCATGAAATAACAAAGTTTATGACCCATGTGAACATATTGTATGAATCGACTCTAAAATAAACTGGATGCCAGTCATTGTGCTGATGTGTTTTTACAGGAAGCTTGTCACTCACAGTAGATACGGATGCTCAGTGGGTAGTGCTGCTTCCTCACACCCTGGGTTGTGGGTTCAAATCCCGCCCCCACTCTGTGTGTCTGGAGTGTCGAGAGGACGTGGGTGGGTGTTGATGATGAAGGTTGATGTTGGTATGAGGTGAGCTTGTGCAGATACTGTTCCAGATGGATTGGCCTTGGCTGCTCGTGCTGGTGTTGCGGATTGCAGCAGTAAACTGTGCTGACGAATCTGAGAGTAAACATGGAAAACACATGCACAGAGTGTAAAAAACGCATGTCGCGTGCCAAGGCTGGAGGCCACAGGGAATGGAATGGTTCTGGGCATGAATGTCGCTTGGCAGGTCACTCACCAGTAGGAAAATCCAAGACCTCTTACCTCGTGTAGAAAACACTCCCTATGTTCCCCTCCATCCGTACTTCTTAAAAGGGCAATATTGATCATGGCCACCGGGGGGCGCTGACTTTGTTTCTGTATTGAACTGTCACGGATGGGGCTGCTCTCTCTCTAAGTGCGGCAACAAAGGGGCTTTTTAATAAAGGCCAGTTACTTATAATTATAGTCTAATCCTGAAGGAGTCTATTGAGCGACTGAGCTCTCCTACTCCCTCATAAACATCACTGTGATTTAATCCTACCCGCCCCCATCCCATTGCCTGATTTCCAATTCACACCCCGGGATGTCCCGTGAGGTGACCGCCTCGCCTCGACTCGCCTCGCCCGCTGTCAGCGCTGAGTTACGGGGCGATTGATGGCGAGCGACACTCTCCTCCATGCAGCACCGCGTAATGCGGAGCTCATGGCCGCGATCGGCACCCTCCGATTGGCATGGGATTCCTATCGGGCAGGGTGATCAGCCTAGCCTAGCCTGCGCTCTGTGATCTCACTCTCTGCATCTAAATTGGAATTCTCTCTCCCCCTTTCAAACACAACGGCTTCGCAAAGTTGAATCTGCTTTTGCCCGAGCGGCTCCCCCATCTGTAATATCTGAGCAGTAAAATATTCTGCTTGCAGACTCTTCGTCTAGTTTGTGTTGAAGGATTTATGGGTTATGGAATGCCGCAGAAGCTTTGTTTTCGCTGGCATTGTTGAAGCTGTTTTGAATGTTTATGTTACTATTTTGTGTACATTATGTAATTATGGATTTCTACACACTCTTTTCAAGGACCTTGGTTTCATTCTGTTGTGAAAGGCCCAATGTAAAAATGAAATGAATAATATTACAGACCATTGTGAGCATAATTTCACTGTTTTTCAGGTTTATGTACTCTATGTTGAAGCTGATTACTGATACAGAAATCATTTTCACTGTTCATGTTCAATGCTGTTCGCTATACTGATACTGTTTTACTTTGGTAATGAAGACATGTAAACGTTGTTTTGATTGGACATGTGGACGCTGCAGAAGGCTGCCATGTTGTCCTTCATTATTCGAGCAGGACTGCATTTATATAGCGCTTTTCTACTTTTCCGAGTACTCAAAGCGCTTTACAGTTCATGCCTCACATTCACCCATCCACACACCGGTGGCAGAGGCTGCCATGCAAGGTGCCAACCTGCACACCAAGAGCAATTTGGGGTTCAGCATCTTGCTCAAGGACACTTTGATGGGGTCAGGAGGAACCCTCTGGTTGCCGAACGATAGCACTGCCTTCTGCACCACCATCTTCTCACGATGAAGGTGTTATGGCAGGACTTCTTAGTGTCAGTGGTGTAATTGGGGTCTGATTGGTGTAAACCCAAGGAGCTATACTGTGATGATTATCATGGCCTTATTCTAACATCTGACGGGCCTTAGCCCAGGAATGCAGACTGCTATTAGCTGGTTAGAATCACAAGGTTCTCATTAAGTTCTGCTTAACCATCGGTATTTTTTTCAGTATTTTTTATTTCTTGTCAGCCAAACAGTTCATGGGTTTTGGTATACATACAAACATTTCACCTGAAAGATCAGCTGTTTATTCCGCTTGACTTGTTGATTGCTACAGTACATTAATTTCTTACTAGGGGCGAGGTCGGCGAGGTCCTGCATGTTACCCACACTGGCCTCTGTGTGGTGCTGTGACTGTTCCTCTCCTCTCTCTGGTCACAGACGGACAGGGGCGCTTCCTCTACATTTCCTCTGCCGTGCAGAGGGAGGGCGATGTTGCCACGGTGATGACCAAAGCCCCCTTCCCAGCCAGCACTGGTGTGTGCCACCTCCGCTTCTGGTACTACATGTGCGGATCGCGGCGGATGGGCGCCCTCAGGGTGAGTGGGACTCCCTCCAAAGTGCTTAAGGAACAGGGAGGTTGTGGGTTCAACCCTCAGCTTGTGTAGTTTGGCATGTAAATGAGTGAAAGTTGAGGAGCCATTCAATATTAAAATGGTACCCAAGTAATAAAAGAATTTACATGCATCCACTTAATTCCCAGCTCTGCTGTCCTGGTCAAGTTCGAATGGGAGAGGCGCAGAGCTGTCTGTCCTTTTGCCTGCAGGGTTTTTGCATTTCTTGGGGAGTATATTTTGGTGTCATCTCGTTAGAAAAAGGAAAAAACCTGAATTTCAGTAGCTGATTAATTGTTCTTTAAAGTGGAGGGTCTTTGGGGGGGGGGGGGTGACCTCAACACAATGACTGAGAGTGCAGGCAGGTATTTGGCCCTCCAATTCCTCCGTTCAGACCCTATATAAAGCAACGGAAAAGTCAAGGCAGATTCTCTGGGGCTTCTGGCGGCGCTACCTGCATGGGGTTTGAGTTGAGTGGAGCCTCATGAACAAGCACGGCAAACCATCCCGTGTGATGCGGAGTAACGATGTTGTCTTGACAACCGCCGGCAGCCTCCAAAGCCCGATTTGTAAAGCGTGCGCAACGTCTTTGGTTTGCCTCCCAAGAGCACTTTCCCGTTTGACAGACAGGCTATTATGGGAATGCTGCCAGGCCTGTGGGATTCCAAGGCCTTTGCATTGCAGGATTTTGTTTAAAGTGAAAGCTTTAAAATGCATCATGTTTATGCGTTTCACAGTTGGATCTCTACCAGTTCTTAATGCCCTGAGATTTAATGCCCTTCTGTACTGTGACTCGCGCGCTGAGCTCGACTGTGCTATGACTCACGGTCCGCGCTATGATTCGTACTCTGAGCTGTGTCTTACATTCTGTACTGCAACCTGCAGTCAGCACTGTGACTCCCAGGCTGTGCTACGACTCATGGTCTGCCCTCTGACTCGTGCTCTGAGCTGTGATTTGTGCCCTGAGCTTTGAGTCACACTCTGAGCCGCTTCTCAGACCCTGTGCTGTGGCTTACAGTTTTCTCATTTGAGCAGGTGTATGCCATCGGTGAGAGTGGCACCGACCTGCTGATGTGGGCGGCGGCTGGTAACCAGGGCGACAGGTGGAGATATGCCAGTGTGATGCTGTCTAGCCCCACCCCCTTCCGTGTGGCCTTGCGGGCTGAGGTCGGAGGGGACATGTGGACGGACATCGCCCTGGATGACGTCTCCTTCACGCCGCCATGCTATGAGGGAGGTAGGAGCAAATCCTGTCTTGATCCTCGCCGTCTTTGTAGGTAGGTGTTTGCATATAGGAGAGGCGGATGCTTTTATGGAGCCGTATGCAGGTTCAGTCGCCCCCACCCCCCCCAGCCCCCTGCGCCGTGTTTTTCATAAATAAAATGCAACCCAAATGAAAGGCAGCAGGTATGGGCCAGCAGTATTCATTTATTCCTTTAGATTTTCTGTAAAAATGCTTTGAAGGGGGCGGGTGTCATTTCCACATCATCAGGATGCAAACTGGGGGATTTGAGCTCTCAGCCCAGGCAGTGTGAAGCCACATTGCTACTCAGTGAAGCACCAGGCTTCCTGTTTCTGCTACACTGTCTTCTCTTAACAGCATTTGCCATTAATCTGTCTTCTTGTCATCGATCTGTTTATACTGGGAATATTTCAGCACAATTTCTGGCCTCAATAACATCCCCAGACATGTTATTTTTATTTTTTTTTAATACACATGTTTGGACAAGAACACTGTTCCTGTGATCAGAAGGTTGCAGGTTCAAATCCCAGGGTTGGCAGAGTGGTTTCACAATTGACCCCTTGAGAAAAACCCTTAACTCCTTGGGGGCCCTGCTTTCTCAATTGTATATCACGTTGAATAAAAGCATTTGCTAAATAAATAAAATGTAAATTTAAAATAAGCCCACAGTGGACCTTGGTACTGGCCGGTAAGTGCAGTTCATCCACCAAGCCGTTTTCAGGGCTGTGCTCACGTCTGAAGCGTCCCTTCACTGATGTGTGCGCGCTTTTGTAAATAAACTTCCTCCGGGTTCAGCCTTGACAGCCTCCAGCACACGTGATCTGCATGTTTAACTGCGTTTACATGCAAATTATGGGTAAACCTTGAAAAAAACGCCACACTGGAAAGAGAAGGCGAGGATCAGGTGGCGATATCATCCTGAGCCTTTCCACACCTCCAGCAGTGCGAGGCGAGGTGAGGCTCACGGATTAAACCCCTGGCTAATTTGAATAAAACTGTGCCTGCACATGCACGCATAGGACTCACTCCCTGCAGGGTGTACCAGGCATGTATACAGCGACAGGAAAACAGCTTAAAACTGATTGGCCCACTCATCTGTCACTCAAAAAATCAAACCATATCATTGATTAAGGATAAGGTGGCTGCCCCACCCACCTTATGAATTAATGCACTTTATGCCCCACATCTTACAAAATTCAAGAATCACCCCAGGTTGAAGCCACACACTGCAAGGATGGGGTTTGGGTGCAGGAGACAGGAGGGGAGGTAGTTTTGAGGAGCTTTTGAAGCTGGAGCAGACAGTGGGGTGTGGGATCGAGGCTGGGCATCCAGGTCTAGAGGGAAATAGAGCCCAGTATTATATCATCACCAGTTTTAAGACACATGCCATGTCCCCATACCGTCCCCTTTCCATGTGCTTGATTATTTGTGTGTGTATATATGTGTGCATGGTGTCTTTGTCTGTGTGTTTGCAGTATGCGTGTATATTTGTGACTTTATTTATTGGTTGGGTAGTATCAAAGCCAGAGTAACTTTTTTTGTCAGCTTAAGAAGCATGACTCATGCGTCAAACACCAAGGTGAAAGTTGTAGTGGGTCAATTTTTTTTGAAAATAGATAAACATAAAAATATTTTAAAGAAAGATTTATTGAATGAGCAGAATGTGCATTAAATAAATGGATTTGAGGTTTCGGAGTTAGGAGTACAGAGTTATCGGCCCATTTATTATTTCAGTCTTTGGCTGGGAGGGACCACGCTGTTTAGCAGTCAAGTATTCTGTCCTGTTAGGATTTTTGCTGATCTGTGCTCATGTATTTATCTTTATATGTATTTTTTACATATATAGTATATCTTTTTAAGTATGTGCATCTATCTGTCTGTCTGCTGGCCTGTCTGCCTGTCTGTCTGCCTGCCTGCCTGTCTGCCTGCTTGCCTGTCTGTAAGTTATCCTGTCTGCCTGCCTGTCTGCCTGCCTGTCAGTCATCCTGTCTGTCTGTGTGTCTGCCTGCTTGCCTGTCTGTCAGTCATCCAGTCTGTCTGTCTGTCTGTCTGTCTGTCTGTCTGTCTGCCTGCTTGCCTGTCTGTAAGTTATCCTGTCTGCCTGCCTGTCTGCCTGCCTGTCAGTCATCCTGTCTGTCTGTGTGTCTGCCTGCTTGCCTGTCTGTCAGTCATCCAGTCTGTCTGTGTGTCTCTGTATACCTCCATGTTTTCCTCTGTATGTGTCATATCCTCTCCTGTGTCGCCTCACTGATCCAGCCCCCATAACAGCAGAGCCCAGCGCCTGCGGCTCACACCTATTCCAGTGCCAGAGCGTCTTCCAGTGCATTCCGCGGAGCTGGCTGTGCGACGGCGAGGAGGACTGTGCTGACCACTCGGATGAGGAGGGCTGCCCCCCGCGCGTGCCCGGCACAGTGCCTCCTCAGGAACTGTGTGTCCCGGGGCAGTTCCAGTGTGCCGACGGGGGGTGTATCCCCAGCCTGCTGCGCTGCGACTGGGTCCCAGACTGCGGCCGCGGGGAGGACGAGTTCAGCTGTCGTAAGTCCCTGGGAGGGTCCGGCTCTGCATGCAGGGCCTATATTCTCCTGCAGAGGCACAATGACTCAAACCTGTGCTGTGTCAGGAGTCTCAAACTGCCCTCCACATGCTTCCTGTCTGCCTCTCCCCGCCCCCCCACCTTGCTCCAGAAGCTTCCATTATTCCTTCTGCCCCTTACCCCTCCCTTCAGCCACCATCATAAATGATAAAATGCCATAAAGCACAAGGTGCATTATTTTCAGCTCGGCTGGAGGTTTTTCCATGAATGCTATAAAAGTATTTCTTATTTCCGGCCTGTGAATGCTCCCTTCCTAATCAAGCCTGCGGTGGTACCGGTATGGGGAGAAGACCGTGGGGGTTTGCTGCTCCGGTAATGAGCCCGGCTTCAGGCCTCTGGCCCTGATCGCAGCTTGCCGCCGTCTCTTCAGAAAGCTGCCTCGTTACCTGGTTCTGGGCTGCTAATATCAGCAGACCAGGGTGATCAGGCTTCAGCCCCCCCAACGCAAGAGGCTGGATCTCGGCCGTGGCAGGCAACCTTGGCGGGGGCGGGGCCTGTGCGGACGGCCCACAGAGATGGCAGCTTTCCCACGCTCGTGCTGAACCACGCTCCTTCTCCTTACTCCCCAGCAGCATGTGTGTCTTCTGCAGATAACAGTATTCTGCACAAACATTGAATGTTTATGATCTTGCATTATTTTCACCATAGTCCTAAGGTTGAACTGGCTGATAAACTAGGTGTTTTAATTTCAGTCCAGCTATATTATTTACATATTATTTATTCTTACATTTGTTAATGTTGTGTTTATTTTGGATTTTATTTTATTTTATGTCTTTACTTATGTTATCCTTATTACCGGTATATCTTTTTCTACTTATACTGTATTGCATTATTTCTGTGCTACTGGACAGAAATTTCTAAGGATAGGGATCAATAAAATTCTATATCTTATCTAGATCCAGCCCACCCCCCCCAGTGTACTAACTTTTTGTAACCAATAGGTGGCGCCCTGGGGGTCCCACGCAAATGTAAGGTTTGCAGTGATGTGATGTTTGTGAACCATCCGATTCCTTTGAACGACTTCTTGGTGCAAGCGAAGGGAACCGACTCATACTTCAGACCTGTTCTTTTTGTCATTACATCTTAATTTCAGTGCTTGCCCCGAATGTGCTTCTCTTTTTCATGAACAGAGAGAACTAGCCAGTCACAAGCGAGAGGCGTCATCGCATTAAGTTTCTCCTAGACAGATCAAGCAGACTTTCTCGGTTACTGTTTGTAAGCACACTTCAAACTTTATTTACAAGACACATTTCTTATGGGAGGGAAATTCAGTGTAGTATATTCACTAACAAAGCAGGTTTGTCTCTTTGTATAATGTTTACAATGTAGATCATTAACATTAGGTCTGGCAATACGAGTAATTTAGTGCCTCTAAACATAGTCCACACATGAACAATAAAATTATATTGGTGGGGCACACCAACTGCCTGCTTTGGGACACACCCACTGTGTGCTGTGTGTGTCGCAGTTGCAGAACGTGTTGACTTTCATTTTGCTGCCCATGTTAACAGGTCAGAGCAGCCAAACTGTCTGCGTGAGGCATGTATCTCAGATACGGCTCACGTCTGATGGCAGTGACGCCTCATCTACAGTCTCAGCACAAAAACTTTTCAAATTAAAGAGTCTGTTAATATTCATAATGACATATCAAGCAAATTACACAACTGACACCTTTCACTTTAATTTCATTGCCTAAGCTGTCATAGATATGAACAAATATATTGAAATAATCAATAATACATCTTTATTTTTAAATGTATTTTATTATATAATAATAATTACACTGTCTATCATTGTCTAAATGTATTTTTAATGTGTAAATATAGGCATTCAGCTAATGTAAACATGCATGATGCTATCACAGTGAACGCGACACTGAACTGTTACCCTTTGTTTCCGCTGAGTCGTGCCACGTCACTCATTTCCCCACGCGTTCACGGTTTGACTTCTGAGATTCAGATTGAGTTTGAGGTATTTTTTTAACTGGTTGGTTTGAATTTTAGGAAATTCGAGTTCTAATGAGTTAGTGAACTGAGGTACCACTGTATTCATATTTTAACCATTTTTCCAACTGTACGGTATTCAATGAGAAAGTGGAGGCTGCGTGTGTACGAAAGTCAGAGCAGAAATGCTAGTGTAGGCTATAATTATATTATGTTATAAGTTGTTGTGCAAATTAGATAGAAATTAAATTTCTAATGAAATTAAGTCAAAAATTCTGTTATTGATGGCTATTACCAAATGTAAACTCCATGTAGCAGCAGAGCTGTCCCGGGTCTAAGTCTAAATCTGATCCAAATATTTCCCCAGCATTGCAGTAATTATTTTGTAGCTAAACCTAGTACCTCCACTCTCTAAGAAAAACAGAAACAGAAGGATGAGTCATAAGATCCAGTCTCTCTCAGAGACTTGCTGTTTCCATCACTATTGGCTTTAGTTGTGATAAACACCAGCAACATTCCGGGTTGAAGTTCAGTGCTTGTTTACAGCTGGATCTGGCCAGAACTCCTTACTGTGGTTCCTGATGAGCCCCTGGTGTGTGCCATACCCCTCAGCCCTCCGCAGGTGCTCTGCCGACAGCCTGCTCTGCGAGGACACAGCAGACTGCCTCCCCGCTTGGCGACTCTGTGACGGCACCCCTGACTGCCCGACCTTTCAGCCCGATGAGTCCAGCTGCCACGGTGAGCTGCTTCTGTCCTCACCTTAAACTATCAGCTCCGTGTGTGTGTGTGTGTGTGTGTGTGCACGGTGGGGGAGGTGTACTTCTCCCTTTCCCAGAATGCCAAGCAGCCCAGGGTCTTCTGCAGTCTGCTTCCCCCACCACACACTGGCTCAACCCCATTTCCTGTTATTGTACTTACTTTACTGTGGACTTTTTAATCCCTAACTCTAAACATGCCTATAAAGGAAACAAGCCAACAAACTACAACAGAGGAGAGTAGGGACCACAAACAGAGTACGATGGCCATTTTACTTCTATTCACCTGAGGAATTCCAGCAAAAATACAGATAGGAATTACAACCTTTTGTTTGGGGGGGCTGTGGGAGAAGAAGCCTTTCCCGGACCGAACCCCCCTAACCCAAACACCCTCAGAGGCTGCGGGTCTGCCTCCTCAATCTCACATGCCTTTCTTCTCCTGCCAGCCTGCCCCCTGGAGTACTGCATGAACGGGGGCACCTGCCATCTGGAGTCCACCGGAGCGGCATGCAGGTGAGGCTTGGCGGGTGGGGTCTCCGGAACTGTGCCGGGGGGTCACACGGGGCGAGCTGCGTTAGGGGTTTGGCTCGGATGCCGAGCCCGAACACATTTGTGTGCAGAAGGTGCCGGCGGAAATCCTGAATCGGAATCCCTGGCCTCCTGCGTAAGCAGGAATGTCACTTCTGTTGGCTATAGAATGAGTTCCAGACCC
The DNA here is from genome assembly GCA_019775955.2 of Pollimyrus isidori. Taxonomy (NCBI): domain Eukaryota; kingdom Metazoa; phylum Chordata; class Actinopteri; order Osteoglossiformes; family Mormyridae; genus Pollimyrus; species Pollimyrus isidori. Next base: position 16,288,576 of record JABFDZ020000084.1, on the reverse strand, counting down.
GACTGAGCGGGGAACAAGGCCAAACTCCTTGCTCTGTCTCTCTCACTCTCCTTCTCTGTCTCTCTCACTCTTTCATTAGCACGCAATCGTTCTCTCTTTCATTATGACCCATGCTCTCTGTCCATAGGACAGGAGCTCTCTGTTTCCTCAGGGAATCGTCTTTCCTTAATGTGAGATCTCTATCTCATTAGGAGGGGGATATCTCTCTGTCTTATTAGGGCAGAATCTCTCTCCCTCTCTCTCTGTCTTTCATTAGTATATTTAGTTTATAGTTGTGCAGGTAGTGTGGACGTGGGTGAGTTAAATGAAAGCACACAAACAAGTTCTTGCTTGTAACTCCTGTATTCTTCTTGCATCTCTTGGATGCAACCACTCACCATACTCCGGCCTAGTATCTACTAATCAACCCAGAGGACAATTATTTTATAGGGTATAGTAATCAAACCATCCATGTAACATGGATTTGAAGTTTACATCATAGCAGCTTATAACTAATTATGTATACCACAATTGATCATCAATTCAATTCTTCTTTTTGATTAATACTGTACAGAATTATCAATTACATTAGGACAAGATCTCTTTCTGTTTCATTGGGATAGGATCTGTCACTTGCTCTCTTATTAGGACAGAATCTCCATCTCTCTCTTAAACTCTCTCTGTCTGTGTCTTTTTCTATGTTAATAGGACAGTGTCTCTCTATATATATCTTTAGGACAGGATCTCACTCTCTGTTATTGGGACAGAGTCATTCTCTACCTCATGATAACAGGATCTCTCCCTGCCTCATTTGGGTAGGATCTCTCCCTGCCTCATTTGGGTAGGATCTCTCCTCCTCACCAAGTACAGAATTCTTGTGTACTGCTGTCTTAGCTCGAAAGCAGCCTGCCTCACAGTGTAGCCTTCGGCCAGCAGGACCAGGATTAAACCGGGATATAAAACTGCAGATTTGTTTTAAATATAGAGTGGGCTCTTAATGTTTTTCAGAGCTGTAAAGGAAACCGACGACGTTAAAGTTAATTATCCCCGATACTGATATAGGAATCAATGAACCACATAGCTGGTAGTGAGAGGGGGGCGATGTGGAGAGTAGGAGTTTTTTTCTGCTGGGAAAGGAATAGATCCAAATGGGATTAATTGTGTGCACCTCATCTTGTGTTTATACTGCCTTCATTAAATACCCCCCCACCCCCATCACAGGTAATTCAGCAGTCATTAAATCCTCCCTAAGGTGTTAAATCCAACCAAAATCAGAAGTTCTTGCTGTGAAGAGACTCTGAAACTTGCAAAACCAGGTCAGAATTTACTAGTATTCTGCCAGTAAGGAGCTCTCCTCCCCGGTCAGGAGGGACCTCTCCTCCCCGGTCAGGAGGGACCTCTCATCCCCGGTCTGGAGGGACCTCTCCTCCCTGCTCAGGAGGGACCTCTCATCCCCCGTCAGGAAGGACCTCTCATCCTCAGTCAGGAGGGACCTCTCATCCTCAGTCAGGAGGGACCTCTCCTCCCTGGTCAGGAGGGACCTCTCATCCCCGGTCTGGAGGGACCTCTCATCCCCGGTCTGGAGGGACCTCTCATCCTCAGTCAGGAGGGACCTCTCATCCTCAGTCAGGAGGGACCTCTCCTCCCCAGTCAGGAGG
>JABFDZ020000084.1:16263298-16274834 GCA_019775955.2 Pollimyrus isidori | reverse complement strand
GCTGGGCTATTCCTGCAGCCGCACACCGATTCCTGGGAAATGCTGGGCTATTCCTGCAGCCGCACACCGATTCCTGGAAAATGCTGGGCTATTCCTGCAGTCGACACCGATTCCTGGGAAATGCTGGGCTATTCCTGCAGCCGCACACCGATTCCTGGGAAATGCTGGGCTATTCCTGCAGCCGCACACCGATTCCTGGAAAATGCTGGGCTATTCCTGCAGTCGGCACCATGCCCATCAGAGTAACACTCCAGTGTTAGCCTGAGGGCCTCCTTAAGGCTGCTCGCCCCTCGTCTCTGACACGGCATTGCTGTTGGACCACTGAAGGGGGGCACTTCACCTGATCTTCCAAAACGATTATGAAAATCGAGCAAATTACGGCAAATTACTCAGCCTAAAGGCACTGAACCGAAATATTGGACAGGGTGTTGATAAAACCAGTAGCTATTTTTCAGAGAGAAATGTGAGCTCCACGGTGTTTCCTTGCTGTAAAGCAGGGCTATTCAACTCACGGTCCTCAAGGGCCGAGCCCTGCTGATTTTCCAGCCTTCCTTTACCTGTGAGGCAGGTGTGAAGCCTCTGCCCAATAAGAATCAGTATTTATTAAACTAACTACATGGGAGAACTGAAAACAAGGCCTGGATTTGGAATCGAGGGCCTGAGTTGAATAACCCAGCTGAAAAGTCTGTATTAAAACAAGTAATTAGCATGTTATCGCACCAACTGCCAGAGATGTTGCAGATACACACTCTTCTTCTGTGGTTTTAGTCCCAGTCCTGAACTCTCAAAATGCAGATTTTGCTGACCGAATGGGGGGTGCTGAAATTGGCTGAGCAGGGGTGGGGGAGGGGTGGATAGAGTACCCAGTTATAGATATTACCACAGAATTTTTAGTGTTTGCCAGCAGTATGGTGCTGTCTTTGTGTATACTCAGAACAGCACCTGGTGAATGCCAGACTGACACATCACCTCCGACATCCAGTGGACAACACGTCGGATTTACTCGTGCGAAAGGCCAAACTCTCCCTCAAGGCCTGTTTGGTGGACTGATTTCTTGGACCTCAAGAGGGACAAAATGCAGCCCAGCTGCTGCCTGCAGACCGCCAGGCGGTCACAATGTCGAGATCATTTCCTTCTGGAACCTTCCAGAACCTGCACTGTGATCCAGTGTTTGTGAGCTGTAAAGTGGGGGTGGGATCACAGGCACAAGGCCAGTTTTCTGGGGAAATTGTCCATCTGGGAGCGACACGTGTGGAGACCAGACCGAAATAATCCCTCTGAAGGGAATCCTGAGATGCGGTTAACTCCTTAGTGTGCAGCACTCCGTGGGTGCTCTCCACTGAGTGTCCTGACGCCCTGTCGGGCGGAGATGTTATCCCCAGAGTATGGCCCATGAAGATCGACAGGACCCTGTCAGAAGAAAATGGGTCACGACTCTCCCAGCTGGAGAGTCCATTTGCAGACTGATGGGAGAAACTGATCATCAAACCCCCCCCCCCCCAAGATCAACCATATAGGGATCTGTATACGGGTGAGAAGATTTCTGGCCACAGCTGAAAGCTGATTGGCCACCAGAGTGCCTTCTTCCCTGCCACTCACAGATTCAAAATATATCATTGGATAACAATAAGGTGTGACTTATGGCCCCACTTATGCCCCCCCTCACACACCTTAAAGAACCCTGACCAAATAGCCAGTGCTCCCATTCCTATGCAAGAAGGGAGTCAGGCATTCATGATCATCCATATGGATTCATTCTTCCTGCCATTCCTTCCCAGTGGTTATTCATATAGGTCAGGGTTCTTCAAATCACAGTCCTCAAGATCCGAGCCCTGCTGGTTTTCCAGCCTTCCTTTACATGTGAGCCAGGTGTGAAAACTCTGACCAATCAGAATCAGTGATTATTAAACTACCTACCTGGGAGAAATGAAAACATGGCCTGGATTTGGAATCGAGGTCCAGATTTGAAGAACCCTGATATAGGTGTATTCCCATTTCCGCTTCCCAGTAACCATGGGACGCCCTGTGAAGGATGTTCTGCACAACACAGTACATCTCACCCACCCACAAGGGATTCTTTTCTGTCTCTTTCCTGTAAGGCCTTTTGTAACACCTCGATTCCCGTCCCTTTCCTAAAAATATGGGCTTGACAAGATGAAGCTTTTTCCGTCGATTGCTGAGAAATCCCTCCGAGAGGAAGTAACGTTCGGAGGTGGGGGGCAGAGGGAGGGGGGCATCCTAGCAAGCCGCCAAGTGACAAGTAAGCATCTGGTGCAAAAGCAGAAATAAGACTAAAAGAAAATCGACCAACGAAGACTGCAGCACGAATCGCACTCGTAGCCAACCCCCTCCCCTTTTGGCTTAATGCCTCGCATTTAGGGGCTCAGGGAGGGTCTGCAGGTGGAGGCTGGACTTAAAGGTCCAGGGTTTGAGCATGACTCCAACATATCTGTGTACAAGCATTTCGCTTCCTTATACGATACAGAAACTTGCCAACAAGTAAGCTTGTGTTTGTTTGTGCCCCCCAACCCCCCCCTCAGGGGTACGCTGAGTTAGACCCATTCACATGACTGATTCTGGGGCTTGACTCCGTTTTTATCTGGCTACCCCACACTTGCATTTGCTGAGCTGGGAGGGTCTCGTGCGATAAAATTTGCTGAACGATATGTGAAAAATTTCTGAATATATATGAAAATCTGGGATAAATCAATAAATGTTTTTAACAAAAAATATACAGCTCTGGGGGGGAAAAAAGACCACTCTATATTTTTTTTTAATTCTGCATTTTAAAATCCTAATTTAATCCTAGTTCTGCTGGCAGACGGCTACACTGAGCGGCAGGTGACTTCCAGGTTTCTAATACAGCAGAACTGAAGAATAAGGTGAAGCAGGAGACACTGGGAGCGGCCAGAAAGCAGCCAGGTAGAGGGCAGAGGCCAGAGATGAACATCGACTTATCCAACCGATTTTCATGAGTTAGAGGATGACATCAAGTGGCCGTCAAACGGAATGGGAAACATTAAGTGCAGGTGTGCAGGGTCACAGCGAGGAAGAAGCCCTTCATTAATGAGAAACAAAAAGAAACAGGCTGCAGTATAATCGAAGAGATTATACATAGAGAATTAATATATGGTCTCTTAATATTTTCCCGAGTGTATGTAATGGGGTCCAGAACAGCTGAAGCCTCTACACTGTCTGCTAACAGTCATACCGATGTGTGGGTTTTGAAACTGACTGTATTGTCATTCAGGACCTGTCACTGGCATACAAGCAGAAAGGCAACGAAACGCGAAATGTTACAGCGAATAACCCCCTTTAAAAGAGCAAAAACGATTTTTCTCCGTGGCCTAGGACAAAAGGTGATCACTAAACAATGAGATAATGCAAATAGCTTCTCGGAAAAAGCGTTGGTTAAGGCTTTGTGTCTCGCTCGAAGCTGGCGACGCCGCTCCTACTGACGTTCCGGCAAATTCTTCCACATAGAGTGCGGAAGAGCTGAAAGAGCGTAGACAGGTTTCGGCTGGCAATGGAGTAGGTCCTGTTCATCCGTGGGCCTGAGGACATGTCTATGCATGCTTTCAAAAGAGCTGCTGTTGTTTGCAACCCGGATAGCCTGATTACTCTGCATCCATTCCGTGGCGGACTTTAAGGTGCAGCCAGTCAGAAGACAACAAAGGCATCACGATGTATCCAATGAGTGGAGCAGAGTGTCTTGCGAAGCACGGGAAACGAGGGGACGCTCTCAGGTGGCCCAGATTAGAAACAGCATGAAATGTGATCTGGGTCCTTGTGCCCAAAGAGCAACCTGGTGCCTTTCCCATCAGGGGCCCCAACAACAGGAAAGGACATGAGTTACTATGGAAAATACTGGACTTATTAGGTGTTTGGCTGGGTCAGGGGTGCATAGAGGGGGCAGGGCAATAGGGGCCTAGGTGAAAAGTGATTGGCCCCCAGAGCACCCTATTTCCTGTCACTCACCAAATCAAACATGTCATTGGCTAATGAGAAGGTTGGCTCCTCTGTATGAATTATGGCCCCACTTATGCTGCCCACCTTAAAAAATCCTAGAATCGCCCCTTGGGTTGGGTATCAGTACATTTTGGCTTTGATATGCAGTTTGTGATCTGAACCTATAGATTTTCAACATCAATTCCCCATCTCAGAATCTAATATAGTGAATGCAGGTGACCCCCTGCGCTCCCAATCACAGGTGGGGCCCAATCATGCCTGGATCCCCTGCTTGTGCATGATGGAGGGTTGGTGGGTAAGAGCAAAGAAACTGTATTTCAAACTAATATTTTGCATGCTAAATTCCACAGCTGTGACCTGGTTCCTCTGAAAGACCCTCAATGGAGGTTTCAGTGGGACATTTATCTGACGTGTTTGTCTGAAGCAGCCTAGGATTTTATCAGTCAATGCAGCATAAGTAACTATAGCACCTGAGGTTAACTGCATGATTCTACTGACCTGGAATCAGAGACCTTAACCATTATGTTCCCTGCTGCCAGACAAGCAGGAGAGCATGATGCTGGTGTTCCATACTGGCAGGACTCTACTAACAGTGCCGCTTAAGATCTGATCCAGGATCACTTTACACTGCCAGAAAAAAAAGAGTACCAATTTGTACTTTTGCTTGTCACAGCAGGCAAAGTTGTGGCTGTGAGGCCAGGGGTCTGTGCCAGTGACCAGAAGGTTGTTGCTATTCTGTTGGGCCCTTGAGCAAGGCCCTTAACCTGAAATTGCTTTGTCATGGGTATGATGTTAATCTACATCCAGCCCCGCAAGGACTCCAACTTTCTTGGAATCCTGGGTGGCAGGATTGGCACTTCAGTTGTTGGGGGAAAAAAAACTCACACTGGTCGATTTGGACTAGTGTGGTGCTGAGATATCACTTGCTAAATGACTGCACTTGGGTTCTTATCCTCGAGGTGGTGGGTGCAGTCAGTGCATGCTCCTTACCCCTTTCAAATAATAATAATAATAATAATCAATCCTTTATTGATCCCCTTGGGGAAATTGTTTTTACGCCTCCCTCAACTTGGTCTTTGTAGATCAAGCTGTCCGCAAAGGGCAGCCACCCGTTGGGGCGCCCAGGGAGCTTGCACCTTGTAGTCTAATTAGAGGTACACTGTACAAAAACAAACCCTGCGGAACATTCCCAAGGTACAAACATCTTTAATGCACCCCAGGGGTACAAAAATCCTCATAGTCCATTTCTGTACCTTAAAAGGTACATTTATCAACAGCTAGGGTACAACTGACAGGACTTCGAGGGTACAGCCCCAGAAACAAGCAAAGGTACTAATTGTTACTCTTTATTTCTGACAGTGTTCTCCCCGATGTGGTTTTATCAGACCCCCCCCCCAATGGTAATGTAGGAGGTACGATCAGGTACATGAGGGTAGAAGGGCTTGAGATTCGCACGAGTCCAGATGACTAGGGACTTTTCTGTGTATTTAGGCAGCAGTTCAGGGTAGCAGGGTTTCGCAGAAGAAAGGGCTCTATTCATCGGCCCGATCCGTCCCGGCCAACCCTGCACATTCCTCTGTTTCCGTCCATCGTCGTCAGACGTTCGTCTCGAAAACATTCAGCCCGCTCCTAGCCCGCTATTATCTGCCGGGACGTCGTGCTGTTCCGCGTACGCGCAGCGAGAGCCTCTTGCAGAAAACCACCCACGAGATAAACATCTGCTCCCTGCAGCTCGCCAGATTGCAGGAGAGCCGCTAATGGGCCTGTGCTCCTCCGTCGTTATCTACCTCGACCGCAACCGGTCGCTTCTGGTCAAGTTTTTAAAGCGAGGGGAGAGCAACCTGTGCACATGTTACGCTGCGATCCTCGATCCGATTGCACCTGGCTGCATTTAATCAGAACACCGCATAAAAAATATACAAATACACAAACAAATTTGTAAATGCGACATTAAGCATTCTTCAGGGAATACTTAAGTACTGAGTCATCCTATAACTGGGCGCCTCTTGTAGGTCCTCCGATTGTAAAAAGCTTTAACAGCTGACTTTAGCAAGAAATGGTGGTTAATGCAGATTCCACTTTAAGACAGATCGGGATCTGTGTGATTTAAAGTACATGCACATATTTCGGTCAAATAAATATCTGTGGCTTTCTCGCGCTCCTATAGTCTGTGGGCTGCAGGAGGAGGAGACGCCGACAGCTTCTCCAAGAGCCGACAGTGCAAAATACTCCTCGCTCTTCCATCCGTGCAAGACAGCCGCAGAGCCGCCTGAAGGGCAGAGATTACGGGCGGCCGTCTTAATTGTGTCCGGTGGATTGCGGGGTTTGTGAAGAGCCCCGACTCCATCACCCGCCCGACAGCAAAACAGCCCGCGCCGACGTTCAATCAGCTGTAAAGCAAAACAATATATTGGAATAACACGGAAAAACCGAATTTGGCCTTTTTGGCATTAATCCCTACAATGCTGGCGTGTTCACGCCTGGAAATTTCTGCAGAACTAAAAGAGTCCCTCGCACGTTTACCAGCCTGTCTCCAGACCATTAAAACTTTATGCTTTGTACTTCATGATAATATAAGGAACCCTTGCTCCTTAATGACGCGGGGATTATTCTAATTTTGCAACTTTGTTCATGTTTTGCCGGTATTATCGTAACTATCCATAACAGATGCAGACGCATTTCCCAGCATTATTTGTGTCCATTGTCAGAAATTTAGGTCGTTTAAAGCACTTCACACATTCAATTAAATATGTCGGTTTCTTCATACATTTTAAAATATGCGTGAAAAATAACGTCGGTCAGGTATCCCCTTCAGCCAGATGGGGGTGCCCGTCTCACTGGCAACTCGGACCATAGCAAAAAGATGAGGGGCCGTTTTCCAGCCGCTCAGATTGCGGCGTCCTTCGCGCGTCGCCGCAGAAATTACCTGTAAGGCGAAACAGCCCTATAGCGGTGCATATCCCGCATGCAGTGTCAGCTCTTAACAAATATATCCCTTTCGGAAAAAAGTACATTTAAATTAGTGGAAATAGAAGACAAATTATATTGTACCAGCTTTCTAATTAATTTCTCAAACAATTAATTCCATCAATATTATCCAATGTTTAAACATTTAACCAGATATTTGAGAACTGTGCAGTAGTTTTGACTTGGTTACATTAATGATCTACTTTTGAAAGGTGGTTTAAGTATCTAAATTAAAATCTGAATTAGGGTAAAGGGGTGGTGCTGTAATTGGTGGCGAGAGTTCCGGTTTTCAGCGCATCGACCGGGTAGAAAGTCTGGGCTCGGTTGAAAAAGCCCTGAGCCGGAGCCCGGGACTGGAAAAACGAACGGCAGGCAGTGCGGTTGGACCTGGATACTCGCCCTGCTTTATCTTTTAAAACATTTTTCCTCCCTCTCTTTTTTTCTCTCCAAGAATTTAGGGTGGGATTTTTAAGCAGAGGCTAGGTTCCGACAAAAGCGCAGCGCACATGGCTGCGTAGATTAATGGGTTTTTCCTGCAAGGAACAAAAACACGGGGCAACAGTGCAGACCGATGCATATCGACGTGAGCCCGTGATAAATACGCTTTTGGACGGAATTGCACGGTAACCAGATCTTTGCACAACATCTGATATGTGGAGGGCTGCTAGATTGTCACCGGGGCTTCGCTGGCTCTACTTTTGGTAACTGTAAATGCGGATAGGGGTGAACGCTTAATCCCGGGCTGGGATACCAAATGCGACCTGAGTGGAACTGAGATGACTTCAATATTTTGAGTTCCCATTCCTATTGTTATTCCTTTCATCGTTTATCGTTATTTTCTGTGAAATCGGCTGGGTTTTGCAAGAAGGACCGCCAAAGGAATTTGCCCAAGTGTGTCCGGGCGACGAGAAAAAGGCGAACGAGTTCGGCAGGATCTGACACTGGGGGAATAATATTAAGAATATAATAGATTTATAAAACACCAAAATAAGCGGGACATTTTCTATATCTGCCGAGGATCTCGGCTATGGCGGTTGCGAGGAAAGTCGACCTCATTGTTGGAGTTGTTCTACTTTTGCAGTCTCTGGGAAATGCCTTGCAAGTCACAGGAGCGCAACTGTCACCAGCAAGTGGTAAGATCCTCAGTTGCCTCATTAATTGCCACGTTAAGTCCCATTAAATTAGGGTGCGATCATACTCGACCTCCGTCTTCACGCACCACCTTCTCTGTCCCCATATTTCTGCGTGGGTATTGGTGTATATTAGCCTGACATACCGCATGCTTTTAAAGACATTTAAATGTAGCCCGTCGCAAATCACTGCAAAACGATTTCAGCGTTTTGTTGTTAACTCGCGGTGATCCCGGATGTATCGTTTTGCGGCTGCTTTGTAAATAATGTATCGCTCTAGTGCACATGGGCTCTATTTGGCGCCGGGGTGTTGATAAACACTCGGACAATTTAAAAGGCAATTTCTCTATATCTACACGTGGTGTGTACCGTTTCTATTAAGTAATATAGTATGATTATAAATAATTTAACAATTTTTCATACCATGTTTTCCCAGTTTGTGAAAAAGCGAAAGCTGTAAATATATTAGGTAATGCAAAACTACGCAAATATTGACTGGGGATCAGTTCAGTTTTGCTTCATGTATCTGCGGCTGATGTTTGACGCATCGGTTGCTGGTGTGTGGATGTATGGCTCATCTCGTTACAAAGCTGGGGATTCGTATCTTTGGCTGTACTTTAATGTTCCGCACTTCGGCTGGTGCTTTGCCGGACGACCGCAGTTCTGTACAACACAAATAACTCTTAAAACTGACGGTCGATATTTGATTGTACACATTATAACTTGTGGCACACGGCGTCTTTAAAAAGCTCGGGTTGATGTATTTAAAAATTTCACGCCAAATTAATCCAGAAACTGCAATATAATTACACTGTGTGTAACGTAGCGCGCGAAATCCCGCGTTTTTGCTGCAGATATATACATTTTTAACATGAAATGAGTCTGAACGGGAAGATTATGCCTAGGAAATGTGTTGCGGTGCTTCCCTACCGGCTGGATTCTTTTCTTCGGTTTGTCGACTAGTGTGCTTGAAATCAGATGCCTGTTGCAAATTAATAATCCGTAGAATCAGTCAACCCAGGAAATTAGACCAGCATACTGCATGAAAATCTCGAAAAGCCGCCTAGTTATATTTTCGCGATGATTGTTGTGTTTGACTATGAAGTGTCTACTTCTCAACCTTTTACTGGTCTTCGTTGCTATTGTTTATTGTGTTTATTGTTATGTATTGTGCTATTATGTGTTTTATGGGCTTAGTGCTTTTAAAATGGCATACTACCGAGAGGCTCAGGCGCAGTCCACAGAACCCCTGCTCTTATTTCAACTCCCAAATTCCAACTTAAAAATGCTTTTGCATTTGCTTTATAAAGTGCATTTGTTTAATTCCTGGAGTGCTGCTTATGCGTAAATGCAATGCATTGGAATATGAACTGCAATGCTGAAGTAAGATTCAATCTCTCACTTGTGCAAATTGCAGTGCTTGCGAGGGCACGCGGGTTACATCGACGCGTCTCGTGGCTCCGCGCGAGGGATCCCCGGCCCCTTCCCTCGCGACTTCACGCTTTTTATCTCCGTTTGCCCGAAGTTTATATAGAAAGCAGGTGATCACGTCCTATAAAACCGGAGGATCGCAGTATGAACCGAGACCGTTCTGAACTAAATGTACGTGACATTTGGCCTCACGCTGTGGTATCCAACAAGAATACAGCTAAGAACACTGTGATCATTAAAGAGGTTTCGGTAATTAATTTTCAGAATGTCGTAATTCAGCACAATATAGCCTATTTATCTCCTCGGGATAGCCGTTTGGGTATATTGCTAGGAGTTGGCGAGCTTTCTCCTTGGTGAATTGCATCAGTAAAGGTCGTGTGTGTGTCTTAAACTGGAGAAAGTTAAATCATCTGAAAAATATTCCCGACAGCCTAAAGTCAGTTATAACAGGGACTTTTAAGTATTTTAACGGATATATATGGAAACAGACCTCACAGGTGTTGTCAAAGAAACTGAGGCAAGTCGCCTACACTGAATGCTGGAAGCAGTGCCTTTGAAATGCCTCATGATGAAAATGTTTTCATAGGATGAGAAGTAGAGTTCATTGTTAATTATATTAACACCATGGAGGATTACAGAATGGGGCCATTGCTGTTGTTTGGGTTCTTCCACTGTGTGTGCAGAGGGTGTGTCACTCATAGGCCTCTCCGCCCATCTGGGGCCCCGAAGGAGGTTTTTTTCGGGATGGGCATGGATTGCTTAGTTAAGAAAAGTAAGCAATGGATATTCCAGTATAGACTGCAGTGTCATATCCATAGACTTGGTGTCTCTAAATTACTCGTCGTTTGAGAATGTGTGCCATGAAATGGAATAGCGTTGTGATCCTGTACTGGACAGATGGGAATGCTGTAAAAAGCGAGGACAGTTGATTAAGTCAGGCTCGAGGTCTCCCATGTTATACTGTGTGCAGCGCCATAAATAACTGTTATGTGGGACACTTGGAAGAGGAATACAGCAAAGGCTTTTCTGTGACGTGTTAATATATTTAAAAATGAACAGAAATTGGGGGGGGTGCTTGGATTGTGGATCAGATAACTGAAGGAGTAACTCAGGGTAACATTGTAAAGTATTAAGTATTAGCCAGGGCTAATAAGATCCCTTTAAGGTCATGATCTTAAAGGAATTGAGTGGGGGATGATGTTAGATTCACTAGGTGTCATTGACTCAGCTCTGAGTCACTAACGAAGCCATAAGAGCTGATCCATCACACCCCACGGACAGAGTGCCAGTGTTTGTTTTTTTTTGGCTTTTCTCTGTCCCCTTCAGACATTTATCGTTTTTCGTCAGATTAAACGATGTCAGGTGTCGTGTGTCTCTTCCAGAAGCAGGGATTACACCCCTCTGCATGCCAAAGTCACGTTACGCACGGCTGCGGTCCCTGTTTTGCAGTGTGTCCTGTGATAACCCCGGGCTCTTTGCTTCGTAGCATAATTGGATGAGTGGATATGGGATATGATTTAAAATGGAAGAGGGCGTGAGGTCGTGTAGGCGGATCAAATGGAGTAGCATGTTAACCAGGTGCAAAACCTCTTTTCGGGCGTGACTGATACTTTTATCCCACACTTTATCCACTTATAGTGCAGTCTGTTCTTCAGGAGTAAATTCGAGTTAAGTAGCTGAGTAAAGTACATCCCAGTGGGCTCCCTCCTGAGGCTTAAAACGGCAAATGTCACGTTACATATCTGTGCCTTTAACCGCGTCCCACCTGTTGCCTCTTGTTCTGCAGGACTTTCGGTTTTTCAGGTCCAACTGGATTGGCTGCGTCGTCAGAGCCAGAGTTGGGCACAGGCTCACCAAGAAGATGATAGCTTTGGCCTACCTTGGGTGTGACTTGTTGTCATGGAAGCAATTTTCATTTAGGCCGACCGTGTGTTTTTTTTTTTTTTTTTTTTGGGGGGGGGGATGCAACAGTTCAAGCAAGAGCTGCCTATGTTTACCAATATTTTTCCTTAAATTTTTTAATTTTTTAATATACCGTA
>JABFDZ020000084.1:16214425-16226578 GCA_019775955.2 Pollimyrus isidori | reverse complement strand
CACGTACCTCACTCACCTTTCACATACTCTCTGCCCACCCTTCTCTGGTTTCCAGGGTATATGTACACGTACCTCACTCACCTTTCACATACTCTCTGCCCACCCTTCTCTGGTTTCCAGGGTATATGTACACGTACCTCACTCACCTTTCACATACTCTCTGCCCACCCTGCTTCGGAAGCAGCACACACAGTAGCTCTTTGTCTTATGTGACCTCCCAAATGAGGGGGAGGATGTATTACCTGTATGTAGCTGCACGTCTTTCTCCAAGGCATGAGAGTCTCTCCTCAGTTATGGCAGAATTACATGCTTCAGGCATGTGACCGCTTTCATTTCCTCAACGTCTTCCTGTATTTGGAACAGCAAGTTATACTGATGCAACTTCATTTCCTGAGAGTACAACTACAGTTCCCCTTCCAGGATTTGAACAGGAAACCTTTCTGGCCTTTTTTTTAAATCTACGTAGGGTGTGAAATTGAGGTGAAATAATGCTCATGGTGTGTATTTGCAATAACTCACAGGTGTACTTATCTGAATAACACCTATTTATTTATTACACATTCAGCTCCATGCCAATCTTTCATATCTTTCATACCAAAATAGCATAATCTTTCCCCACCAATCAGATGGTTCTGTCTATTTGTCTGTCGTAATGTCTATGCACTAACATATCATGTTTATATTATGCTTATTTGTCTCAGTATTTATAATTTATTTATTACTTCTCACTTGCACTGTGACTAACAGGAAAGATATTTCAGCTCAGTATATAACAATGTGCATCATATATCTGAAGCTGATAATAAAAGGTGCTTTGACTTGACTTTTAACACTGTACTTTCACAGTTAGCTGCTTTATGCTAATGAAAACAGTACACACCTTTAAATAGCTCTATTTCCTCCAGCCTCCTGCTATTTAGTTTTACTCTGCAGTGGTATGAACCAGTTTGGGTTTGAGTCCTGAACCTCGCACTGATTTGTTTTTCACTTTAGAATCCTCACACTTATTTTCAACAGCCAAAGGAGCATCTTCGGTATGCTTGGCTGACACTCTGCACATTCCTTTCAGTGGATCTGCCGGCTGTTCTGATTTGGTGTCTCGTTTGAGGAGCAATTATGGCATCAGGCAACCCAAGTCATGAGGGAAGAATCACATTCCTAGGACGTCTCTTGTTGGAGGCGTGACGGGCTGCGATTCTCCATGAGGCTGTGGTCTTCTACTTTATTCCATTGCCATCATGAAGCTATTAGAGTTGTTGTTTTTCTTTTGACCTTCCAGAATGTCTTTAGAAGAAGAGCCAAGGAAATATGGTGGAGTGTGTGTGTGGGGGGGGGGGGTAGAAGTTTGTTGGTAGATTTTGGAGAACACTCTGGGGTTTGTTCGTGGATTTTGGAGAACTCTCTGGTAAGTGTTGACGCCGTACCGCCCCATAGTAAAAATTGGGTAGCTTCTCTGCCTTTAATGATAGGACAGTTATTATGCTGAAGATCCAGTTGGGTCAATCAAGCAGTAAAACGTTAATTAAATTCCAGGCTTTGGAACCAAAGTGTTCGGGATGCCCAGTTGACCTCATCAGACACCTGGCAAAGCTGCTGATTGGTCAGTTAGACGCCGGTTGTATGAGAACAGTTGTGGCACACCGCATCGGCATCCTGAGGTCTGGGGCCCACCGAGGGCGACTCCCCATGTCCCGTGAGGGCATCGCCCGGCAGACATTCTCTGGGCCGACACGGGACGTATTTGTGGGCTGCAGAACGTTCCGGTGGGTGATGAAATGTAGGGGATTGCAAATTATGAAGGGGCTGTGGGAATGAGGCTGGCAGCCGTCAGCTTGTAACACTGGGTGGGGCCTCTAGGTGTCACTGTGACTCACTCCAGCTTAGAGCCTGCCTTGATGTTGGGGGGGGGGTTGTTCTCTGTGGCCTGGAGTAAACTCAGAATCTATCCAAGAAAAAGAAAGCAGGGGCTGATCATTATGACAGCGGGCCTTGCCCACCATCTGCCCCTCCCCATCTCAACCCCCACGTCAACAAAACCAGAGCTGAGGTGGGAGTAGGGACAGTCCTCAGGGATCTGGCGCCTTAAGCTTAAGACTGTTGGTGTTTGTGTATTTTAGCTCAGCAGTTTGTGTAAAAAATATCCACATATTTAGTATTTACTGATCCGATTAGCAGCTACATATAGGTTTGCTACAAGAGTCCATTTTTGTGGACAGGTAAAATGTGCTCGTGTAGGATTTGTGGCGTGGGAATGTCATTGGGTGGTCCAGGGACAAGTTCAATCACCTGCTTCATATTCTTAGTCCTTCTTAGAGTACCCCCTCCCCCCACAGTAATGCTGGATTCCGTTTACCTCAAAGGTTGAAAGCTGGAACTTGGAATGACTTAACACCTAAGTTAACCGCATTACAGTATAACAAGTCAGAAAGCCACTTAGCAAAACTAGGGATCTATTTCAAAAAGCAGGATTTCTTCCTTAGCCCGGCATCTTACCTTAGTCGGCTTTATGGTACTCCAGTTTTAATGGTCATTATCTTTGTTCACTTACATTTAGCCCAGATTACCTTGAATCCAACAAGTTATCCAGCTAAGCAAGTAATCCTGCTTTCTGAAACAGGCCCCAGTTCATGCCAGGTTCATTGTTAGCAATAAATGTTGATAACGAAATGTTGCATGATATTTTGCTCATAAAAAAAAACATTGTGGCAACATGTCAACAGATGGTAGTTGGACAGTACTGTGTACGCCCAATTTAATGAAACACAAATATGGTATAAGTGCTAATAAATACTATGAAACTACAACTTTAACTTCTGTTGCTGAAGGGTGCGGCCTTCCTGAATTCTGAGGTTGGGCTTGTGTAGATTCCGCTGACTCTCTGAGTCAGAATTCTAACTTCTGAGGGCGTTCCAGGTGAATCTTCTGACCAGTAACTCAGAATTTCCACCTTCCGAGTTCAAATGGAATACAGCCTGCCTCAGACCCCTGGCTCTCTCTGAGCTAGAACCCACCCCTGCGCGCCCTTGCCCCTCCACCAGCGTTAACCCTCCCCTGGCCCGATGCCCCTTTCTCTCTTTGTGTCAGTGCGTGTGTGTGTGTGTGTGTGTGTGTGTGTGTGTGTGCAGCTGCATCTGTGTATGATTATTTGTGTCACTCCGGCTGTTTAGTATGTTGAGTGTGCATGGGGAGAGACATGAAAGGCATAGTGGAGATACATCCAACCGACCATCCATCCTTACTAAGCACATACTAATAATGGCTTATTCAGTAGAAATTTTGGGGTGGGCTGGTGGGGTGGCAGCCTGCTAGCAGCAAGGCGCCAGGGGCACCGCTAGACATTTTGGCCCCCATGACAGCATAACACACTGGGATCCCAGTTCATATTCCTTAATCGAATTATATTACAAATTCTTAGGGTCCCTGTCATTTAAACTTGCATTTCAGCCAGTCTTTTGTGTGGTCTCGACGAAGGCCGCAAGCCTGCCTACTTTTCACCATTTCGACTGTCTGTCCACAAGCACTCTCAGGATATGGAGGATCGAGTCTTGAGGACAGGGATCTGCTTGTTTCTTTATGAGTACGCTGCCCCTTTAAAACCACTTCAGTAGGAAGTTCACACTCAAAAAAATGTTCTTCATAGGGCAGTAAGCGTGAGATGATTAAAGACCTACAATAGCATCCCAGAGGTTGCAAGTTCAAAATTCAGTTTAGCACTATTGAAGTACTATTGTCTCCATATTAAACTTTGCATTTAATTAATTTCCCAGACACTTTCATCCAAGGTTATGTACAAGTGAGAGAGCAGGGTCACCCAGACCCCAGAGCAATTAGGCTTAAAGACCTTGCGCAAAGGTATAAGGGTGGAACCACAGTGCAGACTGTGACTTCAGCTGGCAACCTTTCACTCACAGCATACCAATTCATTGAGCCACAAACCATTAAACCCACTAAACATTATATCTGACGGTAATAAAAAAGGTATGTACAGTTTAGGTGCCTTAGCTGGGTCACCTTCTGTTGACTGTTCCTGGGAACGCCTCTGGCTTGGCAGAGTTTTGGGAGCATTTATGTGAGCTGGGGGCTGAGGGATGTGGGTTGGCTTGATGACCTAGCAGAAGGTCGACCAGAAGTCCACCATACTCCACAGCTTGGTCACACAGTTCTCTCGTGCCTTTTCCTTGGTTATTACTAACCAAGGTAACAACATTTGTTTCCAGCATCTGCAACAGTCTACTAGTATTTTTTCACATCGCACCCGGGATTACTCACGTCAAGAAAGATGTTACCTGAGCTGAAGCAAGTGTAGTTTTGCAGGCAGTGGGAGATGCACCTTGTCTCCTGTGGGTCCTTGCCCTCCTGAACTCGACCATAAGACCCACTGTGTTTATACAGTGACAGGTACTCAGCTGAGAGGATTTTTATTTTTATTTATTTTTTTTCGGGGGGGGCATTATCTACCACATGGGCATCACCATTAGTTAGTTTGGCACAGTATTCAAACAATTATATTTAAATAAGAGTCAGGGAAAGAATAAGACTGTGTTGATAAAGGATTATCTTTGAATAATGAAGCAAAAGGCAGATTGAACACTGCTGTATTTTTTCAGAGCAGGAGGGTTTTTCTTCATGGATGTTCTTTGTGCCCCACGAGAAATATTCAGCCCATCACAATAACCATTGCCCTTCCTTCTTATTTCAATTCTGATTGGCCAGTTTGGTCATAAAAAATACTATACTATACTATACAGGAACTCTGGATATAACAGACTCTGGATATAACGGACTGTTTTGCCAGGTCCTTTGAAGTCTGTTATATCAGTATTTTACTGTATAAGACTGCTTTTCCCATGAATGAGGAAGGTCTGTTTTTAAGATATACTGCACATAAAGGAACACTTTCCTGCTCTGATCCAGACATGAAGAGAGGGCATGTGAGGTCAAATGACCCCCAGATACATTGCTATAGGCCATGCCCATAACTACCTGAGAAATTCCAAGCCAGATGTTGTCAGGAATCTTGTCTGTGGTGTTTTAAGACATGTCAGCTGACCTTTAACATTATCGTCCAAGGAATTTGGACCTTTTTCAATAAGATAATCGACATATTCATCTGTATATGAAAAGAATGTCTGGTGGTTGATTTATTGGGGCAGCGTGGCTGGAAATCCACACCCAATTTACCCAGTGTGGTCTGTTTATATTGTAAAGAGCAGGTGCACAGAGTAACAAAGACCAACCTCTGGCATGGATATTGTTTGGGAGTGTTTTATATATAATTATAAAAGAAATGCTCTGTCTTTTATCAGATTTGTTTACACATCTGAGAGAGCCAGCGTGGGACAGAATTACATCCACAAATCCCCAGAACGTGCCAGACAGATTTTCAATGTGTCGCTGTGTGAAACAGGACTTTGTGCCATGGTATTTCATCATGGCTTAATTGGGCTTTGTGCATCATTCGTGTAATTAACTTTAAATCTGGAAACATTGAGTGTGATTAACAAGGTCCTTCCATGTCACATGATACAGCCCCTTGGGGAGAAAAAAAGACATATGAATTGAAAGCATAGTGCAAGACACTATAACGATGCTCAACAGCTGTTTTCTGACCTTTGCACCCTTTGAATTTGAAAGTGATCCAGTTCTTGACCAGCCCCTTCTTTATTATCTGCTAAGCTGGTTATGGTTCATAGAGGCCGTGTGAGACTTTTTGTTGAAGACACATAAACAGAGTCATTTATAGTACAATCAAAGCCTTACGACCCACAGCATTTATGCCTCAGTATGCCCCCTATTGCTGAGCACCTGAAGTGCACCTGAAATGAAAATCTTCAACCTTTTTCATTCTCTGTAAAACAAATATTTAAAATGCAGTGAAAAATAATACTGTCACCATTGTATATGCCTGGAACTGTACCTCATCTGTTTTGGGCTGTTTTTGTGCTATTTTTCATCGTTTTTTTTTTTTTTTTTTTTTGCTGAAAATTGTGGCAGGTTGTCTGTATAGGCACCAGGCCAGTAGGGGTCAGTATGGGGAACACTGTCTAGTTTCTGTGCAGAGATGCACTTCATAGCATCTTCGGTGTGAAATTGCAGCTCTCATACAAAAGGACCTGCAGAATGCATGCTGTGGGGTTCCAGATAAACCCGTAACTAACAAAACACTTGCCCGGGCCTTTCACTGCAGAATCGCGTCTGCTCTTCACATTTCCGCTTGATTGCTTTCCTTATCGCGCAGCTATTGTAATTCCCCATACACCTCTGCTTAAATTGGATGGAGTTTGTGTACGTGGTGATGAAGTTATGGGGAATGATGGGCGCTCAGCCTGAAACAGGCAAGTGGCAGCCTGGATATAAGGTGTGGATTGCCTGCTCAGGGTAACTCATTGGCTGATTGCCGTCGGTGATTAAACATTCAGAAATGCTGCTCGTCCCTCATTGCAGTCTTGTGAGGAAGTAGGTGACATGCAGTGAATCTGCATCTCTAAATTGCCCATAGTGCGTGTGCGTGTTTGTGTGTGCGTGTGTGTGCGCGTGTGTGTGTGCGTGTGTGTGTGTGTGTGTGTGCGTGTGTGTGTGTGCGTGTGTGTGTGTGTGTGTGTGTGTGTACGTGTGTGTGTGTGTGTGTGTGTGTGTGCAGATCCCAACGAGAGTGTACCCCTGCTTTGTACCAGTCTGAGATCGGCTACCGGGACCTGGTGACTCTGTAGTTAAGCGACTGGAGTATTGCTGCATTCCATTTACTTCGGATGTCGGGTGACGTGATGCAGGAGATAAGTGTTCCAGTACGTAGAGTCCGAAAGCCTTTTAACGGTACCAGGGACCGGTTTCAAAAAGCAAGATTTCTTACCCGGATAACTTGTCAGATTTAATTTACCCCAGTTTAACCCTTGCTACCCTATCCATTTTTCCGTGTTTTTTATCCCTTTGATTTCTGATTTATTACATTGTATGTACATGAGTTAACCACATGTGCTTTATGTTTCTGTTTCCAGTTCATTCTGGGCTACTCAGATATGTCGTAATTTGATATACAATAGCTGACACAGTCTCGATATTATACCTATTATGACGAAAAGCTATCTCCGCCTACTGAAATTTCTCCGCCTTTCTGCAATTTTAGTCTCATCAAATATAAAAATTAGCAGGCACTACAAATATAATCTGATAAATGTTGAGGCTAGAGTCAATATGACAACAAAGCAATGCTGTAGCACGTTATTGTGTTTAGATGTGAGAGGTGTTCCAGTTGCATGATGGAATATTTAAAAAAAAAATCAAGTGATTGTTTCCCTAATAACTAGAATGCTGTTTTGTTGTTATTTTCAGTAGAACTCCAGCCAACTCCATTACATTGTTTACTACCCCTTTAATTATAGGCTTACAATAAATAAATTATATATGTATTTTTTTCCCGAGAGGGATAGTACGTGGATCATTGCAAAAGCAAATATGCACTTTGTTTTCCATCGGATGTGAATAATATCGATGTTTTATGGATTTTTAGGGGTGTTTTGGTAGGAATGTTTAAAATGTATGCCTCATTGATTACTCTGGAATTGTTTAGTCTACAATGTTGCAACTTGGACAACCAAATCAAGTAAATTATCCCGTATCCAATGGCATGTGATATCTGCACATTATACCTAGCTAGAGTAACGAGAATGAGATTAATGGGTGCAAAAATCAACACAGTTTGTTGATTTATCTTCCATCACTTATATTTATCATGGACTCCCTTAAATTTGAAGTTGTTTAAAATTGTCTGCTTAATCAAGAAATCCTACTTAATGAAATGGTTCATTAAATTCTAGCCCGATTATTTATTAGTTATTGTTAGCAATATCAGGGGATAAAAACATATTACACGGCATTTTGCGTAGAAACGCGTCCACAGATCGTAGTTACACAGTACTGTGTATACAACTGATTTAAGAGCCAAAAATAAGATGTAAGTGCTGATAAACAGCATAGTACCACAGCTTTAACTTCTGTTGATAAAGGATGCAGCCATCTTGAATTCTGAGATCGGGGTTGTGTCAATTCCTTCGAGTTCAGTTCATGAATCGGAATTCCAACTTGAGGGGGTGTTCCAGTTGAAATTTCCTAATAAAAACTTGGAATTACGTGTAAAAACTTGGAGTTACGAGTTCAAATGGAACACAGCATATGAATGCATGTCTCTCCCACTCATCTACTTCGCATTTGTTGCCCATTGTAATTCAATCCTATTATAGTAACTGTACTGGTATCACAGCTCTGTGTTCAACTGCTCAGCCTGCCCCTTCCTTCTGCATTTTATTACCATCCCTGCTGCTGTACTCCGTTTAATTGCTTCGCCCGCCCCCGTGCTGTCTGTTTTGTTTCTTTCCTCCTCTTCTAGTCTCTGTATAATTGCCTTTTGAGCCCAATACTCTGGGTTTGATTGCTTTTCCTGTCTCGTATTTGATTACTGTCCAACCCTGGGTACTCTGCATTTAATGGCCTTCCTGTCTCTGTACTCTGTTTAGCTCACGGGGAAATATTTCATAAGCACGCTACTTAAGAATCGTTAACGTTATAGTCTAACAGTTTCTCAAATATGGTTTTGACCCTCACGTGACAGGCCGCAATGCATAATGGTTTAAGTCAATGTAGGGTACAGCTTCTGTACAGTACATTTAGGTTTGGCTCACTCTGCATTTGTAATGCTCTATATAGTAGAAGAAATTACAGTTGCACTAGACTCCTGATATAGTGTATTATATAGTAGGTCAGTGGACATTTTGAACCTTTGTTTTTATTTGCCCCGAATTTCTGTTTGATCATCCTCCTTGTCCTTGTGTTCTGGCTGGTTACCTTCCCTCGCCCACCAAACTTTAGTTTGGTTCATTTCCCTTCTCCCTTTTAGTCTGTGTTTTAATTGCTTTACTTGCCTCTGTTCTCTGTGCTTGATTGCTTTCCTGACCTTGTAGTCTGTGTTCGATGTCCCTCTGTGTCTGTCTGATTGCATTTTAACAGTAATAATAATAATAAGAAGAAGAAGAAGAAGAAAACAAAAGTGCCACCTTAATATGATGCAGGACGCTGACAGGGGATTGGCTGTCCCTCTTAAACATCCATCCATTTTCCAACCTGCTTATCCTACTGGGTCATGGAGAGTCTGGAGCCTATCCCGGAAGCAACAGGCATGAGGCAGGGAACAACCCTGGATGGGTGGCCAGCCCATCACAGGGCACATTCACATACCAACCACTCACACATGCACACCTAAGGGCAATTTTAGGATCTCCAATCAGCCTCTTTGGACTGTGGGGGGAAACCGGAGTATCCGGAGGAAACCCCACGATGACGCAGGGAGAACATGCAAACTCACACACATGTAGACCAGGCGGAGACTCGAACCCAGGTCACAGAGGCACCCCCCCTTAAACGTGTTTTTCTAATTATCCTTTAGTCACAAGCCGTGTAAGCAGCTGAACGTCCCAGGACCAGGCAGGGCTTCATTAACATAAGAGCCGGTTATGTGTTAACAGTATAGGTGTCATTATTCACTCTTGGAAGTAGCCTCCTCCGTCGAGCAATAACACAATTGTGTTGCAGGTGCACAAAGGTGTGCAATGTAGCCATGGTGGGTGTGGATTCCAAAAGTAGGGGGCTCATTCCATAGCTGAGACATTCTGTGCCAATCGTGACTTAGTTTGCACATGTGCAAGATCATGATATGTTAATGAGTCTGGATACCATGCGTGTTAACTAACCCTGTGTGGACAATCAGAAGTTCCTCTCGACTGAAAACATATGTTCCTTTATGTTGCCTTCCATTACGTATCGATAGGAGGACACAGACCACAACTACTACACATCCAAGACCTATGGGCCCAACGACCCCCTGAGCAAGGAGCTGTGGGTGAACATCGAACAGATGGACAAGGAGAAGGTGAAGATCCATGGAATCCTGTCGAACACCCACAGGCAGGCTGCGGTAAGTCCTCCATACCAAGGCATTAACATTCTGGTTTTATTGGCCCAGGGGGAGGGGGGGTCGGCCTGAAGGTTTATCTTCTACAGTCACTTCTGTGTCACTATTTGGTTCTTCTCAGTCCCTTTACCTGGTGTTGCCGGCATAAACCCATCACCGATTGACAGGCTGCCTTTGGTGCTCGGGCTCTACTTGACATGCCTTACTTTATGTGTGATGTCCGTAACTCATTCTCTTTAGTGCTTTCAGTGCCAAAAATGTAGCAGATGTTTTATCACGCGCTAACCTTAGAGCAGCAGGACAGATTTATGTAAACGGAGCTGCTAGTTCCACTTTCTGTTTGTGGCATGTTCTGGTCTGAAGCGGTCTCTGTGGCTGGTTATTACCGTGAATCCCTGGTCTGCCATTGACTTCCTGGCCTGATTGGTTCTACCAATGGTACCATTTGGCTGCATGTCTCACACACCTGCAGCAGGTATTTGGTATTCTTGTTTGGTTGGGAGCTGAGAAGCCTCTCTGGGGGTTCCAGAGGACTGAGTTGAGAATCACTGACTTAGGGCAAGAATTATATCAAGAATAAGGAAGGAGGGTGAGGGGTACTGAGACCAACAGGTGTTTCTCAGAAAGTGATGGACACATCGAGTGGCTTCCATTCAGCAAAGTCCACATCTCCTCCGGCTCATGTCAATGGGATTTTTGGGTCAGCAAGAGCTCGGATGAATGGAGAAAGAAGTGCTGGCTGACTACTTTCTGTAGGCTAGCTGTGAAATGTCCCCCTCAGCGAGTAGGCCAAGGCTTTTTGAGGTATCTGTGAGGAGGAAGTCATCAGGCCCCAGCCTGCAATCACCCCCACACGCTAGGGTGCAGCTTCTCAGGCTGACGTCATTCACACATGACTGCCTTGCTGACCGCAGAGGGGGGAAAAAGAAATTACTGGAAGTGTGAGTCACTTAAGGACTTAAAGGAACAGTGATAGAATGTACTGGAAGCACAATGGCGGAATGTAATTCTCCATTCAGGGAAAACCACACGGGTCAGTTCGGCCAAACAGTCTTGGAACAGTAGGTCAAGCATACAGATTTACTGTGGTTCACTGTTGGAGTAACCTTAGTCTCTGTGCTTCGCCCATTTTACAGTTTCAATCTGGCTTTGAGGTCTGCATTGCCTTGAGGTCTGCATTGTGACTCCCAAGTATTTTCTGACTGCTAGCACATTTTTTATGGCTAATCAATACCTCATTGAGTACCTCATTACCTCAATATCCCATTAATCAATACCTCATTGAGTACCTCATTACCTCAATATCCCATTAATCAATACGTCATACCTCATTTAACTAATTAAGCTAATTAATTAATTGAGCTGGTGGTGAAATTTAACGAACACATGGAATGGCTGGGGGGCCCCGAGGAGAGGTATTCGAACTGAAGCAGTGTTCATCTAAAATAGAGTTTTTGGACAACAGAAGAATTTCATATTTATATCTTTATTGTGTTACTATTAATTAGCACTTGTTCTAATGTCAAATGTTTTTTTTTTTGAATAAATATGCGTTTGCTGCCCAGATAAATAGGCTTAAACATGTTTTTTGACTTTTGCACAGGTTTGTGGCTCAGTGGGTTCGGCCGCTGTGCCAAATCCAGTTCAGATCCTAGGGTCTGCAGAGTGATGACAGTATTGAGCCCCGAGTAGGACCTTTACTCCCATTGGCTTCAGGGATTGTCTGCTGCCTCAGCTTTCTCAACGCTTTGGATAACAGCATTAAAAAAAAACGCAAAAAATAACACACTGTAACATTTGTCTTTAGTGTTCGTATACTTTGCTGAACTATGGGATGTCTTTCGAAGGCTTATATCCATTTCAGTATATTATCCCCAGCTGAGGGCTTCCCAGATGATAATCAGCACTTAATGTTATTATTGCGATGGATGGGAACGTATAATGTCTGCAGTTTATGAATGCGCTTTATGAATCTTCTCACGCTTTATGTCCCGCATTTCACACATTCATAAATCTAAATCTAAAATGCTCATTCACAAATTCATAGTCACGGCCTTTACCCCTTGTGATCAGTCTGTAATTCTGAGTTTGAAGGGAAGGGGGGGGGGGGGGGGGGGATTTTTTAATACAATATTGGTGTGTGATGAAGGTTAAGGGAGGTATTATGTTTTTTGATACACATTAATTGAAGT
>JABFDZ020000084.1:16164507-16178088 GCA_019775955.2 Pollimyrus isidori | reverse complement strand
GGGGCTTGTATTTATTTATTTCTCCCGAGATGTGCGCGTGGTAGAGCAGATGGTTGTTGGAGACCTCAGGGGGTGGGGGCCAGGCTTGTCAACTGGGGAGAAGTGCTTCATTCAGGGCCTGATGGAGACGGCTGTGCCTGGCGGAGTGTCCGCGAAGCGTTCAATCAATCACATGCTTCAGGGGAGAGCACGGGCCTCCATTGGCTGTTACCGCGAGCGGTGCCGTGTAGAGGTCGGACTACAGTCGAGCAGCATGACTGGGAGCAGCACGGGTGCTGCTGAACCAAGCAGATCAAGGAAAGGGGCACAGGACACCGTGGTGACGGTCTGCCCCCTATCTGTAAGGAGAGGAACTGGAAGATGTAATCAGCGGAAGGAAAGACAAGGGTCACTGATATTCTCTGCGTATAATGTGGAAGTGAATGATTTGAGATCTCTGATCAGGTACTGACTGCGGTTTAACCCTTTACAGGTGGTAGAAGACAACTTTTTCGGAATTTTTATGAAAAATATGTATCCCTCTGCGATGGGCTGGCCCCGTCAAGGGTTGTTCCCTGCCTCGTGCCCGTTGCTTCCGGGATAGGCTCCGGACCCCCCGCGACCCAGTAGGATAAGCGGTTTGGAAAATGGATGGATGGATGGATATGTATCCCTATGAAAATTTTGTAAATAGCATGAAATGAAGAAGCCTAAAAATAATTAAAAGTACAGTATAATAAATACATAAACCAGTAACATAAATGTTTATTATCATTTACAAGACACTTTTACATGTCTGTCGGTGCTGTACATTTGTTTACACCAGCATCACCACAAACATGAGAACAGCACTATCACATCATTACCTGGTAGGATTTTTTAAGGTCCGTTATAATTTTATGGGACCACTGTCGTACGTATAGTCATTGACCAAAACGTTAATTAACATGTTTTTTTTTTCTTCCTGTTTGTTTTGTGGTTCACAAAATGAAGGGATGCATTCACACCTGCCACACCAGCGTATCATCTTTTTTTGCTGCCCGATTGTATTGTCCATTACATCTGACAGGAGCTCCCACCGGTAAAGGAATGGGCTTGGGCTTCCCTAACATAATCTCATTTGGGTGTACCTCAGGGCTCTCTCTGGGTCACTCCAGCCAGCCCGGATGCCCACTGTGCTCACCGAATCAGATCACAGGCCATCCGGGACATTCACTCATTAAACTCCACATAAGTGGGTCATGCCCCCATCCCATGTGAATTTCCCCCGACGTTCCAGTTTCCTCCCACAGCCCAAAGATGTGCAGTATCGGTGAATTTGTGATTCAAAATTACCCATTGTGTGGGTGTATGTCCTGTAATAAACTGGCATGCAGTTCGCTGTGTCCTCTGCCTGTTTTCTAAGAGACTGACTCCAGGCTGACTGTGACCCCGCTTCGGGTGAGTGGTAAAGGAGAACAGCATGGTGGGTAGGGTACTCAGGATATGCTGAGTATAGGATGGAGTGTTGTAAAGCACTCTACCACTGGACTCTGGAGCAGTGGAAACATGTTCTGTGGAGTGATGAATCATGCTTCTGTGTTTGTCGATCTGATAGATGAGTCGGGAATTTTCAGACGCCAAGAGAATGTCACCTTCCTGACTATATTGTGCTAATTGTAAAGTTTGGTGGAGGATGGATAATGGTCTGGTTTTGATTTATACGGGTTAGTTCCAGTGAAGGGAGCTCTTAATGCTTCAGCATACCAAGAGTTCTGACTTCCAAGGGTTTCATGAATCTGATCTACAAAGCAAGCGGCTATCATTTGCACTAAAAGTCACAGGTTTTTAGTTAGACAGGCCAAAAGCTCCTGTGTGTCGACAGCTCATTAGCCCAATCCCTTACAGCGGACCCCATCTGTACTCCAGCGAGCGTCTCACATCTCGTCACACATCTCTCAGACGGCCTTACTCCCCCTGCTGGGACCTTGGTCGGCAGCGTCTCCACTCATGGTGTTCGTCCGGGCTGGCAGCTCCACGCATCGCAGCCTTTAGGGGGGGAATGTGCTGCATCTCAGAACCCACGGGACTTCCTGGGGACCCTTTAATGTCGGGAGGCTGCTGTGAGTGAAGCTGGTTGGGATCCTCCTACCTGCTGTGTCAACTGAACATTAACTACTCAGATGTGCATAAAACCCAAGACTGCAGACTTAAAGAATTGGAATTCTCACATCTGCTTTTAACAAAAGACCTTCTAGTTCTATGGAGAAGGTGTAGCTGTTGTCTGGGCATATGGTTTTGGTATTATCAGATATTGAAAGGGCTTTGACTTAGAGCCTACTAGAGGGCTTGAGGTTGCTTTTGTCCATTGAGTATATAATGTGGAGGTGTAAGTGAGCTGTGGGCCAGCTTCACTAAGTTTCTCTTCAGTGTTAGCTAGAAGCTTGCTTATTCTTGCAGGAAAATCTGTCTCAGGAGCGCCGGCCACATGACGTTGGCCTGCTGGGGCATTGAGGGTTTGGAGCGTAACAGAGGCATAAAAACATCTGGTGCAGCTGCTGAACACGGTCGGTCATTGTGGTTTGTTGGATTATGATTTTTAGATGCATGTTGTGGGGCACGGCGGTTGAGTACTGCATAAACTGTGTGTCGTTGGTCCGCGAGCCCTTTTCACCGCATTTCGCTCTAGATGGATGATTGTTTTCCGTGAGCAATGGAACCAACGCATGTGCCTTTTTGTTGTGGAAATCTGGCAAATTTGGTGACCACACTCATGGAGAATGACACATCAATTTTGTAACTCTCGGGGATTTTTAAAAAAGTGATTTTCTCCAACTCCAACAATTTACACCATCCTTGTTTGCTGACGACGCATCTGTTGGATACATAATGTTTTGAGATGTGGGTCAGGGGGTTCTGTCTCTAGGGGTGTCATTGGTGTTGTAATGTGATGGTAATGGCTGTTTCCATTGATTGGTAACATGCCCGAGCCCCTGACTATGCATGACTGATTCTTCCCGTACAGGTCAGTTACATGAGATCATGTCAGGGTTCAAGGTTAAAGGTTTTTTTAATGACACATGGTACAATGAAATCCTTACATGTGTGCTGGCTGCAGGTCATACCGGAATAGGTACAGCACTGTCCTTGACAGTCTGTGTTGGGGGCCTGGAGGACACAGGGCTATCCTAACGTGCTGCCCAACGATGTATCTGTAGGAAGGATGTCTGAGAGGTTGAGGTTCACCCTTTAAGCCAGGCAGAAGCTTCTCTTCGAGGTCGCACAACCCAGTTGGGTTCCGGTGAGGCTTCTAGACCAGACAGCCCACTCCCACCTACGGACACGGTGCTAGGCTCACCAGTCTGTCTGGAGCATACCAACCCCTTTTACCAAATTCGATGTAATGTAGTGCCTTTAGGACATATCTGGTCCGCTGGTTGCTAATTAAACCTAGAAGACTGAAAGCTGCAATACAATAAAATTGATTAGAAGCACAATCATTCCTGAAATAGGTAGCTATTTGTTTTATCATCACCTCATTAGTTTTCTTTGGGCACCATTGATTTTTTTTCTGCTCGCTCAGACCAGCAAGGCTTGGAGTTCAGTTTGTAAGCAGCAGAGTTGGCCTGCAAGCTGCTTCTGCGGTCGGTTTGATTCTTAATCCCTGGGTTTCAAATCTTGAAACTGTAAGACTGACTAACTAATGGATTTCCAGGATTTACAAGTTCGGGTAGCTGTCCACCATCTCTAGACCAACAGTCTTTGAGAGATTCCTCAGGCATGTCTCAGGTTAGCTGTTTTGGTTGACAAGTTAACCTAACACCATCTTTTCCTTGCCTGTAGGGGTTGGATGGTTTTATTGAATCACCAGTGTGCTTCTTAGTCCATCTGAAGATGGAGGACCAATGGGGCTGTGTTTACTTAGCTTACAGCAATACAGACCCAGTGGTAAAAATGATTATGAAACAGTTAAGAAGTTGCTTAAGCAGAGAGGAAGCATAAACATACAGTGAGTGCCCTCATGTGGTGAGAAGTGGAAGTGCTGGGCAAGACAATGCCCAGAGGTGCACGGCAGCACTCCTTACAATGTCATTGGTTATGTATGGATGTTCCTCGAAACCAAATCAGGCAAAGCTTTTGAAGACGTCATCAGAACATCGAATAAGGAGAAAAGATCACACTATATAAAGGATAAAATCCCATTTAATGCTCCTGGGGGCCCCACATGAATGGCTAGCCCTTCACTGGGGGGCTTTACTCTCCTCTTTATATGTGTGTGTATGTTTCAATAAGAGCAAGATGGCATATCCAGAAAATGAAGACATTCTACTGCACCTGTATTCATAAATCAAGTGGTAAAGAATCGTGTATTATTATTATTATTATTATTTTGGAAACCATAGCAACAACTTCAAGGGTGTGGTGTATATTTCTGGATGTATTGCCAGGCAATATTTGAACTAGCATTGCGAGGATTTTTTTTTTTTTTTTAAAAACCTACATCTAGTCAACACCATTTTGTCACCGCAATGTTTTTGTCACATGGGACACTCATTTCGCGCTGGACGATGGCCACATCGACCTGATGTGTGATGACTGGATTGGCCGCCTGTTTAATGGCCCCCGAGCGACAGACCTCAGGTCCCTGTTTTTGCCGGAGGTGGAAACCCATGATCCGCCTGAGAAAAGGTCACCGCTGAGAGTTCCAGCTCCGTCCTTCAGCCGTCTCTTGGAGCGTATCACAAGCTGTCCGTCTTATGCCCCCCCCCCCCCCCAGCATCGCCGGCTGAGAGCACCGCGCCGGAGAAGCCAGGCGGTCTGCACACGGGCCTCATCGTCAGCGTCCTCATGGTTATGGTCGTCATGGCCATCGCCGTTCTGGTCACCGTCTACATGTACCACCACCCCATGTCGGCCGCCAGCCTCTTCTTCATCGAGGTGGGACGTCGCCACTAGGCTCTGTATGAACTGAGGGCTCTGAGTCTATAATGTGCAAATCACTGTTTTTTTTTTACGTCTGACTCACATTATTGGCAAACTCGTACAGCCAGAATCCATTTTGTGCCGTAAGTCTGTCATCGTCCAGGTGGAAACTCATTACTGTCATCTCACCGTAAAAGGATTGAGGAGCAGAACCATTTGTGTGCTGTGTCCCGCATGGCTCTGGTGAGGTGCTGCTTCTTCAGGGTCACTGTACAATTTGGGATAAAGTAAAGTTAACTTAAAAATATGTAAAACTAGCACACATCACTCTCACCTCTGTCAATCAGTCTTACATCCAACATACAACGAAAACATAATCGGAATAAATAAACAGTGTCCTCCTGAAGTCTGGTAAATAATTTTAGTCCTCTGTAGAGTTCATCATGTCTTTGTTCATATCGCTCATATTATACATGCCACTCCATTAAGTCATGTTGTTTTTTCAAGGACAGTTTGGCCTTTAAGATGGCATCAGTGTGGGGGCATGACCATGCTAACTTCCTTTTCCTGTCAAATCAAATTTTTTAATCGATACTTAAAAACTTTTTTCCTTTCCTCCCAGGACGATATGCACTGTTTGCATGCAGATGCACCTCAGCTGTACAAATCATGCAATTTATTGCCAAAAGTATTGGGACACCCCTCCAAATCATTGAATTCAGGTCTTTCAATCACTTACAAGCCACAGGTGTATTAAATGAAGCACCTAGGTATGCAGACTGCTTATACAAACATTTGTGAAAGAATGGGTCGCTCTCAGGAGGTCAGTGAATTCAAGCGTGGTACCGTGACAGGATGCCTCCAGTGCAATTAGTCCATTGGTGAAATTTCCTCGCTACTAACCAGGGTTAACTGCTAGTGGGGTTATAACCAGCTGGAAGCAATTGGCAAGCGATAAAGTGGTAGGACATATAAAACCACAGAGTGGGGGCAACACATGCTGAGGCACACAGTGTGAAGTTGGCGACTGAAGTCTGCAGAGTCAATAGCTACAGACTTTCAAACTTTGTGTGGCCTTCAGATTAACTCAAGAACAGTGCATAGAGAACTTAATGGAATGGGTTTCCATAGCCGAGCAGCTGCATCCAAATCTTATATCACCAAGTGCAATGCAGAACGTCGGATGCAGTGGTGTAAAGCACACCGCCACTGGAATGTATTGCAGTGGAGGCGTGTTCTCTGGAGTGATGAATCACACTTCTCTGTCTGGCAATGTGATGGATGAGTCTGGGTATGGCAGTCACCAGGAGGATGGTACTTGCCTGACTGCATTGTGCCAAATGCAAAGTCTGATGGTGGGGTGTTTTTCAGGGGTTGGAATTGGTCCTTTAGTTCCAGTGAAAGGAACTCTTAATGCCGCAGCATTCTAAGCCATTCTGGACGATTTCTTAATTCCAACTTTTTGGGAATAAAAACTTTGCCCAGGGAATCAAAGGGCACCCCCTTGAGGACAGAAGGTATAAGAGACAGTAGCAGACTGCCTGGATGCTGTCACATGGTGCCAGCTAGTTGGTGTCACCCGATCTGGCCAAAATCGCAGATAGCTTTCAGCAGACACTTTCACGCCCTGGTGCATTAACCACTTTAATGTTGGTTTGTCACATCCATCATGCTAATAAATAACCTGGATGCATTTGTACAGGAGTTAAATCTCACTGGAGCTGGGGGTGCATGGCAATGCGTAGCTGTCAATTATCTGCCCTCCAATGGTAATTTCCTGGGAACACATTTAAGATGAAGTGAGTGCGTGTAATTAGAGCCGTCTGTTACAAACCGAAAATGGGCCTGATTGAAATTTAAACTGCTTACAGAAATCAAAAGGAGCCCATTATCTCAAAGTGGTGCGATGTGAGAAAATCATCCTTCCATCCATCAGACCACCTCTCTCCTTCTCTTTTAAAGAGACAGTACCCCCCATTTTTTTCCCCCCCATCAATGACATGCCCAATCCTGGAACTGAACTTCCCTTTGTTCTGATTCCACAGAGACTGCGTCAGCATTTGAACATGAATTGACTTCTCTGTTCCTATCAGCTTTTAATTCTTCTTATAACCCTTTGCTAATGCATTTTTAAGCACTGATTTGCAGGTGAATTCCAATGAATGTAATGTACTAGGGTTGGTATAAAAAAAACCCAGTATGTATTAAGTAGCCTGCTGGTTCCAGTGCTTGTAAAATGAATGACTTCTACACAGTTTGAAGGGCAGGTTTTAATATTATTCTGGGTTTTATTAGTCTACCTTGAGGTGGGGGGGGGGGCTCGTGCAGAGTGTAGCGGCTAGGCTAGTTTTTGGAGATTTCAAGAGGAGCAGGGTGAGTGGGCAAGGACTACTGACCCTGCCGACCAGGTGACCTTCTTGTCTCCATCCCCTGCACCTTCTGATGCCTCCACAGAGACGCCCCAGCAGGTGGCCAGCCATGAAGTTCCGTCGTGGTTCGGGACACCCAGCCTACGCGGAGGTGGAGCCCATGGGACAGGAGAAAGAAGGCTTCATCGTGTCAGAGCAGTGCTGAGGACGCCATCTTCTATCCCTGTCTCTCTCTCCTTTCCTGGCCCTATCGCTCTCTCTCTCTCTCTCTCTCTCTGTCCCTGTATTTGTAGCCCCAAGGACAGCACAACCCTACTGGCTCATAACTGGATTTGGAAATACATTGGGTTGCTTGGTTTTCAATCTGTTTTTATTGCTTTTGGAAAGAGGAACATAGTGCAGCTTCTAACTACTGAAGAAGATGAGATCAGAATGCAAAGCAAACTCAAATCCACCTTGAAGGTCTGACTCCTTACCCTTGACCAGTTCACCAGAGCCTCTTGAACTTCTGGATGGTGTCGTCGATGCACAGGAGGTGTGAGTTGTCATGGACCGCGGTCGAAGAGGCTGGCTGGAGTGGAGATGCAGGAGACATGTGGACTTGGGACATGGGGAGCAGATGTTTTCTTTCACAAGCCCAGCATCTGCCTGTACAGTAGGTGGTGCTGCATTATCGAGCGGACTCCACGGATAGTGACTCGGGAGGGAGGGTGGTCAACTCTGCGATCGTCCTCCAGTGCCCGCAAAGCCTGATGGGATTAGGTACATTTTATTTTTCAGAAACTACAAGAAGTGTCCCAACTATGAATTGAATTAACAGTGTAAGGCTTCATGTATCATATAATGTTTTTTGTGACAGGGATTCCCTTATAAAATATATATTTTTTTATCTATCATCCACTTAACTTGCATCCCCCAGAATCACGCCAATTCCCTTGACTTTTACATGCGGCAGACACCATTCCCTGGAACAACACAGTACAACACGCACCCCCTGCCCCCCCCCCAGGACAAGGGATTGAACATTTCCCGCTGCGATTTCTTACCAGGGAGATTATAAGACCAGCTAACTGGTCCTCTGTCTACCAGGAGTCCAGGAGAGATTTTGACTTTGTCGTACTAAGTTAACCCTTGTTTTCACCACACATTCCTACCAGCCGTGGTTGGGAGTTTTGGGGGGGTGGCATGAGGGGGCTGCAGGATTCCTGGGTGGTGCAGTGTTAGAGGTCCCCAGAGAGTAACCCTATGGCTCCACCCCTCACTCACAGTCACTATTGACCCCTGCCTCAGACTGGCATTAGTGACCTGCCGTTGAAATATAACGAGAGCAGACAGACAGGAACCCGAGTATCATTTACAGATTCAGGTTTTTGGATCCAGTCAGCCAGTGTTTTGACAGACTGGATCTGTCTCCACCATAACTCATTTTCCAGCAATAATGGTAGCTTTCACTGTCTAAGGTTTCTCATTTTCATTCAATTTATCTTGCAGGTGTTTTTATCCGAAGTATTATACGTTTTAGATGTTTTTTTTTTCCCAAGAAACTCCCTGAAGCAACTGGGGTTAAGGGACCTTGCCCAAGGACCTTATGGTGAGATTAATTGACTATCCACAGGATTTGAACTAGCGACCTTCCATCACAGGGTCTTAACCCACAGAGCCACACACAAGTTATTTCTTACATAGATGGACAGACATAGAATAAGTGGACAGATCAAAATGACGTGGTGAAGATTTGAGCAACATGTCAGCAGTCCATCCATCCATCTTTCAGCCGTCATCTTTTACGTGTGTGGCGGGGGAGCATGGAACCTATCCCAGGCAACACAGAGCACGAGGCAGAGGTACTCCCTGATGAGGGGAACAGTTTAAATGTGTTGAGAGAGAGACAACAAAATGGTTGCTACTTGAGGTCCTTAAATTGTGGAAAAGTATATCCATCATTCATAAACACGGTTAACCAGCCAGCTGTAAATAGCTTGGCTTGCAGTTTCTAGTTAACTTATGCCCAGCAGGTGCTGTTTAGTGACCCCGTTTGCCCCTGCATTCACCAGCGCTGCCCCACGCACAGCGTTGGGGGCTCGACTCTGTATCCCGTCGTTTCCCCTGGATACTCCAGGTTACTCCACCAGTCCAAGGACATTTAGGTTTATTGGCATAGACTAAACCAAAAAGAAAACAACTTCTCAAAACAAAAAAAAAATAATAAAACGAAAAATAAAATATGAAATTTAGAAACTACAACTAAACGAAATAAATATTGCATTCAAAATTGAAATAAAAAACAAACATCAAATACTTCCTGTTGCCAATTTTTTATGTTATTTAGCTAACTGCTTTAGCTAATTAAATTCCAGAAGCGTTTCTTGCCCTTTTTGAGAACATGAGCACATAAATTTGATTCTCTAAAGATCAGACACATAAAACAGCTTGTCAGTCTACTCCTAAAATAAAATAACTAAAATTTAAACTTAAACCAAAAGATTTTAAAAAAAATCTTCAAAATTAAAACGAATACAATCACATTCAAATTTGATTAAGATTAAACTGGATTTCAAATGAAATTTAGTTTAATGTAAAAATTAAAACAATATTGAAAAATCAAAACTAAGTAATAACAAGTAACTCTGCCTCCGTATTTCCCATAATGTCTTTCTGTCTGCGCCTGTGCTTAGAAGATGGATGGATGGAACAGCTAGACATATATCAGCGATATTGTTTCAGCCGTTCCCTCCCTGAAGCTCTATCCTTGCAGCACGGTGCCGTATCGTCCATTTTACACGCCAGCGCTTCACGTAACAACATCAATTCCCTGATCCTCGAAGCGAACAGGAAAGGAGGGAGGGAGATGGAAGACGGAGTCAGTTCCGTGTTTCCGGGCTTTCCGGGAGCCCCTGGTGACATCCGGCATCTGTCTGTTGGGTACATCTACCTGAAACTGCAAACGTTAACCACTGTCAGAATTTGACGAAATATATATATAAATATGCATAAAGATACTGTGGGGGGGCGCTGTGATTCCTGTCAATAGCGTGGTTGTTGGGGTGCGAGCTGCAATAATATTTCAGACTAGGGTGAATAATACTGGGTGGTGTTTTTAGCCAGTGAGTCTCAAATCCTATCCCTCTTGTTGCTGTAATCTCCTGCATCACTTAACCTGGTTGATTGCTTTTTCACCCAACTTTATCCTAACATGCTTTTAGAAAGAAAAACACTGTTTTGGGTGTTACTGCAATAGAATATATTATTGAAGTGGGTTTATTCTCTTATGTGATGTACGAGTTTAAGATGGACTAAAGCAGACTGACACTTTGACACTTCTGCTCTGCGGCTGGCTGTATTTCGGGAGAAAATCAAATGATCCAAATCCTCAGCTGCAGGACGCGCTTGACGTTCGCCGTCCAAGTGCAGGACACGGCGAGCGACGCCCAAGTCCGGCGGTTACTGCAGCTCTCTGTCAATTTCCTGTAACTACTGTTATTTTATTATATTTTTTTTTGATTACATTTGAAATAAAGGATGTTGTTTTACTGGATCATTCTCTTTTTTCAAGATAAAGTATCTGAAACGCACTCCGTAACAGAATTTAACAGGGAGAGAGCGATTCTCCTGAGCACAGCCAGATTCACAAAAAAAAAGATCACAGCAAGGCAATACATAAAAATAAAATTTACACATAGACACAGACATGTAATTACCTCCTTGTCAGGACTGCTCATTCATTTCTATGGGCAAAATGCTAATGCCGATTATAACAACCCTAACCCAGCCCTAACCATAACCGTAAGTAACAAAATAAAAGAGCTGTTGCGTTTTTTTTTCTGATTGCAAGTTTTCCCTTACGGGGACCAGGAAACTTTGTGTGTACGCCACAGTGGAAGAAAGGAAATAAGATGGGTTGAGGAACCACATGAAACTGATCTGTTTCTCATTTCTTGCTTGGTTATATTGTCCTTCTTGATGAATCTAAACTACTTGAGGAGCATGGTAATGGACCCCCAGCAGGGGGCATCTTCAGAGGACCTGGGGTGCCTGTGTAAAACTGCTGTAAGGTTGTGGAATCGCTGGCTGTTTTGCCCTCCAGGGCTGAGCTCGTTTAACGCGATTGTGATCTCTTGAAAAGGTCACCTTAGCAAACATGAAGTGGCATTGCTATTATAGATACAGTAATCATTTTTCTTGGAGGTGTGAAATGATACTTTTTATTGTGGACGGTTTCCTGCAAGGAACATCGGTGACATAATGTAAGTTCAGTCCATTTACCTAGTTTGTCCAGTTTCATGGAGACATTTATCCCAGTGAAATGGGCCTGCAAGCCAGGAAGAAGGGAGTGTAGCCAGTCTTGATGATGATTGGGGTGACAGTCTGCCACAGGAATCATGCAGATATCTGCAAAATGTTCTCCTTGACTCCACCTGCTAATCCTGCTAAAATTCTTTTTGCTGCTCCCTAAACACTATGACGTCAAGAGTATAAAATGTATTATGACAACATTTCTGCTTTAATATATCAGCTTAATGGCAAGAGTGTGTAGTATGGTACCTTCGTACCTCCAAAGCTGGGGGCTTCAATCCTGTTTCTATATGTGTGCAGCAGCCATGGGTTTCTTCCCCCATTGCCTTTTGTATGTGCCTGGCCTGTGATGGGTAGTAACGTCACTCACTCGGTGGGACTTGAACCAGCGATCTTCCAGCTGTAGCTACAAAATCCTAACAGCGACCTTTAGTAGGCTATATACAATTAATGGCCATTATATTAGAAAAACCTACTTTGTACTGAACAGGACGCCCTACTGAGTACAAAACACCCCTTATTTCATTAGGCATGGAGGTAACAAGGTGTTCAAAACTTTAATTTGAAATTATTCATATTTTTGCACCACCTAGCGGAGAAAAAAGATAACGGAAGATAAGTTTAACATAAACAAAGGAAACAGCAACAGATGCATGACATATGGGCTGATCTGCAAAATTAATATGCAAAGCAAATATATATTTTAAATGTTTTATTCAAAATGTGTGAACGCCGGCAGTGGAATTTACACAGGAAAATACACAAAAATAAAAATAAATCGATGCGGGCTAAATTCGCCACGTAAGAGGCACCGTCTTAAAACAGCACCTATTAAGTTGTAGGGGAGACTGGGGACGGTCGCAACACTTTTTGCATTCCTCTCATTTACTCAGAGACTGTTTGGACTACACCCGCCAAATTTGTATACTATAAACTTACATTGTCTGCTAATTACCCATAGTACTTGTACTTAATTATATTTTA
This sequence comes from Pollimyrus isidori, assembly GCA_019775955.2. Lineage (NCBI taxonomy): Eukaryota > Metazoa > Chordata > Actinopteri > Osteoglossiformes > Mormyridae > Pollimyrus > Pollimyrus isidori. Next base: position 16,165,561 of record JABFDZ020000084.1, on the reverse strand, counting down.
CATATGCTGCACAATATTGATTTGAACTGAAGAAGTCAGATGTTGCAACCGTCCCCAACATTGGGGACGGTTGCAACATGTTAAACATATATTAAATTTCAATAATTAACCTTTGCTTTTTCTCTGAACTTGCATAGTACTGTGTAAATCTACAATTATACAATAATATTAAAGTAGATTTTTATTCATATTGAAAGTTCTTTTTATGTCACACAGGATTTTTTTTTAATGCATTTATTGTCCAAACATGGATCTGCTTTAAAACATGTCAAAAAATATTGAATACAAAGTGAATTTAAAGTCACCCCAACAATTCTACTGGCTCTCAGGATAAATCTGCCAGTAACTAGAACAATTATAATACAATTCTTACTAATTAACAGTATTTAAACACATTTATTGTACAATATTGAGAATATCAATGGCTGCGGCAGAAGTTGATGCCTTCTATTGACAGGTGGGATGGGTGATTGTCAAGAATTAAAAGAACTTTGGAGTCTGAGGAACTCTGTGTGTAGCTGAAAGTGTTTCAAGTAAACAAGAAAGTCAGCCTCTTGCATCCACCCAGATGCGTTGGCTGTCCCAATACAGCCAGGTGGGCCATCCCGAACAAAATGAGATTTGTAATGCACACGTGGGAAAATGAACATTGGGGGTATGGAGTTACCAAGTGCATTGATTGTACAAGCTATTGTGACAAGTGTGCCTCTTTCTGCTGAGGTAGCTGCACCAACTTGCCTGTCACCACGTCTTGCCACAACCCTGTCAGGAGTTTGAACAGTTGTTATCCCAGTTTCATCCATGTTCCATATGTTTTGTGACTGAAACTTGTGTTTGTCCAAAACCTGGCTTAAATTGTTAAAAATTTTTACATTTGTTTCATTAAAACTTGTTGCCCTCGAAAGGCTTGTGGCTTGAGGACGTCTTACTGAGAGAGTTGGATGCCATTTTAAAAACCCATTAAACCAGTCAACCCCAGCCATACAAGCCTCATTCCACTGTGAGGGATAGTTGCACTTATAGTGAGAGGCCAGTTGAAATGCAAGCCTACGAA
>JABFDZ020000084.1:16147421-16159034 GCA_019775955.2 Pollimyrus isidori | reverse complement strand
CTGCCATATTCTGTGTCCCTCTGCTGTGGGGGTAAAAAAGCCGGAAGGCCAGTAAACGGGGACGTTTATGTCCAGTACATGGATGCCCTGGTGCATCAAAACTACCACCCACATCACCGACCTCTGTGAGGTTCGTGTTTTTCTGTCCTTTTTTGGTTTAACTTATCCAGTTAATGTTAAAGTATCACACACTGAGATTCCAGTCCCTGAAGTCCAAGTCGCAACAGTTGTGCACGTGTAACAGTGTACATCATTGGTGGCGGCCCTTGGTGTGTGTAACAGTGTACATCATTGGTGGCGGCCCTTGGTGTGTGTAACAGTGTACATCATTGGTGGCGGCCCTTGGTGGTTCAGCCAATTAGCTGCAGAGTATAATTTGAGCCGGGAGATTGACCCCCCCCAGGAGCACAGAGTCTCTTTGTACCTGACAGCACAGGCTCAGTTATGGCTGCAGGGTGAAAACTCTGCTCAGCCATCCCATGAATCCTGAACAGACTCAAATTTCACAGATAAAAAATAAATAAGCAGATTAAAAAGAGAAACAAAAAAACAAGAGCTGCTCATGCAGCAGAGACCAGACGAGTGTGACATCAGTTCCTCCTGTGGTCTGGTGTTTACACTTCAAGGTTAATTACACAACTGACCTACTCTAAACAATAACTACTTTATATAGACTTATGGAAATAAGTGCCTACTGTAAGGGGGGGGGGGGGGGATTGGAGAATAGATATCAGGCAATATGGCGTGTCAGACTGCCATATGAGATCAGAGTCAGTGCTCTCAGAGCAGGAAAGTCTTTTCAAACGGCTCCTCCATCCACCGGCGCCAAACCTTAGGAGGAGAGAGAGGATCGCAGTTACTCCCGAGTCAGAAAGCCTGTGGGGCGGCTGATACAATCACTCCCAGCAAGAACCATCCCTTAGGAGCCGGTACGTTTGTTCTTCGATAGACAGGAAAATATACATATTTTTGTGACAATTTCTCCACCAGCTTCAATAAAGTATCTTTTCACTGGCCCTATCTTGCTCTCCATGACACACACAGACACCCATACAGGTCAGAGCAGGCTTGGAAGTCGCCCTCCCCCCGAAATACACCGACGGACCAGCTATCGAAAAATCTGAGCAGCTGTCAGGAAGTCTTTCTGTGAAGCAGTGGATCTGAAGTATGGAGGAGCACCTGAAACGAGAAGCTGAGGAACATACCTGGTAGAGGTGTCCCATTAGGTAGTGGCAACCCCGCTCTCTCCGTCAGTACATACATCTGAATGACACAAGATAAGGTGAGATCATAGGCACAGATGGAGCGAACATCTCCTAATGCACGTCAAACATCTCGCTTACTTTGTGAGGGCTCCACGCTTTGGATCATCACCGCGCTGCCGTTCTGCTTCGGCCTGGCGCCGAGGTCGCGGCCGCCCACGCTGACCGCGGCGGGCCCCCCCTCGGCCGCGTAGAAGCCTCCCTCCTCGGCCACCATGTTCTCGATCTTCTCGACGAGGAGGGCGAGCTGGGGGTGCTCGCCGAAGACCTGGTTGTTGATGACGTGGTAGCGGTTCCGGCAGCCCTCCACCAGCCACTGCAGGTCGCGGCCCTCCCGGTGGATGTGGCGCTCGATGGGCACGTCCCGCAGGCCCGGCGCCCAGGTGAACACCAAGATGGTGTGCCTCCAGATCCGCTCGCCGAACAACGCCATGTTCTCCTCCACACGGAGCCGGTCCGCCTCGGTGAACATGCCCACAGGAACCACCAGAAGGAAGGCGTGCGGGCCTGGCGCGCACAGGGAGGGGGCCTGCATCATCTCCTGCTGGTAGGATTCCGGTGTGGTCTGGGAGGAGAACCAGCCTGGCGTGTCCACCACAGTCACCTTCCGCCCCTCCAGCACCGTCTCCCGCTTGACGCAGAATTCGGCCGCCCGCTCCAGGCGAAACTCCTCCCGGCCCAAGATGGTGTTTCCCGTCAGGCTTTTCCCAGGCCACCTCCAGCCCAGGAGAACCAGCCTCAGTTCCGTCAGGCGGCTGCCGACTTCGGACCTCTGCTTCTCTTCCTCGGAGTTAGGGACCCCCTCACCTGCGAGGTCAGAATCCACCTGAATTAGAGACTCGTTTAATGGTAAGAAAGCAACAGTACTAAAACATGCATGATAGTTCCATCCAAAGGATGATGGAATTTTGTCAGCAGGGCTGCAATTAGTGTTGTGAATGAGTCACACGTGGATCATGCTGCCAGGGGCCTGAAGTTACCACCAGGTGCTTAATCTTACCGTCTCAATTAACAGCAGAATCGCTGCTGCCAAAAAAATTAAAAAACCTTGACGGAGTGGGCATTATGGGCAGCCATTAAGTGCAATAAGCGGAGTATGTTCGGCAATGTTTTGGTGCTAAAAAGGCCAGCTAGTATTGGTTGAAATTAATTAGCTCAATAGCAGATCTAACGCTTCATAATCTCTGATGTTAAAGATAACCTAGTCTGCATTTCCATTAAAGAACAATATTCTTATTGCTTGTTACTAGACATACTGTGAGATATTATAGAAATGTTGTTTGTTACACCCAAAATACAACAAAGTTTAGGGAATCTTGTATTCTTTGAAATGCTAAAAAAAAATTATATTTTGTAGTATACTACAAGTAATATACTACAAAACTTATTTTTCTGTACTGCTAAAACAATTTACTCTTTATAAACAAAAAACTAATACAAGGAGTATTCATTTTACTGAGCAGAAGATGATGTTGGTTTGCATCAGCGGAGGTCTGGAAACTTTGGCACGCCCAAGAGACGGCGCGAGGAGACACTGCACGCAGCGGAGGATTCCGGTCAAACGCTGAGTCACGAGCGGCCGCGCGCGTCGGGTGACACTAGCTGTCGAGCTCGAGCCGTGGCAGCCGCAGGGAAGGGAATACTGCGGCGCGCGAGAGAAACTTCCTGTACTCAGCCGTTTCCTTAAATCCGCATTCATACCAAGGCGTATAATGATATATTAAACATTTAATTCTCAGCAGCCGAATTATCTCCATTCTTTGCGCATTTTTACACCGGTGATGGAATTAAGTAAACAATTAAGCCCTTTGAATAAAAATTTTATGCAACAGGGGTTTAAATTTTAATAAGTTTAATAGTGTATTAATAAGTGACATCCCAACTGTTCCGTTCCATTCCGCTGGCGTTATAGTCGCTTTTGTCACTGTATATAGGTTGGATACCGTGGTACCGCGTACTGATTTGCCGGATTAATGCTGAACGTGGCGTTATTGTTAATAATTGTGCCGATCTACGGAGATAATTCAGATACCCGGACGACGATAACACATCTTGTAAGAACCAGTCCGGTCAGCGCACAGAGCAACATGTACCTCTGAGTTAGACAGCCCCAAGCATTATCAGTCTGGCAGGACAATAATCGGAGTCCCCAGCCTAAGGAGAGAGACACCGGAGGTCTGCAACTCACCTGCAGATTCAATAGACTCGCTGGATGCCATCTCCTCACTGTCCCCTGTACACGCGTCGGCCGGTGTGAGCCTGCCGAGGAGGATTTCCTGGTTGGGTGGCAGGTGGGGGGCGTGACCGCGCATGCGCATTGTGCGGCCATATCCATGTGCTGAATCTCTCCCTTCGCCGTAGTCAGGCTGGTACATTGAAAATCAAAGTAATCATCAAATGCTTATCCAATACCGTTATACCCAGTAATAAAGTTTGATATTTGGTAGTAATGTACGTGGTTAGTTGTGCGCTTATTTAGCAACCACTTTTGCATAGGAAATATTACTGTCCCTTGAAAGAACCCAAAAAGGACACAATACAACTAAAACTACTTAAATATATTTGTAACATTTAACTATGATTGGATGTATGGCTAGTTATTATTAAAGGAAAGTGCATTAACATCATTTTAGCAGTGGTTATATTCTTGATAGGGAGAGGTTTTTACGTCTGTTTTTAAGTTTATATGTGATCGTAATCAATTGTGTATATTAAATATACTTACCTGCCTATACTTACATTAAGTATCGCTATCTGGACAGAAACAAGGGATATTTAAATGTATTATTATTATTATTATTATTATTTATTGCTGCGGTTGTCACGATCTGCCTACCTGCCCTCCCGTTTTCTCCTACGTTTTACCTCTCGTTCTTGCCCTTGTGTGACTCACTCCAGGTGCCTCGTTTACCCCTTTATTAGTCCTTGCATAAAAGTGGTTCTAAGTCCCGTGTTACCCAGTCAATTCATTATAATGTCGCTACGCTTGTTTGCTCGTGATCCCAGTGTGATCCTCCTGTTTTGACCCTTCGAGGTTCTGTTTGTTTCTATCTACAGTTTTTCTTGAAATCCTAATTAAACCACTTTAGTTTGCTGTCATTGTGACTATTATTATTTTTATCTGTTTGGGGAACATCATGTGCTCTACATACATGTTTGCACTAGAGGAGCTGCTTTTAATCTCATTGTACATGTGTATAGTAACAATAAAAGGTATTCATTCATTCATGTGAAAGTACAGTATTACCATTTCCTGGGGAATTATTAGTATTCCAATTAGATTGAGATAGAAAGGGTAGTATTATTACTGGGCAAGCAATCTCTTGGTTCTCAAATTGTTCACCATGTCGTAATAATTTTTCTTCATGGTGTATTTACCTATCATGCTGTTACTTTTTATTCAGACGCATAATCATTCTTGAGACATTTCGTCACATTGACTAACTAATGAAGTAATATTTTCGGAACAGTGCCCTCTGGTGGTCTTTTGTTTGTAAGACAAGGAGAAGCTTCAATCCTCGGAGAAATTGATCTTTCGAATCTAAAAGGGTAAGACATCTGATCCAAATGTTTTGCATTCTGGTGGATGAAAGGGATTCTGGCAATGACGGGATCCACCACTGAGCCCCACATCATAAATAAAGAAGTCAGTACTACGCTTATCGTTTTATGGATGCTATTTGTCCATCAAGGCTACAGAACGGATAACATGCAGCTAAGGAAATGTTGTATTTCGGCCTGATGTTTGATTATATATTAATATGTTGAAATTAAAAAAATGACGTTAATAAATAATCTGACATTACTGTATGCGAGTAACTGTACATTGATGTCTGTGTATCCAATGTAGACAGAGCACCTGTTCTGATCAATAACACTGCACTGGATGTGGCTGCCATACTGAAAAGGCTATCTGTCATAACAGAGGCACACCATACTGAAAGGGCTATCTGTCATAACAGAGGCACACCATACTGAAAGGGCTATCTGTCATAACAGAGGCACACCATACTGAAAGGACTATCTGTCATAACAGAGGCACACCATACTGAAAGGGCTATCTGTCATAACAGAGGCACACCATACTTTCAGCTTCTGACTATTAGCATCAAATTTAAGGGAGTTTGTCAGGTATCACCCTCAGTGAGCGTATGTAAACAGGCCACTAAACTGACTGGGGTTCATATTGCTGATAAACGCCAGTTTTTTTCTAAGCTGGTTTTTAGGCAGTGGTCTTAGCAGAGCTCTCTCTGACGGTCATGGGTGGTGGTTGGGGGACACTCTGTTAGACTAAACTGGAAACACAAGCAGAATATGAAGAGTAGACAGTTGTATTGACCGGGAAATATCAACACTTGAAAGAGAGTAGCTTATGGGACCAAGTCTCTGTTGTACCAAACTTGGGTATGTTGAGGGAACCACATTCTAAACACGAAGTCATTTTAGGTGACATCATCTGAGTGTGTGTTTGAACATAGCAAGACATTAACAGCTTCTGCGAGTTAATCTCCCCATTTAAGCAATAGGGGTGTTTATCACTAAGGAAATGTGATCATATTCATATGTAAATTTCGCTGCAGATGACTGAGGTGCAAGTGTAGCCCAGATTTTTATGTCGAGAAGAAACTTTGCATGTCTGTGCACATATACTTCCACAAGATAATGGATTAGGTGTGTCCAATAGGTAACAGTGTGGAGTCTCACAGATCTAATAGAGGAAGAATACTTGTTATTATAGTTCTAGTATGACGAGGGTTGGACGTACCCACATATCTAATATTTCATACTGTCCAGACATTATACCGAGGTACACAGTATTTTAAAAAGCAGCAGTATTCCGGCATTTTGAAGTCTTGCTGATAAAATCCATTGAGCAGGTGGGGAGGGGATCTTAGGCTCCCGGCTGATTTTGTGAAGTATGAACTACACTTAAGAAACATTATGCTCAAGCTTGATCAATCTAGATCACAGGTGTCAGACTCCAGTCCTGAAGGGCCGGAGCCCTGCACATTATTGGGTTTCCTCTTGTTTATTACACCTGATTAATCTTTTGTGCTAATTACCACATATGTGTGGAGCCAAATCATTTGTGGTGGAACAGGGAAGGAACTAAGCTACACAGGGCTGTGCCCCCCCCAGGACTGCAGTTTGACACCCCTGCCCTAAATGAAGTACAAATTACCATATAAAAGTTAAGATGCACAATAACTTGTCATATCGGTGCAAATGCACATAAAATATGTACGTATTCACGCTGTTACAACAATTGAGCAGAAGTTAATTATGATGAAGGACGCATGAATGAGGGTGAGCATTTGGTCAAAGTCATCGTTGAGCAGCTTGGATCTTTATTGTACTGCATATTCAATGTGCCTAGTAGGTGTGCAAATGCGATTGTTGAAGAGCTTCAATTTATTGTTCGTTCAGCATCTGTATCTGTTATCCAAAACATTGTTTGTGAGACATTAGGAAATCATGACTGCACTGTTGAAGAACTGGTGATTACAGACTTAGTGAAGCACATGTCTGGAAAGCTTTGCTATTATGTAATATGGACAGACTTTGATAACCAGCTTTTCACACCAACATCAACAGATGTGGTTAAGGACAACGATACAATCAGACTTGTCAATACAGATCCTTCAGTTGTTCTCACACTGACCCCCCACAGGCCAGGATAATTCAGCTTCTTCCTCTTCCATTTCATCTTTAGTGCCACTTGAGCAGTCTTCCCAGGATGATACCTGCTCAATTGGCGCAGCTCATAGTGTCATTTTACCAGAATGTAGCATGGCCAGCAAGTTTTTAGATTCCCACATTTTCATATGATGTTGAATTGCTCCTTCAAGCAGGAAATCAGGCATATGAAAACAATAGTTCACTCCTTGAAAATTCTAGCCTTAAGGTATTTGAGACAGTTGCTGACACTCTATTCTCCTACTGTAACGGTTCGGGGTGGTGCAGGCAAGGCGAACAAAGCGAAACCAAGCTGGATCACAGGAACGAGGGTTTTTAGTCCACAAACCACACACGGACAAGGAAACATCAATGCCGCGACGCTGGGACATAGGCAGACGCAGACTAAACACACTGAACAAAACACGGGACTGGCGAACGGCATACGCCTCACAGATGATCACAATTGGGCTAATCACAGGAGGAGAGGAGGTGGGTGTGGCGACACACAGGGCTGGAGCGGGACGGACGACGCGGTACGTAACAGAGCCCCCCTCCTAAGACGCGCATTCCGAGCGCGCCTCAAGAGGAGCGGCGGACGGGACGAAACCAGGGAGACAGGACCTGGAAGACAAAACAGAACCATAAGCCAAACCAGGGAACAATAGACAGAACCCAAACAGAACCAGACATCGGACCGGGAAGGCTGACGGACGGACAAGGGTCTAGAAGACAAAACAGGCTACAGGACTTCACACCAGGCACGGGCATAGAACAGACAGATGATTAACGCGGACCGGGGAACAGGACAGACACACAAAACTGAAACATGGACAGAAACCAGGATAACATACCACAAAGAACGGGGAACGCGGACAGACAAACCTGGACACAGGGGACACGGAGGGAACGGAGGGGCCAGGACAAAACGAGGGCACAAAGGGACCAGGCATGACAGGAGGGACAAAAGGGCCGAGAGTGACAGAGGGAACGAAGGGACCAGGACGAAAAGAGGGAACACTAGGACGAGGGGCAAACCAGGGAGGGGCCAAAGGCGACCAGGGCGCCCTAAGGCCCCCAGAGCAAGGACGGGGAGCGACCCGAGGAGCCGCTGGCCAGGGGGAGCCAGGAGCAGGAGGGGGCCCCACCGGGGCCGCGTGAACCGGCTGAGGGACCCCCGGAGGGGCCACCGGCCAGAGGGAATCTGGAGCAGGAGGGGGCCCCATCGGGGCCACGAGAACAGGGGGTTCTGGGGACAGCTGACGAGGAGCCGGAGGGGAGCCAGAGGACCAGCACAGGGGCGACGGACGGGAACCCTGCGGCGCCTGGCGACCCTGGGCCGGAGGACCCGAAGGCAGCCATCGGGCGATGGCCAGGGGCCGCATGGGTGCAGCAGGGGTCGGGACTGGAGGAACCCGGACCCGTCTCCTGTGCCCCCTTCCCTTCCGGGACACAGAGAGACGGGAACCCCTGGGGACTCCACTTCCCTGGGGCCCGGGTTGTCCTCTATGATCCAGGGAGCCTGGGGTTGCTGTCCTGGGCAGGCTAGGCCCTGGCGGGGCCGCCGGACCAGTAGGGACTGACGGGGCCGGGGGACAGGCAGGCAGGGATGAGAGGGCCTCGGGACAGGCGGGGCCCATAGGACGGGCAGGCCTGAAGGGGAACACGGGGCACGGAAGGACCCGGCAACCGGGCAAGGCCGCGGGCAGAGCCGAGGGACCGGGCGAGGCCGAGGGCAGAGCCGAGGGACCGGGCGAGGCCGAGGGACCGGGCGAGGCCGAGAGACCGGGCGAGTGACCGGGCGAGGCCGAGAGACCGGGCGAGTGACCGGGCGAGGCCGAGAGGTCGGGCGAGAGACCGGGCGAGGACACGGGAGAAGCAGGGGCCCCGGGCGAGGCCGCGGGACCCGGCGAGGGACCGGGCGAGGCCGAGGCCGAGGGACTAGGCGAGACCGAGGCCGAGGGACTAGGCGAGACCGAGGGACTGGCAAGGGCTGCGGGACAAGCCAGAAGCGGGGGCACAGACGCAGACGCGGCGGCAGCCTCGACAGCGGCCGCGGCGTGGGTCGTAGCGTCAGCTGCGGCGGGCGTCGCAGCCTTGGGAGTGTCCCCTGCGGGTGCTGAGGGGTCCGCAGCCCCAGAGCAGGCTGCGCGGGGCGTAGTCTCTGGGGCGGCTGCGCGGGGCGCAGTCTCTGGGGCGTCCGCTGGCTGGGCTGCGGGCGTCGCAGCCTCTGGGGCGTCAGCAGGCCGGGCTGCGGGCGTCGCAGCCTCTGGGGCGTCAGTAGGCTGGGCTGCGGGCGTCGCAGCCTCTGGGGCGTCAGCTGGCTGGGCTGCGGGCGTCGCAGCCTCTGGGGCGTCAGCAGGCTGGGCTGCGGGCGTCGCAGCGTCTGGGGCGTCAGCTGGCTGGGCTGCGGGCGTCGCAGCGTCTGGGGCGTCAGCTGGCTGGGTTGCGAGCGTCGCAGCCTCTGGGGCGTCAGCTGGCTGGGCTGCGGGCGTCGCAGCCTCTGTGGCGCTGTGCGGGGCGGTGTCCGTCTCCCGGGCGCTGAGCGGGGCGGTGGTCCATTCTGCTGCACGCTTAGCTGCCCGCTTGGCCGCACGCTTGGCGGTCCTGGAGGTAGCAGGCAGGGCAGCGAAGGTAACGGGCGGAGCGATCTCGGGCAAGCGCTTCTCTCGCGGAAGCTCAGCGGTGCAGGCCTCCGGCAATTCCAGCGGAGGCATCGGCTCACCGCTGACCGGGTCCCCCCCGTGGGCGGTCATAGCCCTGGAGAACGGGGAGCCCTCTCGCTCACCTTCTTCTCTCCGAACGGGGAGTAAGGAGCAGGCGCCCAGCATGATCCTCTGGGTCTTCGCCTGCTGCTTCCGGGTCCTACCTTGCTTCGTCGTGCCCGGGGCTCGCGGGGTCTGAGGTGACTCGGCGAACAAGGACAGGAACCCGCCGGAAGCCCCGCAATCGGCGGCTACTTGCCTTACGCTGTGCTCGGTCACCCCGAGTTTGAGCTGCTGCAGCAGCTCGCGCACCGCAGCGGCGGGGTGCGCGCCTTCGGGGAGGGATAATTCTTCCAGAATCTCCCTCGCCCGGCTGGCCAAACAATGCAACCCGGGGTTCCCCTTTACCTCCGGGTGCTTCAGCCAGTGGAGGACCTCCGTCACCAGCTGGACGTAATCGTCCTCTTCCAGCGGGAAGTCCTTCCGGGTAGGTTGCGGCATTCTGTAACGGTCCGGGGTGGTGCAGGCAAGGCGAACAAAGCGAAACCAAGCTGGATCACAGGAACGAGGGTTTTTAATCCACAAACCTCACACGGACAAGGAAACATCAATGCCGCGACGCTGGGACATAGGCAGACGCAGACTAAATACACTGAACAAAACACGGGAAGGCGTATCTTGAGGCAGCATATAGGCTGTACGCAGGGATCGGCAGCGGAACGGCGCCACTCCAGGAAGCCCCGGGCACCAAGGTTCCACGCTGGGCTACCTGTAGCGTTGCAAACTTGGTGTAGCTATATTTAATGTGTTCAGACACCTCTAGCGACTCTTTCAAAAAGGCGACTAGCGACAAATCTAGCGATTTTTTTCTGGTGTTATAGGAGACTTTTGACGCACGTGTCGTTCTTACTCTTCTCACCTAACAACGGTTGCTGTCGTCGGCTCCCCTCTCGTCCCAAAGCATTCACAGGTGGCTGGTCCTCGGGCAGCAGCCCCGCCCAGCTACAGTCAGAGCAGGAGACGTTCACCCCTCCGCGTCCAGACGATAAATGAACCGCGCATGCGCGAATCCGCAGCTGGCTGAAGTAACTGTCAGTGTGACTTTTTAACCGCTCAACCCCCAGCATACCACATCGATGGTTAAGGGATGATAACGAGTGCGCCAATTAACCTCCTGCGCACTCACCCCACAGCTGTTACCGCTGCAGCCAGCAACAGGAACCGCTTCTGCGCCATACCTAGTCATCCACCTACTATATACAGCATTAAGCCCCGCCCAGAACACAGGGGAACCAACAGGGCGAGCCGATCAATATTCCTCACTTCGCTACTTATGGACTACCAGATCAATACCGGCAAAACCTAGCTCTGTGTAAACCTGATAATTCCACCTGCATTTTACACCTGCTACTACATGACAGCTTCAAACCCCATCAGGTTTTTGCAGTAAATCTGCTTTATCTGGAGCAAAAAATATAACCAAAACCACAAATAATAAACAAATTACAAGCATCTAAACAAACACAGAGATTTATTCTCAAAATAACTGCTCTCTTCTGCCTTTTTGCATTTTACCTAATTCTACAACAACATATTGTAGGATTATACCGTATTTGTGGAATAAAACGTCAGTAGGAGTTATATAAAACAAATGAAAATTGAGTTTGTTAGATACAAAGATTCTAAGAAGTACTTCAATCTGGCCTCAGTCCAAAACTATACCTACTGCAGCCTGAGAAGCAAAACGTTCCTCTCCCACTCTCACACGCAGACGAGTAAGAGAAAACGAAACTGAATCTTATCAGTGTTTGTGATAAAATGGCAGAAGCCAGTGTCACAGTGAATCAGAATCAGTTTAGCTGTCTAATCTGTCTGAATCTACTGAAGGATCCGGTGACTATCAACTGTGGACACAGTTACTGTATGAGCTGCATTAAGAGCTGCTGGGATCAGGAGGATCATGCTGGAGT
>JABFDZ020000084.1:16090202-16104816 GCA_019775955.2 Pollimyrus isidori | reverse complement strand
TTGGGACGAGTGAATGATCGTTACCCGTATATTTTGGTGATTACTGATCTCTTTTCTCGGTATGCAGTAGCAGTCCCAACTAAGGATCAGTCGGCTCAGACTACGGTGAAGGCTCTTGGGTTGCAGGTGTCAGCATAGTGAGTTCATTCTGTCCTAACTTAAGCCCCCTGAGTACGATCTCATTTTAAATTGGATGTGTGTGTATGTGAATGACTGTGTATGTATGAGTGTGAATGTGTCAGGATGCATACAGTATGTGTGCAAGTGTCAGTGTGTGAATGTCAGCTAATATGGTGAGGAGATCTGTCTGAGCTTGAGTGGGCATGTGTATATGTGAGTGTATACATCTATAAATCTATACATGTATGATGTAAAGATGAGGGGGTGCGTGCATGTTTGAGTAGGCGTCTATGCATGTGAGCACGAGACTACCTATGTGTATGTGTGGGTGTATAGTATCTGGTAGAGTGCTTCCAGATAAAACATTTTTGAGCGTCAATACCAATATGCTACAATTATCATAACAACCAAACGAACAATGATGGCAATAACAACAACAATTGCTACTATGGTGAGACAGTAAACAAGGGGGTTGAAGAACAGTAAGGAATATAAAGTAACCCAGCCTTAATAATCCTTAGACAAAGACGTCTTTTGTGCGGCGTGTGCTACAAACCTGTAATAACTGCCAAACTTTAAAGTTAGTTTGTTAAATGCATGTTACCTTAGTCGGAAGTGGTTTCAGTAGAGCCAAGCAGTGGTGTTCTGGCCGCAAAACAGTTGTCCATTAACATACAGTCTGTCTACAGCGATGACAGCCCGGGCTCCCTCTGCAATGAATTTTTTCCTGAGCGGAAACTGGATTCTGCAACGATCCAGGATTCCTTTGGGGAATTAGTCGTTGATGCTGAAGTCTGTTCCTCTGTCTCTCTCATTTGGAGGAACAACCCAAAATGGACTCTGACGGCAGAAGAAAGCATAAGAGATGTGGGGCTCGGAAAAAAATATTTCTTGTGGAGGTTGGCAAAGACTCGGTCAGAAGCCTCCACTGTTGCTTAATCTTCTGAACAGTTATGGTGTTTCTCTTCCCAGTTGTCAGTCTACTGTAGGAAAGGACTTAACCCCAAAATTGCACCCCAGGCACGCCCCGGTATGCTGCCCACTGCTCCTGTGCTCTGCACCACAATGCTGGCAAAAAGTTCCATGGTTTCAAGTCCAAGTGATCTTGGAGAAAAAAAAATATTTAATGTTTGTACTAAACATTGTTCTGTGGCAAAATTTGATGCTTGTAATGTTTATACAAATCTGCAATAATGCAGTTTTCTCTGTTGACCTCTGTTAACCTTTAAATTTGAAGTATGCTAACTGTAAAACCTGTACTGATGAGCAAATAAAGAAATTCCACGCAGTTTCTGAGGTTTACCAGAACACACATAAACATACAGAGTAGTGTGTAATAATGTAGTGCATGGTATGATCCCTTATAATGTCTTTACGTTGAAGCATTCAAAACATTACAAACCTGTGCAGATATGACAGCCAAAGACAGCTTTTAAAGAAGTCACTTCGAAAAGCCTCAGAAAGCAGCAGTGTTGTTGTCAGTCTGGAATGTGCAAATGCGCTCAACTTCTTGATCACCTTTGACACATCTTTAAGTCCCTGAACTGCCTCGACCTACAACCTCTTGAAGGCCAGTGTCTTCTGTTTGGCTAGAAAATATCATTTGTAATTAAACATAAAAAGTGATGCTAACAATTAGTTAAGACAGTAGTAAAAACCATTGTAGCCTTACTGGTGGTGATAGCCTAAAAGAAAAGCCAATTTAATTTTTTTTATGAATGAAACTGGAATAAACTGGCAAAATCCCATCACCACCTCCACGCGGTGCCAGCTGGTAACAACGACCTCCGGGAAATTGGCCAACGGTGAGGGTGTTCGACGTCAGGTGGAGCGACACATCGGTCGATTCATTCCTTCACATCAATGGCAATACCGTGTCAAAATTTGGAGAGAAATGCTAGGGCGTCCCCCGGAGGCGACGTGCAGCGCCCCCGCCCGAGCGCCGTAAAAAGTGGACAGGGGTTACCTGCCCCTGGGCGAGGCAGGCCAAAGAAGCGAGTCCAACTATTACTCTTGGGTACCCTCAATATTGGTACGATGACTGGAACCAAGCCAAGAATTAGCCGACGCCCTCAAGACCCGCCGCATCGACATCACATGCATTCAGGAAACCAAGTGGACAGGAGCTAAGGCAAGGGATATCGGTGATGGTTTCAAACTTTTCTATAATGGGAAGAAAGCCCAGAATGGGGTTGGAATAGTGGTCAGCCAAGCGCTTAGGGACAACATGGTCGAAGTGGCACGAATCTCGGACCGGCTAATGTCACTCAAGATCGACACTGGCGCCGCTGTTCTGCTCAGCCCCTTCGCCTCTCCTGTTCCTCCTTCCTTTGCATGGACACTACGACTGCCGATCTCCAAACTCCCCACCCATGGTCGCTCTTATACGCCGAAAACGTAATCCTGGTGAAACAATCAAGAAGTGTACACACGCAGAAATGGAAGACACGCCTGGGTGATCATGGCTTGAGACTCAACATCAAGAAGACTGAGTACATGGAAGCTGGCGTCCAAACCGATGGTACCATCAACATCGACGGGGAAGACCTGAAGAAGACCAGCGATTTCAAGTACTTGGGATCGTCCATCAGTGCCGATGGGGACATCCTTCCGGATGTGAGAGCAAGGGTCAATGCCGCATGGATGAAGTGGTGCCAAGTAACGGGTGTGCTATGCGACCGTCGAATGCCAGACCGTCTTAAGGCAAAGATTTACAAGACGGTGGTTCGCCCAGTCGCCCTGTACGGATCAGAGTGCTGGCCAGCCACTGCCAAGCACGAACAAGCCCTGCACACGATGGAAATGCGCATGCTCAGATGGTGCCTAGGCCTCACGCGATGGGACTGGGTCATGAACAAAGACATCAGAAACCGCCTGGGCATTGCACCAATCATGGAGAAAATGCGCGAAGCGAGGTTACGATGGTATGGACATGTCGTGAGAGCAGATGACAACACGGTGGCTATGAGGCTTGATCCCAGTGGTCAGCGCCCAAGGGGCAGGCCAAAGAAACGATGGATGGACCGAATAAAGGAAGACATGAAGATCCTCAACGCCACCCCAGAAGATGCCCTCGACCGTGCCAAATGGAGGCGGCTTTGCAACAAAGCGGACCCTGCTACTTTGCGGGACAAACGCTAGGAAGAAGAAGATGAATGAAACTGGAATAAGTACTACAGCACTCTGAATGTCCTCTAATTTAATGTTATCTACAGTTTCAACTGTTATTGGAGTGTTATTAAAATATATTAATTTGTAGATTTCATTTATTATAATATGAGATCAACCCAAAACAGAGGAAGCATTATCAGGAAACAGTGTTAAAGAAAGCTAAAAAAACTTAACAATTAGGACAAAAACTATTCAGTTTAAAAGCTTGCATTATACTTGTTACGCCCAGCACCGTCCGCTCCTCCTGTGTGTGCCACGCCCACCTCGTTACCTCTTGTGATTACCCATCGTTTCCACCTGTGTGGCGTTGCTGCTCGCCAGTCCTGTGCTTGTCTTGTGTTTTTAGGTCTGCGTCTCTTCCGGCAGATGCGGCATTGACGTTGTTTCATGTTGTGGTGTTGTGGTAATAAACCCTCGTTGTTTCCCGTCTGCCTGCCTGGATCTCCCTCCTTTGCTGCCCTGCGCCACCCGCGATCACAACAATACTGTGTCTCTATTAGTATTTATTTAAATAGGCTATTCAGTGTGTACTTTAACTAACAAACTATAGTCTGAATTGTCACCCGTCATGCAATAAAAAAACTTCCCATTTTTGTTGAACAAAAGACCAATAGCACAACGCACACCAGAATGTAGTTACATTGTCAGATTTTTACGTGTTTAATTGACTGAGTTTACTAACCTACCATATTAATGCTGTGCCACAAAATAAAAATGAGTAAAAATAATATAACCGCAGTCCAGTTACCTCTGTCTCTGCCTTTTATTGCTTTGTAGGAGTCCTCTTCTGGTACTGCAAAGACTTTTCTGGAATTTTACTTCCAGCATGTTGATCCTGGAATAACATTAAGTGGTTTTCATCATTTAACCAAACAGTTGTTGGATTGTTGACAATTTTCATCATATCAGCAAGTTTTAAAAAATGTACACGAGGCACTAAGTAGGTAATTTAAAGAACCTACTGTAAGACATGTATAACTACAAATACTTTTGTGTGAGAATAAAATGCTCTTACATGCATGTATGTCATGCAGCTGTTGTAAGTGAGCTTAAATCTGTATGCAGATAAGCTGTTGTAACACTATCATAACAGACAAGCAATTACCCCTAGTTCCTTCAGAGTCCATTATTTAATTTCCCTGGTTATCTGTCAAAATGATGGACTCCTCCTGTCCAAGGGCCTCTTTCACTTTACTGATGACTGATGGCACACAAGCCTCAAACTCTGAGAGGCGCGCTGTAACCATCTTGATGGTCTCCAGCTTTCCATTCAGTACATCAGCAATGAAGACATTCCTGAGATTTGTATGAACACAGACTTTCTTTATATAAAGCCAAAACGTTATGCTCCTGTACAGTTCTAGATAGGCCATAGACATATAGGCCTGAGCATTTCACTAAAAAGCAACTCAATAGAATAGTTTTAGCAAAGATAATTTTTCTCAGATTACCTCTGGAAAGCATTGGTCATGGTAGCCTGTGGAATTGGAGACAAGAAGCTGGCAGCTGTGCTAAGGAGCCAGTGGAAGGAAAAGCAAACAGGATGGTCCGAGGGCAGTGCCACTGCTGGTCTTAACACTAATACTGTCACCGTGAACCTCGTAATGGCCTCTATCATTGAGGTTGAAGCAATTAAAATTGCAGTGAGGTTGGAGGAAAATGGCTACGTTAGCATCGTCGGTCAAATGAACACTTTGCCTTTGTACCTGTGACAGATTCTGACAGTACAGGAAAAGGTTCAATATGTATACATGCACCCACAAACAGACTTTGGTCTAGCTTGAATATGTTTAGCTTGATCTCAGTTAAGAACCTGAGGCAGTGTTTAGAAAATATTTAAGACTTTGGTCACACAAAACACATACTATATATTAAATACACACGCAGTCATATGAGAAACATTTAAGCACACATCCATACTACTAAACACTCACGCTCACACAGTTGAAGTTAACTCATACTAACTGGCGCTCATACAGAAGCTTTTCACACATGTATGTGAATGCGTTAATTTCAATATCTATGCGCAAGCGTTTCATTAGTGTGTGCATTTTCAGTAGCATGGACGTGTGCTTAAAAGTTTCACATATGACTGCACATGTATATACATGACTGTCCATGTATATATAACATTGAATTAGTGTGGACTGACAAAAAATACATGGCAGAAATATAACCAAGATCTTCTCTGTGGTCATATCTTCCAGTATCAGAATGACTTGTTTGCTGCCCAGGAACAGCACAGAACTCTCCATCTTGATTAAATGCGACCTTTCTTTGCAAGTTTGCCAGTTTTCAGTTCAGTACAGTCATTTCCGGGTCACGGCGTTTGTCTCAAATGAAAAAAAAACAAAATCGGACAAGGATCTGGCAGATGATGCCCTTATCTCGGAGCTGGAAAGTGACAGCTACGCTCTAGAGCACTCTCTCCTAGTAGAGCCGGTGCTTGAGAGTGCGAACACCACTGAGGGCCAAATTGTGACGATCACCCTGTCTGGTCTGGTCCCAGCAGGAAATCGAGAGACTCTCTCAGCTTGAGGCTATCCATGCTGGACAGAGAAATATCAACAAGTGTATTGCTGAGGAGCTCGGCAATAAGAGTCATATCCAGGTTGCAGAGAAAAGGAGGCAACTGTGGACATCGGCTATTTCCCTTCCCGCCTCGCAGGTTGAGGATGCGGATCTTCTTGCCTTCTGGACATGGTGCCTGAGATTTCCTTGGTATGATCTGAGGCGGCAGCCACCCTAAAGCACATGGCTGCTGGACTTTGCAAAGGAGCTCAGGAGGAAGGATCACTACTAGCGATCATGAAGGAGTGGGTAGATGGCAAGATGCCTGCTGATGAGAAAGTTGAGGAAGTGACCGCATGGGTACTGTCCTCAGCAGGCAGCTGAAGTGACAGACAGACATTACGTGTGAGGGGGAAGAGAAACCCGGAATGTGGAACCTTGGCTTATTATCCGTGGATGAGGAGGTGAGCGACCAACAGAGCAAGGTACAGGAAATATCAGGGCCTGTTTTCTAAGGACAAGGCTAGGTTGGCAGGTCTAATTCTCGATGGCTCTGAGAGATCTAGATGCTGGATCCCACTGTCAGAGGTACATGAGGTGTACTGAGAGAAGTGGGTATCTTGTACACAGTATAGTGTCTTGGACCCATTCATCCCGGGTGGACAGGCCAATAACAATGTGTTCCATCGCCTGATCACAGAGGCAGAGATCTGGGATTACCTGAAATCTATGCATCATGCCTCAACCTCAGGCCCAGACTGAATAAACTGGAAGGGCATGAAAGACTTGGTTGAGAGTTCCAAGGCAATGGAGCTCTTCAACACATGGTGGGTTACAAGCATAATACCCGTGGCTGTGAAGCGATGCCGATTGATACTACTGCCCAAGACATCGAATGAAGAAATTGGTAACTGGAGGCCAATTACCATTGGTTCGATGGTCTTGAGACTCTTTTCTAGGATCCTGACAAGGCAAATGGCCGTGGCATGTCCCTTGCATCCTACACAGAGAGGATTCATCCAGTCCCCAGGTTGCTCTGAGAATGTCATGGTTCTCAAGAACATCATTGAGCAAGCAAAAAGGGAACAGAAACAGCTTGCGGTAGCGTTCATCAATGTAGCGAAAGCCTTCAACTCGGTCTCTCATGACCACATTGTGGAGGTGTTCAGACATCCAGGGCTGGACGACCATGTGATCGGAGTCATCCAGGACTCTTACAGAGCTTGCCACACTTCGGTGGAGGTGGAAGGTGCTGGGACCCCAGACATCACAATTAAGACTGGGATCAAGCAGGGTGACCCCATGTCTTCATTGCTTTTCAACTTGGCGATTGACCCATTGATAACGACCCTAGAAAGCCATGGCTGTGGCTTTCACTCAGAAGGTGGGAAACTTACAGCCCTTGCATTTGCTAATGATCTCGTACTGTTGAGCGCTGGTTTGGATGGTATGAATACCAACTTGTCAATCTTGGAGAAGTTCTGCAGTCTGACAGGCCTCAAGCCCTCCCAAAAGGTGGTGATCCTCAACGAGTACGCCCTACCAAGGTTCATATTCAGTGCTGATCACGCAAGTGAAATATCTGCGAGGCATGCCAGGCTTGACGGATTGGTCAAGCGGGCTGTTAAAACATGGCTACGGCTTCCCCATTCAACATTTGACGGACTGCTATACTCCTGGAGACAAGATGGTGGATTAGGGATCCAGAAGTTGGCAGACTCCGTCCCTTCGATACAGGTGCGGTGAATTCAGAGGGTCGCCCAGTCCAGAGACCCTACCATCAGATGTTTGATGAACTTGCCCAGTGTCCAAAAGTAGCTTGACAGTGCTTGGGCTCGAGCGGTGATAAAACCTAGACCAGTCCTGATGTGCCTCCGAAGGCGAGCTATCCAACCCCGCAGGATTGAAGAAAAGATTAATTCAAGCGCTGGTGTTCCTTGTCGGTACAGGGCATGGGTATACAATGCTTTCAGGGGGATACAACCAGTAACCAAGCGCCATTACATCGCCGCCCTCCAACTGAGAGACGTATATCCGACCCGAGAAAGCCTCAATCGAGGCAGAAGGAGAGCTCAGATACAGTGCAGGAAGTGCAGTGCACGTTACGAGTCCTGCTCGCATATTATAGGACAATGCCCGGCTGTCCAGGCTGCTCGGATTGTCCGTCCCAATAAGATCTGTGACATCCTAGTGGAGGAGGCCAAGGAGTCAGGCTGGGAGACGTACCGAGAACCCCGGTTATTTGCGTTTGAGGGCGAACTGCGAAAACCGGATCTGATTTCTAACCAGGATAGAGTTGTGGTGGATGTCACTGTGCGATGGGAATATGGATCAGATTCCCTCGCAAAGGCAGCCAGTGACAAGATAGTGTACTCCCAGAGCCTAGAAGAACAGGTGAGGCATCACACGGGGACCAATACTGTGCACTTCTTTGGCTTTCCCGTCGGAGCCAGGGGGAAATGTTACAAACCCAACAATGAGGTCCTGCGACTCTTGGGTGTGACACAACACCAGACGCGACGACTCGGAAAGCTGCTGAGCCAAAGAACATTGCTTTACTCACTGGACATCTTGGCAACATTTGGAGGCTTCGAGAACCTTATTGACAGTCGGCACTCTCAGTAGGGGATCCTGGGTCACTGTGATCCGCCCTCTGGCTATTCCATCAGCCTGAGGTTGCAGCTACCACCGGATTGACTCCCCTCCCTACTCCCCCTTTCCCCTTTTTCGTTGACGTAGGTCACCTCTACGTCAAATGTTCATTCTGGCACTGTAACATCTGTGCCACATGCGCTCATGTCACTAGATGACAGAGTTTCCATCAGTGGATGGGCTGCTCACAAGAACCCAGAAAAGACGATGCATACATTGCATTATAAGTAAAGTAACTAAATGCCTCATCATCTAATTAGTGACATGCAGGAATGTATGTACGAGATTCCCAGTGTCCCTACCTACTATCTTGTGAAACCACAGCCAAGGGAACGGGCTTGGAAGAATCAGCAGAGAAAGAAGACCCTGTTAAGCTTGACTCTAGTCTGGAACTGTGAAGAGACATGAGAGGTGTAGAATAAGTGGGAGGCCTTAGCCGCCAGTGAAATACCACTATTCTCATTGTTTCCTCACTTACTCGGGGCCTCTCCTGGAGCCGAACACCTTATCGTGGTGGAGACATAGTCGGTTTGCATGTTCCAATGATCCCAGGAGCTAAGTTGCCCAGGGATTAATGCCCAAGGCAAACAGGTCCGGGATGAGGAACCAGACATACAGTAATGCAGCTCAAAAGACCCCTTATGAGGAGAAACATTATGGAACCACGTTTTCCCTTACCCGGACACAGGTAAGGGAACCAGGGCGGGTGGAGGGGCTTGATGGCAATGTGTGCCATGTGAGCTGGGCAGTGGCTGAAGGCGGGGACCCTGGCGGTCCAATCCTCGGCTGTAGAAACTAGCTCTTGGAACATGGAATGTCACCTCTCTGATGGGGAAGGAGCCTGAGCTGGTGCGTGAGGTTGTGAAGTTCCGGCAAGACATAGTCGGGTTCACCTCGACGCATGGCTTGGGCTCTTAAATCCAGTCTTCTCAAAGGAGTTTGGACCCTCTTCTACTCTGAAGCTGCTCACAGAGAGCGGCGCCAAGCAGGGTTGAGCATACTTATTGTCCCTTGGCTGGGTACCTGTACATTGGGGTTTACCGCAGTGAATGAGAGGGTAGCCTCCCTTTACCTTCGGGTGAGGGATGGGTCCTGACTGTTGTTTGTGCTTATGCGCAAAACAGCAGTTTATAATACCCACCCTTCTTGGAGTCCCTGGAGGGGGTGTTGGAGGGCACTCGTCCTGAGGACTCTTGATCTACTGGGGGACTTCAATGCCCACGTGAGCAATGACAGTGAGACCTCGAGTGGCGTGATTGGGAGGAATGGCCCCCCGATCTGAACCCAAGCGGTGTCATGGATTGTCCATAATTAACACCATGTTCAGGCATAAGGGTGTTCATACAGTATATGCACTTGGCACCAGGACACCCTAGGCCGCAGTTCGATCATTGACTTTAGTCTTGTTGTTGGATTTGTGACCGCATGTCTTGGACACTCGGGTGAAGAGAGGGGTAGAGCTGTCAACTGATCACTACCTGGTGGTGGTTTGGCTCTGCTGGTGGAGGAGGAAGCCAGCCAGGCCTGGCAGGCCCAAGCGTATAGTGAGGGTCTGCTGGGAACGTCTGGCAGAAATTTCAACTCCTACCTCTGCCAGAACTTTTCCCATGGGGGAAAAAGTGGGGGACATTGAGTCCGAATGAGCCATGTTCTGCGCCTCCATTATGGAGGCAGCTGACCGGAGCTGTGGCCGTAAGGTGGTTGGTGCCTGTTGCGGCCGCAATCCTCGAACCCACAGGTGGACACCAGTGGTGAGGGATGCCGTCAAGCTGAAGGAGGAGTCCTATCGGGCATTTTTAGCCTGTGGGACTCCAGAGACAGCTGACAGGTACCATAGGCCAAGCGGGGTGCAGCTTCAAAGGTCGCTGAGGCAAAAACTCGGGTATGGGAGGAGTTTGGTGAAGCCATAGAAAACAACTTACGGACAGGTTTGAGGTGATTCTGGTCCAGCATCTGGCAGTTTCGTGTGGGAAAGCGGTGCAACATCAACACTGTTTATGGTGGGGATGGGGTGCTGTTGACCTCAACTCGGGACGTTTTGGGTCAGTGGAAAGAATACTTCGAAGACCTCCTCAATCCCACCAACACGCCTTCCAGTGAGGAAGAAGAATCTGGGGAGTTGGGGGTGGACTCGCCAATCTCTGGGGCAGAGGTCGCTGAGGTGGTTAAAAACTCCTCGGTGGCATGGGATCTGCCCGGAGTTCTTTAAGGCTCTGGATGCTGTGGGGCTGGACATCAGGGGCACTGCCTCTGGACTGGTAGATCTAGGTGGGGGTTCCCCTCTTTAAGAAGGGGGACCAGAGGGTGTGCTTCTTTCCTCACCACTCTTATGCACTGGGCCAGATGAAACGTGTTGTTGTTGACGGTGTCCTGAGGAAGTTTAAGTTCTTGTTGTATGAAGGTTCTCATGGTAATACTTCTAACAATGGACGTTTTGAAAAGAAAACAGATTGAAGATGGGTTTAGTCAGTGTTTTTCATGTTTCTATAATAACATTTCAGCGAGTTTTGAACTGAAATACACAAAAAAGATATGCGGCATCGCTGACGATGCCGCCGACTCCAGAAGTTTAAACTTTTGGAAAGTATGCCATTGGCAGTGATGGCTGCCAAAAACAAGGTAAGGTGTTATGTCAGAGGGAGGATGAAGTAACATTGAAATACAGTGGCACCTCGGTTCTCGAACTCACTAGAACTCGAATTTCTTGAAAGTCGAACAAACCAGTTTGACTTAAAACTCGATCTAAACATCAGAAGTCGAACCGTGAACCTGACCTAATGTGAATTGTACGCGTCAGGAAATGAGTCATATACTACAATGCAATTCTTACTTGAATGCCTTCTTCACAGACTGGACGATTAACTAAATAAAGCAGTGCAACATTACAGTAACTAACAATTAATAAACCACTAACTTACATGTACTATTAGAGCATTTATATAATTTATTTAAACTTTATTTTACCAAGTAAATTAACTGAAAACCAGTTCTCACTGCTTTATGTGATATTCGGGAGAAATAGATTACGCATTGGAACTGCTTGAGATACAAATGTCATGCGTGTAACTAAACTCTTCAGCCAATAAGGGCAAAGGTGTGTCATCAGGTGGTTCCAGTTTGTGCAGCCGGGTGAGAGGTCGCAGTGCATCTAACCGTAATGCATTGTGTCAGGATCAGAATGCGTTGCTTTAAGCCAGTGCTGTAAGCAGTCAAACGCACCCAATGACTAGACTGGGGAAATAATCTGAAACACAGACTTAATACAAAGGACTAATGACAACAACCAGAAACAGCCGATCACATGGGGATCCCACACGAGGTTAACAGGGGGGCGTGGCACCCGGAAGGAGCGGACGATTGGGGCAGGACAGGGGTAATGTTGGGATAACTTTATCGTTTTGGAAGCCATTAAGAATAAAATTGCCTGTCGTGGCAGCAATCCCTGAACCCGCTGGTGGACACAGGTTGTATCAAGCTATTGAAGGAGTCTTGTCAGGTCTTTTTGGCCTGTGGGAATACCGCTGGCCCAAGTGGAATGCAGCTTTGGTGGTCGCTGAAGCAAAAACTCAGATGAGGAGGAGTTTGGTGAAGCCATGGTGAACAGCTTCCAGATGGCTTTCAGGAGATTCTGGTCCACCATCCGGTGGCACGGGGGGGCAAACGGTGCAACATCGGCACTGCTGACCTCAATTGGAGACGTTGTGGGTAGGTGAAAGAAATACTTTGAAGACCTTCTCAATCCCGCTAATATGCCGTTTAATGAGGAAGCAGAGTCTGGGGACTTGGGGGTGGACTCCCATATCTCTGGGACAGAGGTGGCTGAGGTGGTTAAAAAGAGGCTGGGCCCCAGGGATGGATGAGTTCTTCAAGGCTCTGGATGTTGCAGGGCTTTCCTGGTTGACACGCATTTGCAGCATTGTGTAAACATTGGGGGTACTGTCTCTGTATTGGCAGACTGGGGTGGTGGTCCTCCTCTACAAGAAAGTAGAAGGATGTGTTCGAACTTTAGGGGGATCATACTCCTCAGCCTCCCTGGTAAGGTCTATTCAGAGGTTCTGAAGAGGAGGGTCTGTCAGATTGTTGAACCTCGGATTCAGGAGGAGCAGTGGACCAGCTGTATACTCATGTCAGGGTGCTGGAGAGTGCATGAGACTTCAGTTCAATTCAATTTATTTTTCATATAGCACCTGTTATTTATTTTTATATAGATGGCAGCATGACCGGATGCTGTGGCTGTGTGCTCTCTGACTCAGAGCTTGGTTTTACCCTCCTGCATGGTTAAATACATCTATACCCGCCAGGATATTTTATCTATCGGACTACTGCGGTGCGAGAGTTGCTCGACATCACAGTTTCTCTCTATACACAACATTACGGATGACATCGCATGGACACCAGGCTCTCCGTGGATTACAATTTCAGCTTCCAGTAGACGCCGGCGGTGCAGAGACCAAACAAAAGAGGGGGTGCCAAGGCAGCGTGCTAGTGAGGCTAAGGATACAGCTACATTTCCAAGCATTTTCCTCTCAAATTTAAGGTCTCTGGTAAATAAACTGGACGAGTGGAAGTTATGGATTGCATTGGAAAAGATCATGCAGGACTGTTGTATTCTGCTGATAACGGAGACGTGGCTGAATCCACGCATTGTGAACACAGCGATCGAGCTAACAGGCTTCATAGTACATTGGCAAGACAGGTCAGAGAATTCCGATAAGAAAAGAGGAGGAGGGCTGTGGTTGTCTATGTGAACAGCTTGTGCATGAATTCCATCGTAATTGTCAGACACTGCTCTCCGGATGTGGAGTTTAAATGCCGACCCACTTGCTAACAGCTGTGTATGTAGCACCGGATGCTAATGCTAGCTCGGCCTTGGGGCATTTGCACGGCACCATCAGCATCAAACAGAGAAAGTATCCTGATGCTGCTCACATAATTTCTGGGGACTTTAATCAAGCAGACCTGAAAGCTGTTCTTCCCAAATTCCATCAACACATTAAGTGTGCAACCAGGGGAGAAAAAACATTTGGAAAATTGTACACAAACAGCAGACAGGCCTATAGGGCTAAACCCATAGCACACCTTAGCCAGTCTGATCATACATCTCTGCTTCTGATTCCTGCATATACCCTTCTCAGGAAACAAGGTCCCATTATAACCCGGACAGTTACTACTTAGCCTGAGGATGCCTTCCAACAGCTGCAGGATTGCTTCCAGAGAACTGACTGGGAAATTTTCAATCCTGAAGCAGAATGGGACAGCGGCCTGGGACAGGTATTGACTAAAAATCAATCAGGGATCAGTACTGGGCCCGCTACTGTTTATCCTATACATGCTACATGTTGGTAACATTATTAGAAATCATGGTGTTGGTTTTCACTGTTATGCAGATGATACACAGTTATATATATCTGTTAACTCTGAGGATAATTCACTCCTATCTCGGTTAGAAGACTGTCTGTTAGATATTTGGTGCTGGATGGTAAAAAATTTCCTAATGTTAAACACAGAAAAAAACAGAAGTAATGGTAATTGGTTCTAAGGCTACAAGAAATAAATTTCACCACCTCAGCATAAATGGCCTTCCTACACAACCTAACACAGTGGTTAAAAATCTTGGTCTTCTAGTTGACTCAGATCTATGTTTTGATGCACATATAAGAAATATTACTAGAACTGCATTTTATCATCTATGAAACATAGCCAAGTTTCGTAAGATGCTCTCACTTTGTAATGCTGAAAAGTTAATACATGCCTTTGTAACTTCCAGACTGGAATACTGTAATGCCCTCCTTACTGGTTGCCCGTCCGGATCCTTACATAAACTACAGCTGGTACAGAATGCAGCAGTTCTCACAAACACTAAAAAATTTGATCACATTACATCTGTGTTATCCTCCCTTCATTGGTTACCAGTTAGGTCTCGGATTGACTATAAAATACTGCTATTAACCTAGCAGTATTGGCCTTGCTCCAGAATACCTTAGTGATCTGCTGACCGTGTACAACCCCCCGCGCCTGCTTCATTCTCAAGGTGCTGGATATGTGTTAGTACCTAGGGTAGAAAGAACTACGACAGGCTGCACAGCTTTCTCCTATAGAGCTCCTCAGCTGTGGAATGGTCTTCCACCAGATGTGCGGGTTTCAGGTTCACTCTCAATAT
>JABFDZ020000084.1:16037844-16050445 GCA_019775955.2 Pollimyrus isidori | reverse complement strand
GGTCCGGAGCCTATCCCGGAAGCAACGGGCACGAGGCAGGGAACAACCCTGGATGGGGGGCCAGCCCATCGCAGTAAGTAATTTATTTAAACTGTAATTTACCAGGTAAATTAACTGAAAACCAGTTCTCACTGTTTTACGTGATATTCTGGAGAAATAGCCGATTACGCATCGGAACTGCCTGGTATACAAACATCATGCGTGTACCTAAACTTTTCAGCAAATAAGGGCGAAGGTGTGTCATCATAGAGGCGGTTCCAGTTTGTGCAGCGGGGTGAGAGGTCGCAATGCATCTAACCGTAATGCATTGCGTGAGGATCAGAATTTGTTGCTTTAAGCCAGCACTATAAGCAAGTCCAACACACCCAATGACCAGACTGGGGAAACAAACTGGAATGCGGACTTAATACAGAGGACTATCGACAACAACCAGAAACAGCTGATCACATGGGGATCCCACACAAGGTTAACCTGGGGGCATGGCACACGGAAGGAGTGGACTATCGGGGCAGGACAGGGGGTAATGTTGGGATAAGATCTTTATCGTTTTGGAAGCCATTAAGAAAAAAATGCTGTTCCTTTTTTATCCCATTCATTTTGTGTTTAAGTGCATAAAAAAACATATTTAGCTGTAATTTTTGGGGGCCAGGAACCAATTAATTGTTTTTCCATGATTTCTTATGGGAAAAATTTGATCAGAACTCGAACTCTTTAGGATTTGATCCAGAGTCCGGAACGGATTAAGTTTGAAAACCGAGGTACCACTGTAACTGGTTAAATAGATAAAGCATACTTAAATCCTGGAATCATAACAGTTAGGGATTAAGGAGAGACTGTTAGTCTATGATGTTTGTTGTCCTTAATATGAGCATAGAGATATTTGTGATCTTCAGTGAATAAATATGAACATTGGGTTTGATTAATCATTTCAGCTGTAATTGACCCTACAAGTCCACCTGTATTTGAATTTGTATCATTTCTTTAAACAGATTTATTTCTCATGAGGTCATTTGAATTTCAGTCTGGGTTCCTTTTGCCTTTTCCAGATTAAAGGTAAAGTGGTGAAAGATTGCAAACGTGTGTTCTGCATTTATGCTTTTTGAACAAGTTTCCTAATAAACGGACTAATCATTGCCATGTTTGTGGTTGGTCAACTTGTGTGTTTCCTCAAGTTTTTTTTGTATGAATTTGACGTTTTTCTAAAATATGTCTCCAACGCTGTCCTTAGTACTCTATTTTGGTATCTGCGTGGTGTTTGCTTGTGCTTTACGTGCATGCTCGCTACTATGGAGGGGTGAGAGTGCCAAAATTAAATAAATACACCAATAATTAATTAATGTGTCATGGAAATACAAATGTTGTTGATTAAATGTGCCATGAATTATCTACCATTAGAAATAAAATCATTATTAATTACATGTGCCATTTAAAATTTTCTCTACAGATAAAATTTATGCATGATGTGGCACGACTGGTGCATCACTATTTATGTTTATCTGTTAATTTTGGCACTCTTAGCCCTCCATACGTCACCTCTTCCCAACATGTGGTTTATTCTTCGCGTCCGAATTCTAGGAATTATTAGGTTTTTATTTTTATTGTGTTGCATCGATTGCTTGTCTGAGGTACCGCGAAACATTGGTGTTCAGCTTTCAGATCAAGCATCTAACTGTGCGATAGGTAATGTGTAGACTATAGAGTGAATTTTGTGCCTCCTTGAAATGCAAATGTTACTTTGGCACACGGTGGGGGGGGGTAGTGACTTATAATTTTGCACCGTGCCACATGTGGAAATTGTGCAATGTGGAAATGCAATGATCAAGAGGCATTGCTCTTCAGTGGGTGTTGTGAAGAGAACCTGACGAAATGAAAAGCAAAACCGTCATTTCTTTGATTTGCATCTTGTTCAAGTACTACCCTGAATAACAATTAGAGTGGTTTACCTTACCATACAATTTAACGATGAAATTGTGCTACGTCACGCCAAAATGCAGTGGCCGTCTTTGCTCCGCCGCATCGGCTAATCGCTTTCGCAAAGCATTTGCTGAGCCCGCGGCACCAGGACGTGTAATCGCTGTCCAATCGCAACTCTTTAGCAAACGGGGGGTGTGGTCACGGAGAACGAACCGAGACGGTCGCTTTAACTGGATGATGGTTTTCAGCCTCCTCTGTTGGGTACAGTACGGGAAGCAGGAAATTCCCCAGATAACGTAGTGGTGTCCCTCTGAAGTCCCTGTCAGCTGGCGAGATAAACGACGGCCGTACACCACAATGGCATGTCTATAGATGGTGCTGGGTGCAATTTGGAGCAGTCCTTGTATGGGCATGGCCATCCCAGCCTAATGAAAGCTTCCTCTACGCTTCTAGAATTATGTCTTCTCTTGTCGTTCTGGTTGGGGGGACCCATACCCGTCAGTGTCGATAGCTAATGACAGCCATGCTTCTTGCTGCGTTCAGTGTTTTCTGCTGGGGTGGGCAGTTTTCACACTTGGGGTGTCCCGCTGTCTGCCTTCCTGGACATGGGATGGCAGAGTGACGTGGTTCGAGAGCCCCCTCCTTATCGCTGCCCAAATAAGTTTTTGCCTGCGCGGTGGGGCTCAGGCTAAAAATATTCCTGAGGCGCCGGAGAGCTGTATCAGGTTCTAGCTGAGTTAGCTGCGGAAAGAGCCGCCGGCGGGCGCTTTATGGTGGCATTTGGAGGCCGAACCGGGGGGATTCGAGTGCCCGTGTCTTTGTCATGGTTCTGGATGAACCCGCGACGATGGGAGAGCCGAACGCCGAAGTGAAGAAGATGGCCGAGGAGACAGGTAGCATCAGCCTGAGGAGAGCGGATGCTATGAGCTGGAGCTGGCAAACGCCCGTCGAACAATAAGAATCACGAGTAGTGTTGGGGTGTCTGGGTGCGTGAGCGCTGGCGTGGTGCTCTGGCGGTGCCACAGGGGGCGAAAAAGTACAGGGCAAGTCTGCGTTTCTGATTGCTGTTATCGTAGTTATTCTTATAAATGACGCGACAGTTTTGTGCTTTGTACTCTGGACGATTGGGGTCTCGTTCAGTGTCATTAGCTGTGGATGATGAATTTTGATGGACACCGTGATCAAAATCCAGTTTTTGCCATGGAGTTGGTATTTAGAAACATGGCCAGCATAGTATTTTTGCCGTGGATACAGGCAAGTCTTGCCACGGACGCATTCTTCTCCGTATGGACGGCGGACGATTCTCACTTCAGCCCTCGCACCCTTTGTCGCTACAGTCCTTGTATAAGCCTGTAAAACCTGCATGACTGACTAATGACAGACGGGATCCTGCACCTGTTCATTATTCCCGCTCTTGGCATCCTATCATATTTATACCCCAGTCTGTTGAGGCCCCGGAATGCACCGGCTTCTCCGGAGAGCTTCTCCCTGAAAACACTCTTCCCTTCTATGGCCAGAAGGAACAGGACCTGGATACAGCCATTTTTATTTAAAAAAATAAATAAATAACCTGGTAGTTGAACATACCTGGGTATTTTAACAGTGTGCCTTGCAGGGAGTAGGAGGTGTTCCTGTTTTTAGGCCTGCTGTCCTTTTCTGTTTTCAGAATGACACTGGACCAGAATGCATATAATTTTATTTATGTATGTATTTGTAGTAGATGAAGAATTGTATGGTTGTGTAAATAGTAACAGATAAACTCCCATTTCCATACAGTTTTCATTTTTCATTTATTTGCAGAAACAGGAAACCGCAGACTTGGCCAAGCTAGGATGAGGTTTTCCTTGCAGTGGCCACCTTTAAATATATGAGTGTTATGTAATTGTTTATTTGAACAGCAGCACTAGGTAACGTATTGATGGCTAGGAATTTGCACAACTGGCTTTAGTTAGGGTTAGCGTTACAAATTATAGCAGCACTTTTGGCTTCGGTCACCAGTGGGAATATTCCTTGAATTATTTTTTTAATGCCTTTAATTTTGATGTACTGAGGACATTGCATTATTGTCTACATAATGCAAATTCTCTGACATCCTCTTACGGGTGGTCAATCCCACTCCTTTAACTTCGTCACCTTTTGTTTTATCATTTAAGTTTTTCTGATGGTTACTGAAATGCATAGGCTCAGCTTCCTGCATAGTTTTATTACCGCTTGAATTGTAGTATCTGACTCGCTTCAGGAATGAGCAGATACACCCCGTATCCGGCTCACGTGGCCATTTATAACCTGCTGGCTTGACAGGGAATCCTGAGTCCTTTCATATTGCACATTTTCTGATTGTTTTCATAGGTTCTGAGCATTTCAGTTCTGAACTAACCTTATAGTTGCTGTCACACTACATTATCATGCACATATTGACCTTACTATCCACTCTCTCTATCTTTGGAAATCCTGTTGTCGGCTTGGTTTTGGGACTTGAAAGCACATTTGTTTTAGTGATTGTGGCTGTTCCTCGGAATCCAGAAACGCATTAACGACTGGAAACTGTAAGACCTGCTTATGAGTGAGATCCTCGGCGCTGTCCTGTTTGTTGACTTTCACAACCTGCCTCATTTCTTGTGTCCTCCTGCGGGGTGTGCTCGACCTTGGGTAATTAATTCATTAAATGCCTTTTCTCTTCCGACGCATGTACAGTGACGAGTCCAGTCAGCCCAGCTCTGTTGTGGCTCGCTGATGTTTATTTTTGATTGGATGTCCAGCTTGTCAGTATTGCATTTGTTTTTATGTTTGCTCCCTTGAGAAATAATACCCTTGCATGACTAAAAACATGGATGGTTTATATTTGACTGAACTGATGGAGGCCACACGTCTCATTTCTCTAAAGAAAAGGACAACTGGACCACTAGTGGGGTAGTTTACCTCTGTGGTGCAGTATAGAAAGTCATGCTTGATGATGTCTGCCGAGACTCCGTAGAGTATTGCTCTTTGTGGTGATGTCCTCACCCTTTGCATTTGTTGTTCTTGTGGTTTTCTGTGTTTGTAGAAGTGAGGCAGCCATCAGCCAATAAGAATGGGAAGAAAGCCGAAGGGGGTTCTGGGAGCACCTTCTTCACCTGGTTCATGGTGCTGGCCCTCCTGGGAGTCTGGACCTCTGTGGCAGTGGTCTGGTTTGAGCTGGTGGACTACGATGACGTGCTTGGTGAGTGTTACTGACGTGCTTTGTGGGTGGAGTTCATTGTGTCAAATGGGTTTCTCTGTTGACCAGTAACAAGGTCCCCTTAACAACTAAAGTCTTTCTGCGGTTTAATGTCTAATTTTGTCTGTTTTGTCTTAATCCTGCATGTAGCCCGAGCAAAGGAGTTCCGCTATAACATTTCAGAGGTGTTGCAAGGTATGACTTGTCTTTCTGCCATGTAAATGTGTAAATTGCATAAATTAACATAAATTAACAGCTGAAAATGCCTTCCATTCAGAGAGCCAAACCTTCACGATCTTGCAAAGAGCACATTCAGGCACTGACACTTTCAGTCACTTCCCACACATTAAGTGCCTCTTAAGAGAGCATTATCCTGAATTCATGGTGAGCGGTCAAAGAAGACCTTTGATATTCTACTGAAGAGCAGTTTTAGGGAAGTCGTCTGTGGTGAAAGTTTGAGAGCTGTTCGGGGCTATTAAAAGCTTGGGAAGCCATCCAAGAACAAGGTCAGCCATAGCTGTGCGTTTCAAGGCTCAAAATAACCAAACAAAGACCTTGAAGCATTGTTTCCTACTGGCCAGCAGACTTCTGCAAAGCATTTTGAAGGACGCTGTTTTAGTTGCATTATAAAGCTAGTCTGCAGAGACGGCTGTGCATAAACATACATGCATTATCATTGACAGCTTCCAAAGGTGACACATACTCTCTTCTGAATTAGGTCATAACGAGGACAAACTTATCTGACCATTGGGCACGTGCAGATTGAAATGTGTGCCCTTTCACAAAAGCTTTCTTTGAACGTGAACTGTCGGTCGATTCAGACGACTTCGTTAACTGGTTTTTCACTCCCAGGGAAACTCGGAGCCTATGACGCAGATGGGGACGGCGATTTTGACGTGGAGGATGCCAGAGTTCTTCTTGGCAAGTATTAGCTACTGGCTGTTCATGTGCGTTTGATGGCGCTGAGTGATGTTTGTTTTATTTTAATTAATTTTAGCATGACCGACTTGTGGTTTACTTTTGTTGAAGTATCACATCCCTTTTTTATGTTTAACATGGACACTCGTGAAGTGCTATTAAATCAACCTAAAGAGGATGCATGCCACATAGCTGCAGCCACAAAAAACAAAACGAAACGTACCATGATTTAAGGTAGTGTGACACAATATTGGGCCACCCCTGAGAATGATTTTAATCAGGTCGTTAAAGACAAACCTGGCCTAGTTTAATGCAAAGGAAACTCGCTGGGTTATTCTTCACTTGATGTTAAACTCAGTGGTTAGTGTTGGGCCTTAACCTGACCTCTGCATGCTTCCCTGAGAAGATAATACCCTGTCCTGACTTTCCTTTGCTTTCTCTGTACGATAGAGTATCTGTTACATTTGAATCTTGCTTTCTAACGTGTTAATGCCTAGTTCTCCCTTGTCTACTTACTTGCAACGTCGATATTTTTCTCTCTCCTGCATTACTACCTCTCCCTCCCTCTCTCTCTCTCCCTCTCTCTCTCGTTTCTCTCTTTTTCTGCCTCTCTTCCCTCTGTTTACATAGGCCTGACCAAAGATGGCAGTAGTGAGAGTTCGGATTCCCTGCAGGAAGTCCTTGGTATATTAGCGGAGGAGGGCTCTGATTGGTTTTATGGGTTCCTGGCTTTTCTCTATGACGTGATAACTCCGTTTGAGAAAGCGGAGGAGGACGACGAGGACGGTGCTGGTACATCGCAGAGCGAAGGCGTTCAGGGCGTGATCTTAGACTTGAAAAATCAATAGCGATATCGGCTCCTCCTGGGTTAACTCCTTTTCTCTTTGAGAGATGAATCTAAAGGGGATGCTTCTTGTTTGTTTGTTTGTTTGTTTGTTTTTGTTTTGTTTTTTTTCCCCCTCCGAACAATGCTGCTCGTCCCGTCAGACACAGCGAACGGCTGAACCAGTGCGGATGTACATGCACACGCCTCCGGGGTTTTTCGGCAGTCAAATTAGCCCTGGGGAATATCTAAAGGCTTATGTGGCGCTCCGAACTCGCACGCTGTTAAACGGTCTGATTTTATCGCTTTTCTTTGCCCGACACATGGGGTTGTGTGGACAAGCTCCTGCCAACCACACTCAAATATGAATAACAGTCCGAGCATTGCCATGTCGCGCTGCTTAACCGGGGGTGAAGAACTCACCCCGCATGTGTAAAGAGCTGACAATGCCTCCATACCCAAGATGAACACCATCTCTCCTCAGAGGTTTACATGTCATCATTACCCAACATATTTCCTACCTCTAGAGCTTTCTTCTCTATATATTCATGACGCTTCGTATCGTGGGCGTACCGATCACTGATGCTTATTTTGTACGTTTTCGGTCAAGATTCCTGTCTCATCACCCTAAAGCAAACGTTCTCCTTACCCCTTTTAGGTATCAGCAAGGTTATTTCTCTTAACGTATTACAATGAGATGTTTGGGTTATGAATATGTCCTGTGGGAAGGCAGCGTAGTCCTCCGAGGCTGTAGCTGCTTACTCGATGTTTGTAACTTAGGACTCCGGTGTGTGATCAACCTACTGCTTAAAAGTCGGTTTGTCAGCAGTGATGTAGACGATGCAGGTGTCCCATTCAGTGATTGTTTTTTTTTTTTTTTTTTAAACTGCGGAGAGTAAATGAACCAATCATATACAAGTGTTAGCCTGAACCCCAGACTGCCGAATCTATGATCAGGACGGTCTCACAGCAGAATAACCTTGACCGATGGGAATGGTCGACTCCTTTATAAGAATATTATTTATTAAATTCTATCATTCTAGTTTGCATTATGAGATCTGAGTTAATTCTAGCCAAGGACCCTCATGTTGCAAATAAAAACACTTGAACGGTAATGTAGAATTCTGTGGCCCTGTAGAACATAACATTTTGGGGAATATGGTTTGCAGTGTAGGAACCAAATAAGTGTGGTTATATGTTTCTTTCGGCTTGATTCTGTCTGCCGTGTTGAGTCATCTTGGTCAGCTGTCAATGCAGACCATCTTCATTTTGTTAATTTTACTGTAGGGCTCCGTGTTGCTTAATTGTATTATGCTATTTTGTAGTGCTACTATTTGCGCTGATAGATTATATCTATACATATTAAATAACAAAAATATTAACACTTTTAAAATATGGTGCTGACTGACTAGGCTATGCGGGGGGGTCTGTTGCATTTTTGCCAATATAATCTACAGATGGAATTTGAACTTTGATTTTACAATATTAATAGAATTCATTTTAAAATTTGGAATGGTAGTGCTCATGTATACGAGGGGAAATCAGTGTGGAATCAGGGTGAGTGTGAACAGAGCTGGACTTATAAATTTGGGTTAGGTCTGTGAGGTGGTGAATGGCGAATGAAGGAAAAACAGCTGATCAGGGCGCATATGTAATGTATTGCGTTGCATGTGGTAAATTTGCATTCACGGGCATGCACAATCTTTGGCCAATCAAACATCAGCAGGCTTACAGAGTAATAACTTTCAGACATATTTATCTTAATATTTTTAGATGATGGTGCCATTTTCAAAGCCAAATCAAAGCCAATAAATAAAAGTACCTAAGGAAAGCATTGTGTGAGATTTGTTAATGCAGGCTGTAGATACAGGCCCTGGGTCCAATAAGAGGGCATTAAGTGTCATCCATCTTTCAGCTGGGCAATATTTTTTTTTTTCCAGCCCTAATTCCTGTTGCTGGATGCCCCTTCCCAATTTTCAGCTTTTTAAATAAAAAATTATGCTGCATATTTCCATATTGTTTCTGAATTACCCACATTCCCCCAGCACCATTTCTTGGACCACAGAGGTTTGGCGTCCTCATATCCCATTGGGTAGATTCTGATCTGAGTCTCTCTCGTCAATAAGGATTCAGTACCCTACCTGGGAGACTTATTTAACAGCCTTTCAAGGCCACAGCTTGCAGAGGTTACATCATGCAACCAAGTGTTACTGACAGACTCTGCTCTTTCCAGTACAGAATATTCAGTACGGGAGAGGAATTCAGTAGGAAAACAAGCCTATCTGAGGCGCAGCTGTCCACATTTCTTTTTATGTCTATGCAAAAGAATGTGACGCATTACTGCACAGCTCCTTAAAAGTGTCATTCTGATGATCGCTATTGAAGTTTCAGGTTTTTTTTTTTTTCTATTGCTTAAAGTGGAACCTAGTTTTGATGTTCCAGTATCCGTCCTCTGGTTTAAAAAGGTGTTTGGCATGCTGGAGATGACTTGCCTTCTACTAGATTTTATTCTTTTGACTTCCCTTTTCCTTCAAAAACATTAGATGAGAAACCAGGAGAAGGGACTTTGAAGAAAGATAAACCAAAAGGTATTTTGTGGACTGTTTGC
Source organism: Pollimyrus isidori (assembly GCA_019775955.2). Taxonomy (NCBI): domain Eukaryota; kingdom Metazoa; phylum Chordata; class Actinopteri; order Osteoglossiformes; family Mormyridae; genus Pollimyrus; species Pollimyrus isidori. Next base: position 16,040,986 of record JABFDZ020000084.1, on the reverse strand, counting down.
ATTTGGGAGTAAGATGAACTTAGGTGCATCTTCAGTTGGGTTTGTTGGTCCTAAATGACTATTGCATGCTTTGAAAACTTGCCATAGAAATAATCTAGTCAATTATTTTATAATAATCATGGTCTCAGTGTTTTTTTTGTTACTTTTACATTAGTTTTAGTTGTCTTCTTATTTGTGAATGCATCAGCCTCTTGTTGTAACCTGAACAGACTAATAAAACATTTCTAAGTATCTGATGACTAATGATTGCGTCATGTTGGTTATGAAACAGTTTTGTTTGTGGGCTTGTGCTTGGTTTAGTGAAATAACAACTGCAAAGAAGCCGCTTCGTGGCATTAAGTTGTACTATACTATTCGTAATATCTCTGATCTGCATTTGGCCACTGCACTCACTACTTGGATGAATATGCTTGTTGGCCTTACCAGCTCTGATAGAATGAAATGTCGTGAAAATGTGGTGAAATTCACACCGGGTGGTGGGTTCTGGAATGGTCTGCTTGTCTGAGTCTTAACCCCCCACCTCAGCTGGACTCGGTGCATTGAGTTCAAGCTGAAGTCAGTCGCATCTTGACACCACACTGACCTCCATTCATATTACCGGGCGGCAGCTTTCCAGTCGCTGAGACCCGTTTTCAAAACCCTCTAGAGCACCCTACAAGAAACATCGGGAGGAAGCTGAAGGAAGCCTTGAAGGAGCAGCTACGGATGATTCACGAGAAGATTGAGGCCAAGAAGATCGCCCGGATGGCCTTGGCCGAGGTGAGGGCCATCGTCGCCAAAGAAGAAACGGAGAAAGCGGCGTTCCAGGAGGAGGAGCTCTGGCGGGAGGCTGCGGCACAGAGGGCCAGAGAGAGGGCCGAGTCCAAGCTCCAGGAAGAGGAGGAACGGGAGGCGAAGAGAGAGAGGATAGAGAAGGAGCAGGCCAAGAAGGAGAAGGCCGAGAGGGAGCGAGCAGCCAAAGAGAGGGAGGAAAAAGAGAGGGTTGTGAAGGAGAAGGCTGAGAAGGAGAGGGAGGAAAAGGAGAAGGAAGAGAGGAAGGCTAAACAGGACAAGGAAGAGAAAGCTGAGAAGAAGCCAGCGAGCAAGAAACCGGAGAAGACCGAGGTGCCGGAGGAAGACGGCAGAAAGGCGGATAAGGACGGAAAAGCGTCAAGCAAGAAGGACGAGAAGATCTCCACGAAGGATCTGCTCAAAGCAGCATCCAAAAAGACTTCCAAGGAGTCGGACAAGGGCGGGAAGAAGTGAGACTCTGACTCTCCCAGAAATGGCGCCTGTGAGCTTCTTACGACAAAACTCGTGCTGGTGTTCCCGCGCAAGGAAGGAGGTCGAAAGGTCGCGAGGACAGGAGAGGCGCCGAGACGGGCGTTCGCTCCTCGGGGGGATGGAAATAAAATCATTTCCTCGGTTCAAGTTTTTGTGTCCTGTCAGTTATAGTTTGCCGCTGACATGCATGCTGCCCTCTGGAAGCCAGATGTATCACTCTGAAGGGATGTTATGTATAGCTTAAGCGTGTTTGAGTTTTAGTCCCAGTTATGGAGTGCTACCACTGTACTGTATCTTTGGAAATCTCATGTAAGAAAGCTGTAAGTTTTTGTAATGTTTATTCCCACTGGCCCTTGAAATAATATTTAAGTGTCAAACTTATACATTTAAGTACTGTCATTCTGTTTTCAAATGCCAGTTATAAGTGGTGAATTGCAGAATTGGTGAACATTTTTTTTTTTTTTAATGCAATGGAGAAGAATTTCTACTTTTTGAATAACATGACACACATTTCTCAGAAATAAACCTGTGGGATTTTCATGGACTGTTATTTGTTACTTTTTTTTTTTTGTCATTCACTGAAAATGATCTAGTGAACTGAATGTTGTCAGTATCTGCAGGGAACGGAAACTGGAAAAACCAGTGTAGTTACCAGTCATTTTTTTGTCTGAGACTTCAGAGAATCACCCCTGTGATGAACAGAAAATGCTAGGCTCCTTCGCTCTAAGTGGGGCATGTGTTCAGGCAGACCGTGTGAATCCCGAACCTCTTTGGTTATTCTCAAAGTTACTTATAATTTACATTTAACATGCCCATGTTATGTTTTTCTCAGTCATCTGGAGTTCCATTCACATTTTTGGGGGTTGTGCAAAAAAAAGACAAAAGTAAACCAAAGTCATTGATTTTGTGCCTGTTCAGTTTTTATCGGTCATTATGAGCTTCCCTTTGTTCTACAATATTTTTTTCTTTGTGTAAAAAAAAAAAAAAATGGCTAATTGATGTTTTGCCGCTTCTAACCTGTAAAAGTCCTGGTTCCTTTATGAATTCGCAAGAGGAGAAATGTTCTTCACAGCAGCTGTCTAGGTGTAATGATGAATGGGTGCTGCAATGAGTTTCACGCTGCGATTCTGGAACATTCAGGGCTGGCGGAGAAACCTGCGGCAATGGCGAGCAGAGCTTCAGAAGACGCTCAGGAACTTCCAGAACCAGGTAAGACGTAGGGTTGCACTAGTCCCAGTACTCAACTGCAAGTGCCTGTCTAAGGCAACAATAAAAAAACCTTTTATACAGCTGAGAAGTAACGATACTTTAATTACAAGTGGGTAGCCCTGGTTTAGTACATTGCTCTTCCTCAAAGAAGCGGTGACCTTAAGTGATGTGTCCTGCAGACTGTCCCAACCCAGTTGATCGCCTTTCATGTGGTCACGTAAAGATAGACCCATTGAAACACTTTTTACCGGGTATTTCCACATGCTGAGAGATGTTGCAGATTGAGTGCAACATAGCAGAACTCGGCCTTTAACCCACTGCGTTCCTTACACATTTTTTTAAAATTTATTTTAAAGGCACAGTGCCTTCCTCTTCTGGTTTATCAAGTTGTGTAGAGGCATGTCCTGTCTATTAAGCATTTCTTTAAGCTTCACCTGTATCGATCGAAGCTTACTCAGATAGGTGTCTGCCTCCGTGGGTGTTGGTTTGTCACTGGTGCAGTCAAATTCTAGTTTTCATGGTAACCTGGCATACAATACCTCACTTCCTATGTTCAACTCGTGGGGGGGGGGGGGGGGGGGGGGGGGGGGGGGCCGGGGGCGCCGGGGGGGGGGGCGACGGCAATCCAGGAGAGGGGTCTGGGGTGAGATGGGGGGAGAGTGAAGTGGGG
>JABFDZ020000084.1:15997905-16013972 GCA_019775955.2 Pollimyrus isidori | reverse complement strand
GCCCCCCCCCCCCCCCCCCCCCGCCCCCCCCCCCCCCCCCCCCCCCCCCCCCCCCAAGAGGCCAAACGGTACTGAGCCCCCTTTGTGGTTTTTTTTGTTTTTTTTTTTTTGTTTTTTTTTGCCAGAAACTTTTCGTCCAGAAGTTGGAGGAGGACAGTCTGGCACTTTTGATTTGTACATGTTGTAGATTCAGGGTCAGACAGAGCCTGCAGCTCTTGGAGGTTGAGGGCCTTGCTTGGGGATTCCGTGACGACGTCACTCTGCCGACTGCAGAATCTCTCTTTGTCGTGGGGATATGTGGATTTCCGTTACCTATCACTGGCTTTGCATTACTTTTGTTTGGTAATGTGTGTGTGTGTGTGTGTGGGGTTGGGGTCTGTATATTTGTTTGCCCCCCAGAGTCACTTACTGTAATATTGATTCGATTCTTAGCGCTTTCCACTGTTGTATTATATGTTCTGATGTCATATCTGGTATGGATAAGAGTTTGTGGGTAGGTGGGTTATGTATATATTACAATGTGGGGAAAAAAATATGCCTACAATCAGTAAGTCATGTATTTTGTTTGGTTAATTTTGGTTAAGGTTCTGGCAGGGTAGGGGTTAGGGTTGTCATCACTGGGATTAGGGTTCTGCCCATAGAAATCAATGGATGGTCCCCACAAAGATATGAGTAGAAGTTTTGTGTGCGTGTGTGTGTGTGTGTGTGTGTGTGTGTGTGAGAGAGAGAGAGAGAGAGAGAGAGAGAGAGAGAGGGAGGGAGGGTGAGGTCTATATATTTGAGTTTGTCTGCGACACTCCCTCAGTATCTCGAGCCATAACACGGAAACTCCCCCCCCCTTCAGGTTTTGGCCATGGCTCCCGAAGACGGTTTTGCCAAAGTGCACTACGGCTTCATCCTGAAGTCTGAGAACAAGATCGCGGAGAGCATCCCCTTCCTGAGGGTGAGCGGTGCGGTCACTCCGCCCTCGCTGGTTACGGGCGAGTGCAGCCTGTCGTCCCTTTCTTTCTGCAGTGCTGACGCTCCATTGACCTTGTCGCCAAATTGCTTAGTTAGTCTGAGCTGAATTGGTCTGACTTATTAACACTCTTTTACACCTCCATAATGATTTTGGCATAATTTAGACTTCCTCCCTTTCCTCCCTACGTCTCCCCTTACCTATTATGGAGGGTAATATACCATACAGTAAGTGGCAATGATGCGCGATGAGCCGTTTTTACGCGGGGCCGGCCCAGGGCGGTAGCCAAGTAAGTGGCTGCTTTAATGCTCAGCGGCCACCAGGGGGCCGATCCGAATGAGAAGGGAGACAACAAATAACAGATAAATTTTGCTTTGGGCTTCGAAAGGGGTTGGAAGGGCCTGTGTTTACATTCACCATTGACCCGAGCTGCCAGTGCCTCTTCACAAAGCATTTCAAGCCAAAAGTTCCAATTAAACAGTCCATTTTTTTTGTTATTTTTTAGATTAGACTGCCGACAACCTAAAGTCAGGCTCCCTCATCATGTGTTACGGGGAACCAAAGCTCACTCAGTCCTCACGCAGTCCAGCAGAGAGGCTCCGTTACATTTCTGAAACGCACAAAGCCCGCAGATATTTTGCAGAAAATGTGTTCCATGAACCGAGCAGTTTTTGGGATTTTGCTTTTAATTGCGTAGTTGTGCTCGTGATAATATTGCAAGGACACGCAACTGCATGCAGCTGAATAGAAAATGGCGGAATACAGTGGGGCTGTTTGCATCTTTACCAGGAGGGTCTGGAGTCAGGGGCCCCCGGTACCGACGATGGCCGGTTCTACTTCCACCTGGGCGACGCCCTGCAACGCGTTGGAGATGACAGCGTGAGTGCAGTGCGCGTTGCTCTCACTGTCCGGTCACGTGATCTACCCATGAAGTTAAAGGCTAAACACTGGCAAATCCAAGTTGCTGTGCTAACATTAATGCTAGTATTAGCATTAAGTTAACCGCATGCCCCCTCCCCCCAGGCTTACACGTGGTACGAATTGGGTCACCAACGGGGCCACTTCGCCTCTGTGTGGCAGCGGTCGCTCTACAACGTGAACGGACTGCGGGCACAGCCCTGGTGGACCGCCAGGGAGACCGGCTACAACGACCTGGTCAAGGTATAACTCCGCCATCCTGGGCTTACAGGGCGGAAACGTCCTCTAGGGGGCAGCGACCCTTTTCTGCTAGGCCTCTCCGATTGTGGGGATGTCTTCAGCTCAAGCTGTGGTGTAAGTCTGAACACCTTCTGATGGGACATTCCTCAGTCCGAAGCTCGGCCCAGGGAACATGGGTAAGGCGCCCCCTTCAGGCCGCCCAGGCATTACGAGGAGAAATGTGCCACTTACTTACAGGTCGGCTCCAGCACCACTGGGGAGTGTGCCCACGTCCTGTAGGTTGGGGGTTCAGATCCCACAGCCTGCAGGGATAATATCACCTTTGATTCTTGATATTAATGAGGCCATTCGCCAATAAGTGCCCTCACTTATTCCCAAATATTCTGATTCCATTTCATATTTTGGGAAATCATGTATGTTAAATAGACGTAGTGTGGGCTGATGTAGACCTTCGCTGCTCGTTTCCAGCTTGAGGTACACCCAGAACTAACATATTCACTTAAAATGAATGAAATTCCTGTAGCTGCTATTGTGGCCCCTTGTGGTTCTAATCGATAACTGGGTCAATAAACCACAATCATCGAAGCGACCTGCCTAAAACATACCTCTGTTAACAGCCGCCACAGTATCTTTGTAAACTCTAATGGGATTTGTTGTTATGGTCTTTTCATTATTGACTGTAGTGTTAGAACTTAGTCTTAATGGACAAGATAGAAAGGTGACAAGTCAGAAATGGATGAGAACAATGTAAAGACATTCAGTTTGAAGTAACAGAATCAAAGTCTTCAGGACTTTGCAGTTACGCAGTTCTTTTGCGTAATCTTTTTCTTGTACGTGAGTAAGAAAACGATTCAATAGAAAAGTAACACTTTCAAATTCCAAATTCTCTTTTTAGTCTTTAAAACCTGAGTTTTCCTCAGGGTGAAAATCTAACGAAAGCAAATCGCAGCATCTGTGTCTAAAAGCGTAACATCACAGGCAGATGAGCCACAGCAGTAAGAGTGAAAGATGTTTGAGGCACAATTTAGCATTTGCTACAGGGATGTTTTAAGGGAATCGCGGGTGTGAGGCTCAGCGGGTTAGGATGCTGCGCCTGTAATCAAAAGGTCACAATGTGTTTAACCTGGTTTGCTGCTTTAATCAAGGGTGTTATGTTCACAGCATGTCAGATGGAAGTATGTGTTAAATTGTCACTGTTTCATAACTAATGATTTGCCCAACAAATCTTCATAGTGAGCCAATATGTGGCTCAGTGGGCAAGTGATAGTGATCGGAAGGTTGGTGGTTCGAATCCCATAGTCAGTTGGATGATGTCGCCATTGGGCCCTTGAGCAAGGTCCTTATCCCAGAATGGCCAGTTAGGCACTATCTGACCCTGCTTTCCAAACATGTTTATCTGCGAATAAATCAATTGTAAACAAGTACGTTGATGTTCCCGTGTTTCCGCCAGACCCTGGAGCGGAATTGGAAGATGATCAGGGACGAGGCGCTCTCCGTGATGGATGCCGCCAGTGGGCTCTTCCTTCCCGAAGACGAGAACCTCCGGGAGACGGGCCAGTGGGGACAGTTCACATTGTGGCAGCAGGGTATGTCAGAGAGCTTGGCGAACCAGTAGGTGATGGGTTCGTGGCATAGGATGTTCTCACTGGAACTGGGTATTTTCTTTGTTCTGGATGCTCTGACTGGTCTGGGCTGCATTAACTAATACGTGATACTCTCCCTGGCAGAAGATTTCACTGTGCACACAAGCCAGTGACATTTGCCAAACTACGGAGCGCTAGTGCCAGAAGTCAGCCAGGAGCCTCTTGGGTGGCACAGCCAAGGGGCAGGGAAGCGGCAGGGATGGAGACAGATGGGTGCGGGTTTGTCTTGGAAGTACTGAGGGACCCAAATACACAGCCCGGTGTGATGGTCACATTGAAACGATTTACACGGATTCTCGTCATTTAAACATTTATTTTATTAATTCCATTTATTAATTCCATTGCATGAATTTTTATTTCTGCGTGTGTATTTAGGGTGGTGTGTGGTTCAGCGGGTTAGTGCCTGCGGTCGGATAGTTGCCAGTTCAAATCCCATGAACAACAGAGTGAAGTTACTGTTGGGCCCTTGAGCAGCAATGTGGGGCAATGTGTCGCGCTCAAGGACCCAACACCCTGCCGACTGCTGAACTGAACCAGTGATCACCACAGAGGCACGTGTCACCCCCCCACCCTCCAGAATAGAACCTGAGCTGTATAGTAACTAGAGGGAGTCAGAGAAAACAATGCATCATGGACGGACCACAGACAGCTGGACAAGTATGGTGATAAAATCTAACCTGATGGTCACAGTCCACTGCCTGGATGGTCCATGCGCCATGCAGGGCAGCGTTTTAAAAATCAGAGCCTTGTTACAGAAATCAAACACTTGGAATGTGTAGTAAAGTGGCAAGACTTTACCATGGCAGCAGGATCTTAGTGAAACACTCAACATGCAAGCAATGATGTGTCATGGATCAACAACTCCATTTCCCATAACCCATTGCTGCTTCTACGGCATAACAAGCAGGTCAAATGCAACTCGTAATGCGTCATTTTGTGAAGTGGAAGACATGTCACGCTACACGCATACTTTGTATCTTGGCCAACTTGGCAAGTCAACTGCACTTTGTCTTGGATGGGTAGCACCGGCAGGAAAGCTTGCCTGGGGGGCCACATCGCGGGGATAAGTGTGTATAGCGAACCCACAGCATTGGCAGCAGCAATCATGAACCGATGCGTCATCAGGAAAAAAGCGAGAAAATGCCAGGAGATTCCTCCAAAAAAAGCATTGCGTGGAAATATACAGATTGTACGCGAATTATACCCTGTGCTATTTGCGATGAATTGCATATACAACCAAAATTCGTCCTTCCCTTCTTAAGGGTCACAGAGGATCCAGATCTCGGAGGTTACAGGCGCAAGACAGGGAACAGCCTAGGATGGGGCCACCAACCCATTGCAGGGCACACTCACACACCATTCACTGCTACACCCAATTTGGTAACTAATTACCCTCAGCATGGGGGGGGGGAATCGGAGTACCCCATGATCGGGAACCCCATGATGACATACGGGGAGAACATGCAAACGCCACACACATGGAGCCGGGGCACACGCTGTGTGCCGTACGGTAGCTGCCATGGGAACATACTGTATTATATAGCAGTGTGACCATCCAAGCCTGACATGCGTCTCCCAGTCTCATTCCCACACGTCAAAGCCAGCGTGATTATTTTATTCTGATATAAGGCCATTTCGACATGCGACCTGCCTGCTGGGACAGAACTAAGTCGTGAGTTGTGGACAGTCTGTAGTCGACTGTAGTGTAGTACAGTCTGTATATATACAATCTCGACGCTGATGGCTCTGAATACTGAACCCAGTGTCTCTCTCATCAGAGCGTTCCGCCATCCTGGATTTATAATAAACGGACTGACGTCAGATTGATGCTTCCGTTTTCAGTGGGATGTGAATGTTACCAACAAGTTAATAGGCAATTCGGAAATGGGCTTAAATGAGCCAAGGATAAATGATTTAGACAAAGTGAAAATAAAAAAATCTCCATCAGCCTGCTTGGATCTAGGTCAATAAGTCTTTATAAATAACATTTAGTTTTTGCTAAACTAGGCTATCCGTACTTGTCGTCATAATAGTTACATGGGCAGTCTGGTTCATATTTATTTCTAATGCTTTGTTATAACCCATTGGCCATGCTTGTGCAGACATAAAGTTGATCATATTTGATAGCTTTCTTTCTATAAAAATGTATTGAATATAATGTGCAGGATTGACTTTTACTTATTCAGTAGTAATACTGAATTTGTAGCTCCCCACCGCAGGAGGACTGAGGTAACTTACTGTCTATATACTGTTAGGACTTCTGCAAAAGCGGTAACTACTAAAAGTGGTAACTTGCATATACACTTTTCCCAGAATGATTATTATTGTTTATTTAGCAATCATTTAACCTCCGAATTATAAAGGTATTTATGTTATATAGTTTCTCTGGCAGAATTACATGATTTTATTGTAAGTAATAAATGGTTTGTAGTTTGACCCATTTAGCAAGATTTGTCCAAATGATTTGCTCTAAAAGATGACACCCACCAACTGTTACCGTACATTCTGTTGTTGAACAAATGCTCTTAATTTTTATCTCACAGCGGATCTTTTCGAATAGCTTGTTCTTTGTGAAAACCATACTTTGAAGCACAACTCCATATATGAGAAATCTGTAACTGCTTCTTCCCCGTAGCCAACCGCACTCTTAACTCCTTGGTGCCCCCATGCCTAGAGATGTGGAGTAACTCTGCCATCCACCAGCACTTACTAACAGCCACCTATGTCCATTTTCCTATATTTATTTTTAATATTAATTTGATTTACTCCTACCTAGCACTCTGCTGCTCCATCATTGCCCAATTGAAATATTCCCTCAGTGTCTTCATTCTGTGTCAGTGATGTTAATGTGTCCTGTCTATGCAGCATCATAATCTGGAGAATATTTCACGTCCCTGCATTGTTCAGTGTGGTTAGTCTGACAATAAAGCCCCATTTTCAATGTCGGTACGGGAGGAAAATGTAATGATGCCTAAGATGTTAGTCGGCAGGCTTATGTTTTAAATCAAGCTCTGGTTTTTAGTTCAGTTTAGTTCTCTTTGTCATGCACTGTAATTCTGTGTAGTAAAACGCTTTTCCACCTGCATTCTGGATTGTGTTCAAGGAAGTATATACTACAAAGGAAAGAATAGTATGGGAATTGGAATTAATAAGAATGAAATTAAAAATGAGATGACTGTAAAATAGACGGTACCGAGCAGTGTTCATCAGTAGTGAAACGGACAGCTACAGTGTGGAATGATGAAGGTATGTTACTGTAGGTGTGGAATGATGAAGGTATGTTACTGTAGGTGTGGAATGATGAAGGTATGTTAGGTGTGGAATGATGAAGGTATGTTAGGTGTGGAATGATGAAGGTGTGTTAGGTGTGGAATGATGAAGGTGTGTTGGGTGTGGAATGATGAAGGTGTGTTGGGTGTGGAATGATGAAGGTGTGTTAGGTGTGGAATGATGAAGGTATGTTAGGTGTGGAATGATGAAGGTGTGTTAGGTGTGGAATGATGAAGGTGTGNNNGTGTGTTAGGTGTGGAATGATGAAGGTGTGTTAGGTGTGGAATGATGAAGGTGTGTTAGGTGTGGAATGATGAAGGTGTGTTAGGTGTGGAATGATGAAGGTGTGTTAGGTGTGGAATGATGAAGGTGTGTTAGGTGTGGAATGATGAAGGTATGTTAGGTGACATTGTTACTTGTTAGCAGTGGAAGGTCCTCGTTCAAATGCCAGCAGCCAGAAGATAGAAGCTTTTCCGTTGCCCCCCGGAGTTGCCCTTCATGCTGGGGAACCGCCTCCCTGACCATGGCCGTGGGAGTAGGCCGGTGCTCGGGTGGGATGGCCCTTTCATTATTACCAGTGCTTTGTCCCCACAGCTCTGTCAGTGGCCTGCCAGATCAGCACATCACATCTGAACAAATCACTTCTTGGTCACGTCCCCGGACTCATAGAATGAGTTTTAATGAGTTCCACTAAATGGGTTTTGATGAGTTTTCCGCCGCTGTGCATTTGTTATCTGTGGGGGTGGCGAGTGGCTCAGCAGATTTCTGTTCTGTACCCATGCTGTGGGTTCAAATCCTATGGCTGGTGGAGAAATCACTGTTGGACCCTTTATGCAACATCCTTAACCTCAGCTGCTCCAGAGACGCTGTCTGACGCTGCTCTCTGTCCCCGAGTTTTTCCTCATTGCTTTGGATGAAAGCATCTCTTAAAAAAAAGAGTCAAAGTGCTTTGTGGTGTGAAACGATAAATTTGTGTGACTTCCGTGCCTGTATGTGTGCGTCGGATAACCGGTTTGACATTAGTCGACGCTTACAGAATCTGCTCCATACATTCCCCCATGCTGTGGTGCCATTAGCCCAACTCTGTTCCTCCCCACCCACCGCAGGTAGGAAGGTGGAGAAGTCTTGCCGCAGTGCCCCCAAGACCTGTGCCTTGATGGAGCGCTTCCCAGAGTCCACTGGCTGCAAACGGGGCCAGGTAGGTGACCCCCCTCCCTTAGCCAAGCTGTCACACGGTGGGACTGTGATGGCGCAGGTTATGGTCTTGGGCGTGTGGCTTGCTGGAGCCCCGCCCATTTTCATATCCACATTCTCAACCCTCCTTTAATGTTGTCTCTCTTCCCTAAAGCTGTGTGAGGCTCTGAGGTCAGATGTTTCATACTAACATCTTATGAGTAGCCATTTGTGGTGTGGTGGGGGGGGGCACCAATCTGGTGGGGGGGGGTTTGCAGCCGCCTTATCTGATCTGACGGGCCCCCTCGCCTCCCGCTTCCTGTCGCCGCAGATCAAGTTCTCCGTGATGCAGCCAGGAACTCACGTCTGGCCCCACACGGGGCCCACCAACTGCCGGCTGCGGATGCACCTGGGGCTGGTCATCCCTGCCCGCGGCTGCCGCATCAGGTGCACCAACGAGACCAGGTGAGCTGAGCAGCCCGACGTCAGGGGAGATGGGCGTGACAGACGAGGCGGGAGCTGAAGATGTGGCTACAAATGCTCAGACCTTTGTCTTTTCATTGGACCATCGGGCCAGTGCCCCACTTAAAGTCACGCCCCCCACCCCCCCGCCAAATTTCTTTAGCAAAAGCTAAATAAATAGCCAGTGAGTGGAGTCAGAAGATGGCAGCTTGCTAGCTGGTTAGTAGAACATGTGGCTCCAGCATCTCCTAAATACAATGGAAAATCAAGGAAGGAGCCTTAAAAACGAATGAAGGGGGCATGAATTGTGACCCATTTAAACTGCGTCTGCACCTGCCAGGAGGCTCTGTCTTCTCAGTAACACCTTAATGTTTGGTAATGAACTTCATTACCATTTACAGGCACTTAAGGCTGTGCCGTGTATTTAGTGGAAAGCAGGCATTAGTATGAAACTCTCATTACCTCATGCTGTCTCACTGCAGATTTAATTTTCTCTAGCTCATAGACATGTCTGTATGCTTTGGGATGGACTGGCATCCCATCCAGGGGGCACACAGCCTTGTGCCCTGTGGTGCCTGGAATTGGGTCTGGGGCCTCACTCAACGAGTCACTTTGGGCTATCGAGCAGTCAGATGTCCATGTTTAATTAGCAATACATGCTGCTTCACCTAAGTGTGGAACGTATTTAATATTTAGTGGAGTGACTGTTTGTGGTCAACAGCAAGTTTGCGGTTTATGTGGCGGTAAAACTGCCACTGCATTGTACTTAACATGCACTGCTGACGCACAGTGGCTTACTTTACACTAACGAGTGTTGGAACCTCACACATGAAGGTTTGTGGGTCTAAAACTCGCTTCTTGTTGGCTATGTGCGTGTGGAGTTTGCATGGAAAGTTCCCCAGTTTGTGTAGGTTCCCTCCAAAAAACCCAAAACATGCCATTAAGGCAAATCTCTGATTGTTTGTAGTCTATATCCTGTTTGTTTGTAGACTGCGTCCTGCCCTATCCAGCGTGCCCCCGGCCCTGTGCTGCCTGGATACCCTCACTGCTTATTTTTTAAATGTATGGTCAAATATACAGTCATGAAATATTTGAAATAATAAGTAATGTTGCTGTTGCTCATACCTGAAATGGAAGAAGGAAATTCTTGAGTTCTAATGACATTGTTAGTGTAGTAATGGTTTTGTCAGGATTTTGGCTTTTGTCAGCTTTCAGATGATTGGTTGGTTATTGTTGACCAATTCCTGCACGGACATAGATGAGTTTAGTGAGTATGGGGTGTCTGAATGGGCTGGTTATGATTGTGTGAAGGAGCCTTTGTAGCTTCTGTCTTTATGAATGCTTGAAGAAAGATGCGATTCCCTTTGACGTGAAACGGGACTTGGAAAACCATAAATGGACTCTCAATGGTCCCTCAAAAAAGAGGCTTCTTGTTAAGTCACCAGTTCCACAGCCAAGTGCTCAGTCCTCAAGAACTTGGCTACCCCGTTTCAAGTTGGGCTGTCGATCACAAGGTGTCTTTGTTTTGGTTTCAGTGCCTGTACAGTAAATCCCCGTCTGTCGTTTCCCACAGGAAATGGGAGGAGGGCAGGGTCCTCATCTTTGACGACTCCTTCGAGCACGAAGTGTGGCAGGACGCGGACAGCTACCGAATGATCTTCATCGTAGACGTGTGGCACCCAGAGCTGACCCAGTATCAAAGGCAGACACTCTCACCGATATAACAGGGCGGGACGCCAGGACTTTGGGCCGACCACTGACTGCAGACCACTGGCTATTGTTTTGCATATTTAGATAGGAATATCTCTTTACCCCAGCAGAGAAAATCAAAGGTACCACTGTCTTACGACCTTCCTCTGGTGGAAGCCCGAGGCACAGGCGAAAACTGGCAGGCCACATTGGCAATTGGATGCTTTGCTGATTTCTCTTTTTTTTCTGTTTTGTTTTGTTTTGTTACTTTAGAAGCAGGTCAATATGTCTGAAAGTGAAATGAGCACAATGGAAGCATCCTGCTGAAATACAAGCTGGCCGGAGAGTTTATAGGGGCAGCAGCTCTCAGCACGGCAGGATTCCGTCATGATTTCGTTCCGACTCTTAGCTGGGAATCCTGTCCCATCTGTGGCCCTGGAAACGGGCACTTGGAGAGTCTGCAAGGTGACTTTTTTTGCCAACGCCGCCCTCCTGTCGACTGCAGATACTGCTCACCGGGACTCGCCTCGTCGGAGCGCGCCGCAAGCGATCCGAAGCTCCAGAGAGGTCCGAACATCTGCACGTGTTTTTTGTCCCCGTGCCGGTTCCCTCACTCTGGCTGACATGCACCCGACTTTAGGCATCGTTCGTTCGTCAGCCCGTTCTTGCCTGAACGAGGACACGTCGCAGACACTTTATAGAAATCTGTGCTTTGAGTAAGCAAGACCCAATAGAAAGCAATGAATAATGCTGTTAAGACCGTGACAGTTCATGGTTCCGCTTGTTATAAAGGCTTCTTGCTCGGTTTGTTCTAATGGGGAAGAAGGTCCTCAGCTTAGCATTACCATTTAGCAGGGTAAGTTCCTCTTCACGTAACACTTCATTGTATTAAACGCCCCTGCTGTATTGTTTTGTCAACTAACCCTACTTAAAATCTTGTGGATATCAGATAAAAGTTGTATTTTATTTATCACATGACAGGTCCTCAAATAATCCATCGCAGTCCCTCATGACACATTCCTCTCCTGCCATCTGCTCATTACCGAAACAGGTATAGCACATTAACCAAACATATAGCACATTAACCAAAGCCGGTTACCATTTTTAGTCCATTTTTACAAAAACATGGGAAACAGAGATGCTGGAATAGCTGTCAAACGTTTAATGTGGAAAAAATGGCAAAAATGATTGCGTATAAATAAAGGATGCACTTTTTAAAAAAAAATTCCAAATTGAAAATATGTAGGTTTTATATTATGGGACTAGTAAGTGGTGATGAATTGTTACCTTTTGGAAAGAGCTCATTATATTACTTGACTATATGTGGTGGGTGACCTGGAATGTATGTTGTGCTAAATGTCGTGAAGCTTTCGGTCAATGGGAATGAGGAGACCAGTCTTCACCTCAAGATGCCGATGCTCTTTAAGAAATATCTGCGTCTGGCCAGTTCTTTTTACTCTCTCTACTCTGAAAAATGTGCCAAGAGAGTCACTGAATTTGTTTGATTGGGGGGGTACAGAGATTGAGTAAGTGGTCTAAGAAGTTCACATGACGGGGGTGAGACAAGCTCTTGGTGTGACTGGCTGAGAGCTGCATGTGGCCATCGCCTACGGCCTGTCCTGGGGAATCTGGAGTCACAAAGCTGCTATTTCCACCAGTCCTGACCATGGCCTTATGAAGCGTGAGAAGGGCTGCTCTTTCTAGTGTATTGTTTGGTTCTGGTACCTTCTGCACATTCAGAGACTGCGAGCTTTACCGCCGTTATTCAGCGTCACGTGGGTTCTGCCCCACGCTTGGAATGTTCTTGCTCTTCTGTGCTGAAAATCTTTCAGACTGATACTGATGGATTTTCTTTTTCCTTCACCGAGGCAACATCAATCAGTGCAAAATGCCAACAATTTGACCGTGAATGACTGAAAAGAAAGATTAAGCTAAATGGAAAATGAAGAACCACTTTGTTCATGTTGAACCCACTCCCGTCTGTGAGGTTTTTTTATATATATATATATATAATATATAAAAACCATTAAGGGAAATGCTGTTCAGGCCTAGTGTTCAGAACGGAATTCTGGGACCTGGGAAGCAATGTGTTGTGAATCTGCTCATAGCTGGTCATGTTAGGAGAGGTGCGCACTGGCTTTGCTAGCTTAGTGGGTAATAATAATGGATACTTTATTGATCCACATGGGGAGATTCTCTCCCCTTTTTTTTTTTTATTTATACCTCCCCCCAGCTTGCTCTTTGTAGGTAAGAGCTGGTCTCAAAGGGCAGCCACCCACAGTAGTGCCCAGGGAGCTGGGGGTTAAGGGCCTTGCTCAGGTACCCGCAGGCTCAAACTGATGACCTTATAATCACAGGCACAGAGGCTGCCCTTAATTGAGGATAGAATTTGGAAAAGGTGTAAATTCAAATCCCACGGAGGGCCCCATAGAAACGTTTTTAACATGAACTGCTTCCTTTGTCATCTCACCAGTTTGGTTAGGTTTGGAGCCCGTCGGAAGGAAGTGGCTGTTATGCTGTGACTGTATTTTGTATCGGTTGAATCCACTAACCTAGAACTCGATCTAAATATCAGCAGTCAAACCGTAAGTGACCTAATATAAATTGTACACGCCAGGAAATGGACGATTAACTAAATAAAGCAGTGCAACGTTACAGTAACTAACAATAAATAAACCACTAACTTACATGAGCTATTACAGCATTTATGTAATTTATTTAAACTTTATTTTACCAGGTAAATATACCAAAAACCGGTTCTCACTACTTTACGTGATATTCGGGAGAAATAGGAGATTACGCATCAGAACTGCCTGGGATACAAACATCATGCATGTAACTAAATTCTTCAGCCAATAAGGGCAAAGGTGTGTTGCCATGGAGGCGGTTCCAGTTTGTGCAGCCGGGTGAGAGGTCGCAATGCATCTAACCGTAATGAATTACATCAGGATCAGAATGCGTTACTTTAACCAGCACTGTAAGCAAGTCGAAAACACCCAATGACTGGACAGGGGAAACAAACTGAAAAGCATATTTAATACAGAGGACAAATGGCAACAACCAGAAATGGCTGATCACATGGGGATCCCACACGAAGTTAACGATGGGGCGTTGCACACGGAAGGAGCGGACTATGGGGTCAGGACAGGGGTAATGTTGGGACTTTATCGTTTTGGAAGCCATTAAGAAGAAAATGCTCTTATTTTATCCTGTTCATTTTGTGTTTAAATGCTTAAACATATTTAGGTGTAATTTTTGGGGGCCGGGAACCAATTGATTGGTTTTCCATTATTTCTTATGGGAAAAATTTGATCAGAACTCGAATTTTTTAGGATTTGATCCGGAGTCTGGAACTGATTAAGTTTGAGAACCGAGGTACCACTGTTTAGGATATAATTAGTGCTCCTTAGTGGTGTTTACATTGTATGGTGGAATGGTGGCATCCTTTTACCC
This sequence comes from Pollimyrus isidori, assembly GCA_019775955.2. Classification (NCBI taxonomy): domain Eukaryota; kingdom Metazoa; phylum Chordata; class Actinopteri; order Osteoglossiformes; family Mormyridae; genus Pollimyrus; species Pollimyrus isidori. Next base: position 16,000,166 of record JABFDZ020000084.1, on the reverse strand, counting down.
AGACATACTAGGCTTGCTGTGGATTTAGTCTTGGTGTGAATATACTGTATAAACCAGTATACTCTCTCTCTGGTAATGACTGGTAAGGTGTGCTAAGATACCATTGGGGGGTGGAGTTGGGTTAGGGGCCTTGTCCAAGGGTGAAACAGATTTGATGGTTTAGCCAAGGATCGAACCAATGACCTTCTGTTCTGATCCCAGGAGCAGGCGGGTAGCTGGCCTAAAATCTCCTAACATAAGGAGGAAGATTTTGATAAATGTTACAGGTTCATGTCTTCTGGATCAGGCTTTGTTGGATACTGTGGGCCGGTACAACATACCCAGTTGCTTTCTGCTAAAGCTGGATAGCCCTTGGGAGGCTGGACCCCCAGAGAGAGTTTTGCTCTGACCTACATATGTGTCTCATGGAGAGCAAGATGGGTCAGAGGAAATGGAGAGTAATGATAACATATCACTATTCTGAAATAATATCGCTATTATGTATTCTATCCTACCCGGTGACAGCGGAGTCATCTGAGAATTTTGGTAAATGACGCAGCTTGGACCTGAAGTTGTGTGGGGCGCGAACAGAAAGCAGGCGTGCAGAGGGCGGGCGTGCAGAGAGCGGGCGTGCAGAGAGCGGGCGTGCAGAGAGCGGGCATGTGCATTTGTGAGCAGCATCTTGGCTGACAGCGGGTGGTAGAGTGGTTAAGGAAACGGTGGAAAATGGCTTTTGGATGCAGGAAGTGACTTGTCCTCATGCCCTTCCCTGTGATTCCGGGAAGACGCAGCCTCTCTCTGCATTCACGGGCGCTCTCTGCATTCACGGGCTCTCTCTCCATTCACGGGCGCTTTCTGCATTCACGGGCTCTCTCTCCATTCACGGGCTCTCTCTGCATTCACGGGCTCTCTCTGCATTCACGGGCTCTCTCTGCATTCACGGGCTCTCTCTGCATTCACGGGCGCTCTCTGCATTCACGGGCGCTCTCTGCATTCACGGGCTCTCTTTCCATTCACGGGCTCTCTCTGCATTCACGGGCGCTCTCTGCACTCTCTGCATTCACGGGCGCTCTCTGCATTCACGGGCGCTCTCTGCATTCACGGGCTCTCTCTGCATTCACGGGCGCTCTCTGCATTCACGGGCTCTCTCTGCATTCACGGGCGCTCTCTGCATTCACAGGCTCTCTCTGCATTGGCTGCTTTTTTTGGGAATTTATTCTGATTGTCCTGCTATTGCCATTTCTGGCTATGGTTTTGTGGATGTGTTCTTTGGCAAGTTCTGGCAAGAGTATGGATATCCAGCAAGTAAATGAATAACAAGTGCTTATTCTGCAGCAATTTCACGTGGAATTCAAGTGTAATGAATAAATATTTATTCCAAGTAAATTACAAGGGAATTTTTTGTATGATGTGCTAAAGGCCTCTGTGCATTACACTGAACACCAATTACGGAAATGTAAATGTGTGTAGTGGGTTTTAGTGGACGATTACTGTATGAAATGCCCCTCCCTTTGGATTCTCAGGCCTATAGGCCTAGAATAAATTCAGTGAGAGTGCTGGTGCTGTGGCATGACTGTACCTGGTCACATGGTGTGTTTCTATGGCGATAATTCAGGGCTGAACCACGTGGTGTAGAGAGGGTGGGCTGGAAATAGGCTAATACCGGCGCCATGGGAGCTGAGTTGGGCAGGTTCTGCCGGAGCTGCAGTTCTGTGGGCTCTCCTGCACAAGGTGGGAGGAATAACAGAGAGATGGAATGAACCATGTGGGGGGGCTGAAACGCTCATTTGTCTTGTGGGAAAATGCAAGCTAAATTCTTCAAAATGACTGGCTATGAGTTCACACGAAATGTTAAAAATCTTCTTCTAGTACCTTGTTACAATGTCCATCTGGACAACTTGCAGCCTACTTATGCCAAGGACAAGCACAGGGCACCAGGCTTGGGTGGGATGCTTATAGGAATTTGCACACTAAAATAGCCGATATTGGTAAAGGTTAGCAGTGTTTAACCAGAATACACCAGGTTTGCTCAAAAAATTACTACCCCCCCCCCCCCCCACAACCAAGTGTAGCCACTGTTTTTGTCCCTCAAACTTCAGGGCCCCCCCACAAATGTGTGGTTTGATGGTATCGTCACCACTACATACCAGGAACCTATGCTGGATATTGCTAAATAACTTGGATTCTGTCCCCAAAAATAGCACAATTTGTTTAAGGTAGCAGGACATTGTGGGGGGGGGGGGGGGGGGGGGGGGGGGGGGGGGGGGGGGGGGGGGGGGGGG
>JABFDZ020000084.1:15914657-15927865 GCA_019775955.2 Pollimyrus isidori | reverse complement strand
CCCCCCCCCCCCCCCCCCCCCCCCCCCCCCCCCCCCCCCCCCCCCCCCCCCCCCCCCCCCCCCCCCCCCCACGGCCTGAAACCAATCCCCTACGGATACCAAGGGACAACCATATTTCAGACCTCTTTTAACAGCTCCTTCTGAATGTTTTGTACTTCGATGTGGGGCAGGTGTGTGGGGTCAAGGAGGGTCCTGGGTCGAGATGCATGGAGATTATTCTGGTGTCTGTTATGTGGCTTTGAGTTCGAGATCCTTGCATCCGGCTGTCCGGCATCTTTGAGTGGCATTAGAGGACAGCACTGTCATTGTTATCATGATGCCCCCTTAATATAGTAGCGGGCACCAGCCCCACAGTCGAGATGCTACAAGCCTGGTCTGTCGAGAGCTGCAATTATGAGTGAAGCTGGCTGTAAATTTGCCCCGCGTCCGCTCGGATGGGCCCGTAATGGCTGCCCGCTGGAGCGTGTGTGAGGACCCCGCAATGCCGGCCCTTCCTGTCAGGATGCATTAAATCAGCAGGGCCCGTTGGGGTAATTGTGTTTACGGCGGGGGGGCACACTCCCCCCCACCTGCTGACCGCATCAGCCCCCCCGCCCCCATCATATCACGCCACTCGCCGCCCCTCCAACGGATTTGCAGCCAGGCACACCGGTCTGAAGGCTGCTTCTCCAAGAATGGCTGGACAGGGTCAGAGTGGGCAGCCATGTGTAGGTGGCCCGGGATGGCCTGTCCCGGCTTGTAAATTGGAAAAATATATATATTAAATGTGTTCTTGCTGCTCCGACGCTGATCTTTTAGTACCACAGATACTGGACTTCAATGCAAAACAAGTCAAATAAAAACAAATGACAGTATCACATCACTTGACACGTGAAGAGTGCAGGTGAGTGAAACACTTGTGCGCAAGGTCCAACAACAATAGGGAGGAAATGGATAAATTATAAACATGGTAAATATACAATATATTAATAGTAAGAAGTATGAAAATTGGAAAGAGATAAATACTATGAACAGTGTACAGAATAATAATAAAAAAAAAACAGCAAAACATTCATGTGTTTTGAATGTATTTGTCAAGGGCATACAGCAGCTCTCTCTGTAACCGTGATGCCACTTTGAACCCCACACAGGGAGAAACTGTAAAGAGCTGAGTCTGATACCATCGCTCACTCTCGAAAAATTTGAGGATACCCCGATAACTGACCACTCAAAAGATGTCATTGGAAGTAGGAAGAGATCGGATAACCTTTGCCCGCTTATCTCGACGGGCAAGGTGACATGGCCTAGCTAGCCGGCTACACGATAAGGGCCGTAACACATTTCAGTCACTTAAAGGCACCCCTAACTCTCTCCTGAGCCCTCGCCTGTTTTGGGTTCAGATCTACCTTCTCGTCACTAACCTACAGCATGAACCGTGAGAATGGCACCATTCCTGGAAATGGTAGACAGGAATGAAGACAACAAGCAACTCAGGAGACGGCTAAGCCTTGTAGAGTGAGAATGAACCGTGGATTCATTGCCCAGTAACCATATAAAAATAAAAGACAAGTCTAATCCTCTAAATAACGTACAAAGTCACAAATCCTCCACGCAGCGCCAGGAGGTATCCAGCCACACGCATGAGCTCTCACATTATCCGAAAATAAAAAATAGTAAATTAAATAGAGAAATAGGAAATCTGTCAGCCAATATGGTGAGGACAGAGGTACAGCTACATGCTGTCTTTTTCACAGCAGCTGAATAGAAATCATAAATAATTAGCACAGATTTTTTCTTCATATGAGCTTAGTCATATGAATCCTTTACGTGATAATTACCAAAACCGCAAGCAAGCTCACAGTGTACTAGAGCCCAGCTTTAATCAATTAGTCATTGGCCTCCGGTTCATAAATGCTGCATAAGTCCGTTTTAAAAATTGAATTATTTATCAATGTATGTACAATGCTCTAAAACTAGTATTCACAAGGTACATAATGACTGAATAATTAACTGACACGCGATTAAATCATCTGCACAATAGGCTTTGGCTTGAATTATCAGGCCTGGATGTTTTTTCCTAAGGTCTCATAATTTGGACATATTTACGTCTTTTTCAAAATACCGTCTAAAGTATATGGAGCCGAGGTCACAAACCTCAGACTCAGTTAAAGCTTATAGATATTACCGACAATCTGAGGCTTGTGTTTACAGAGGAGGACGAAATAGGGGAGTTAGCTGAGCTTTACTTGGTGCCGTAATCTTCCTTTGCTTGCTACATTTAATACAATCAGTGATTCAGGATGTATCAGGTCTACATGCCTCTACTTTAATATTTAAACAACAAAATGAGACCCATAAATGTTCAAAGAATGGCCACTGTTTGCTGTCTTTACAAAGTTTGCCGTTTAATTCCAGTCTAAAGAATGTGTGTGTATATGTATATATATTTATTTATATATATATTTATTTTATATATAAATAAAACTAATTCTATATAAAACACAGGACATCATGTGATGTTTGTAAAGGATGATTCAATGTGGCTCAGTGAAGAAGTGTGACACACCACCTGCCCTAAGGGCAAACTCCCCAGGGCACCCAAAATGTATAAAATTTCCCGTCATGTTTTTTGGCTGCTTTTGTATGGGGGGGGGGGGGGGTGTAATAAGACTACTTGGTTCAATCCCAAGTAGACTGTGGGATAGGACTCACTTGCAATCCTGATGGTGAATGAGGATGTTAACCACCTCAAGCACAATGTCGCCCAAACTGTTTTTAACACTCAGTGAACATGGATCGGTGTTTGAACAAAAGTCAATGTTCCACTAGCCCCGTCTCGGAACAAATGAAAGCTGTCTACGACAGTTTGATGCTGCATTGTCTTTCAGGAGCTTGCTGTTGACCGCTGGCAGGAAGTACCTTTGTTTCTGGCACAAGCAAGGCAACCGAAGAGAGAACGTGACCTACTTCAGGTTCACAGTATCACCCTGGTCAGTCGAACCAAACAGCAAGGCGCAAAGATGCTCCTCTGAAGCTACAAACCAGTTTCCTCAAAGTATGGGTGCTGTGAAGAGTCAAATAGCTTAATCTTCCTACCATTCGAATTTTATCAGCGGTACGGTCAGCTCATGCTAACTTAAGAGCAGCCATTTGTAGAAAGTCAGCTTCAACACCTGGGTGATGAAAATCAAGACTGAAGCACTAACAACTAATTTTCAGAAAAGCAGCTGAGGCTATTAGACTGAAAATAAATTCTTTCAAGGAGAACCTTACCCCATAAATCCTAGAAAGTCAGTGGAATGAGGATAATTTTTAATTATTTCAAAACCAGCTGAAGACAGTAGAAGCGGTTTTCCTACAATCACAAGAGGAGACCCTTTGTTTTATCACCCTAAGTCACTTGCAGAAAGGAAAGCTAGTGTCCAGGGGGGGGGGGGGGGGAGAAGAAAAAAAAAAAAACCAGATCACGACTTGCCCATCTGGCCATGGTCACCATCCCTCACAAGACAGGAGAGAGAGGCGCAACGGTACAGGTGGTGGAGAATTAACTCGGCCAAGGCCCGACAACGGAGCTCTGAGGCACGCTGGCTCGTGCACCGGCTCTGCTCCGGTTCGCTGGCGGGAGCCGCGTGCTGCCAATCTCCACAGAGGGGAAGTGAGCTTGCAGAGAGCCCATATGCCTGGGACAAAAGGAGGCGGGCAGAGAGCCGAAACAAACGCTCGGGCATGAGGACGCAGCACTGCGCGAATGGGCACACACACACACACCCCACCCACACACACAGGAAAAGCACATCGCAGAGACTCTGCAAACAAACTGCATCGTGACGATTTTACGCAAGGAGGAAATGGATGCGCGCGGCAGTCTAGACCATTCATTAGTTGTCTAGACGACAGTTTTTTTTTTTTCCCTCTTTTTTTTCGGGTGACCACAGATGGACTCAGCGGCAGTCCGGTCATGGCACCGGAACGTGATGAAGTGAGATTTACAGCTTGGATTCACATTACAGATGGAGCCCCAATATTACTCACTGTCGCAACCAACCTGTCCCTGTTTAAAGGCTCAGGGAAGGGAGGGGGCTGTGAGGGCGGGGGTGCAACAAACTACTAATTTGTCTAATAATGGACATAGCAGCTGGCCAAAATGGGTGACCATAGTAAGGTAGCAGAAAGCCATATGCTCTGTTTCCGGGGCAGTCGATGAAAACCTTGGTGTCGAACGGGTCATCCAAGGGATTCTGGGGCTTCTTGAAGGAGGGACACGAAGTTCTGTTGGGCAAAGGTGGAGGCGGACAGACCTCGAACGCACAGATGTCCTCAGGGCCGCCGTTTTTACAGTCGACTTCCAAGCGCTGAGAAAACCTTGCTCAAAGGTTTGTGAACCGTTTCAAAGCAACCTGCTCGCTCTACAAGACCATCTTCAAAATAGAATCGGGTAAGAAGATTCCTGCGCCAAGGTGGTTGCACTTCCAGCCCAAGACGAGGCCAAAGTTTTGCTCTGGAGTAAGCAAATCGAGGCAGCGCACTGTCGCTGACCAAATCTTGACGGATCAAAGCCATTTTAATTCAACGGCCCAAGGACACAAAATGATTGTTACATAAATGAACCCACAAAGCATTGCCAAAACCTCAGAACACACACAAAGGAATGTAACATTTTTAAGTCTTTTATTGGAAAATAGAGGAAATTAAATAGACAACGTACAATAGATGGTTTGGACAAATGACCCTGCTCAGGAATAAAGGCTGCAGGGAGGGAGCTAGCTGGTGAGCAACGTTAAATCAGAACGTCTGCATTCAGTAGCCTGGAGCTGGTCATCCAATCCATTAGAGTTCTTAGGGGAGAAACAAATCCAGTGAAAGAATCCGGCCAACTAATAGCAACCCCTAGTCATCCTGTAATCACCGGCAACTGCCTCGTTTCATCTGAGCGACCAACTAGTGCGCCGTGGGTCATTCCCGAAGACAGAGACCTACAGAAAAGACCACATACATTCTGATTTGGTTTCCTAGATGAATATCGTGGGTCATTTTTATTAAAAGCTTCACTACAGTTGGCAGCAATTTACATTTTTATCATACATGGTTTCAAAAACAAGACATCACAAAGAGAAAAATAAGGGGGAAAAAACATTTACAAGTCATGTCTGTAAACTTCAAGGCTAGAATTGAGGTAATGCTGTTCAGCTTTGTGGCTAAAGTAACAAAAAGTCCTTTCAATAAGAGAAATGTACCTGATTTTTTTTTCAGTTTATACCAGTGCATGAAGACGAGAAATTGACTGTAGTATTTTTTTTTTCCACTTTTTGACTTTTTAATTTCATCAATCGTGCCACCACCCTCCCGGCATCGCTTTGAGAATAACCCGACCGTCAGCAGCTGCCTTAGTTATTGCTGTTTCCACAGGCTGAGCCATGCCTCTGCTGGGATTGTCAGCTTGTGAAACTGGGAACAGTCAGAGTGCTGGCATGATATGTATGAATTTCATCCTGATCTTCACAGCAAAACAATAAAACATAATAAAAGGGTACAAAAAAGGTAAAGTTAAATATACATCTTCATGATTCCTCTCCTGCTGCAGTCACTAATGCCGTTTAAATCTGTGTCACAGGAATATTCAAACATCGCCGCACATCGATATCGGCGGTGGGGGTGGGGGGGGAATGGGGTACGCGAGGAGCTGTCAAACGCAATCTTTGCGATTTAATTCTAAGACGCCTGCGATCAGGGTGTTCACTCTCCTTGGATAATAAATAATGTGTTGCACAATACTCAGACACCAAGGAATACCCATTTTGACATCCAGGTAGCATAACTGCCTCGCTACACTACATTAGACAGCCGTTTTCCATTTCATTGCCTTTGAAAACAAGAAAAAAAAAATTAAAAAGCCAAAATCTGTATATTTGGATATTTTACTGGCATGTAAACAGTAGGGCTAACCATTTGTCAAAAAGTTTAAAACACTTCTTGAAAGCGGGTGGGAGGAGCCTAGTCATCATCATCCTCTGCCTCTTCTCCCCCATCCAGGGAGTCCAGCTCCTCGGCCGGGCCCAGCTCATCCTCCAGCAGCGAAGACTCGGCAGTCTTGTTCTGGCTCTCGTCCGTGTCGCTGTCCTCCAGTACGTTCTCCCCGCCCTCTGCCTTTGCCTTGGCGCTGGGCTCTTTGCTGGCCGCCTCATCCTCCTCTTCCCCGCCGGGCCCGGCTCCGGCTCCCGCCATGGCGCTCTGCAGTCCGGCCAGCGTGGCCTGGTTGAAGCCGGGTAGGGCCAGCCCCCCCAGGCTGGGCGGGAGGAACATAGAGGGATAGAAAAGGCCCGGAGCCATGGTCGACAGGAGGAAGGGGTTGAAGGCCAGAGGGTTGGTCGATATGCCGGCGGCCGCCGCGGCCGCAGCTGCAGCGGCGGCAGCCGTCGAGTTGATAGAAGACTCCCCATTGGGCTCGGCCGCGGCGCCTTCGGAGGTCTTCTCCGAGTCCTTTGTCTCGCACTCTTCCTCGCTCTTCTTCTCGTCAGACTTGGCGACGGAGCCTTCCTCGGGCTCCGCCGGGCTGGCCGCCGAGGCTCCGCCAGACACGGCCGTGGCGGCGGCCGCAGCGGCCGTCAGGTTGTTGTTGAACAGGCCGCCCAGGCCAAAGACGTTGGGCAGGCCGGCCATGCCTGGCAGCATGAGGGGCAGCATGGCGGAGGCGTGCTTGGCGTCGCCCCCGGCCGCGGCCGCCAGGCCCGGCGGGAAGCCCATGAGGCCGGCCAGCTGCAGGCTTTGCAGGCTCTGCAGGTTCTGCAGGCTGGCCAGGTCCATGCCTCCGAACAGGCTGCTCATCAGCAAGGGGTTGATGCCCGAGGACGAGGCCGCGGCCGCCTGCGCCGCCGCGCGGGTGATCTCACTCTTTGGTCTCCTGCCTCTGCGTCTGGTTCCCTCCTCACGCACCACCGGCCCAGTCAGAAGACGGTCAAACATGGACTCCGGAAGGAAGCCCTGTAAGCAGAAGATTCGCACATGGTGCATTGGACCCCCTATTGGATACTACAGATTATGCCTCACTAGACACAAAGATGGGAGCGTCAAGGCATGGACACTATACTGACCGACTGCTTGACTATGTCAGTCCAGTCTGGAGATATTGCAAATTCTGGGTTCTCTTCAAGCCACCTTGGCAAGTCCTTCATAGGTGGGGCCATAGCTCCTCCCATCTAAAAGGCATGAGAAGAGAAGTCTCAGTCCAGTCTTAGTCAAAAATAACCTTTTCAGGTCTCTTCTACATTCTCATTATTTTGACAGGCACACTTTTTCATAGTGACATAAAGGCGAGGCAGAAACTATACAACAAGCATACACAGTTGTCAAGGAGCCAACTCTGGTAGTGCTAGTAGACTCAGTTTCCAATGAGAGACCAGTAACAAAGACAGGAAAGAAAACCACAAACACTGCTTAGAGCCTCAAAATAGAAACGGCAAAATCAGTGATCAAGTGTCTATTCAGATCAGGCTAGTACCGAGGGTGATGTACAAAAAAGCACCTAGTAATGCCAAGCAAACACGCATCAACAAGGCAGTCAATGGCAGTCAGACAGTGAGCTGGCGAGGGTCCATGGTGAGAAACTGAGGTTAGTTGAAGTGTTTCCGGAAGAAAAGATCAACTTACCTTTTTCCCGTTTCTCCGATTCACCACCGGCACCCGTTCCTCACCAGTCAGGGTATTGATGTCGATCTTGTTGGGATTGCGACACCGGTGTCGTTTCTGTTTGGGTTTCTGGAACGGCGAGAGGAGATGGTCCTCATTCTTCTGGAAGGAGACAAGATGCTCAGGTCAATGTACAATACCATAGTGACATAAGGGGAAAAGCTCACACAATGGTAATTAAACACTGGATTACTCTACACAATTAAATGAGGAAGTTACTCAATGTTTTGACCATCTAAAGAACCTAAAGGAAACAGCTATTATAGTTGTCCTCTTTCCCCTGTGATTTGTGTGACCTGTTCAATGATTAAGTCCAAGCAAGCAGAAAACCTACTGGTAGAAAACTTGGCATGTCAACAGTATAATTCGGGTGCTGGTTTAGCCACTCAATCAGGTCCTTGTTGGTGGGGGCGTCCTCTCCCACCAGCCGGCTACCATCCTCTCTATTGATGACGGGGATGTGGGCGTTGGGGTCGAGCTGGCTGGGGGATGGAATGTTTCTCTGGTGCTGTGGCAGCATGTGCACGCCATCCACATAAACTTTGGTCACTTCAGAATCCTCCTGCAAGTAACACACAGATCCGACCTTAATTAGTCAGAAGCACACCTATCCACACCACCCCCTCATCCTTCCTCTCAGTTTGCTGCCGGGTTGCATCACAGCTCTCCACGCCACAGCATCTGGCCTCATCTTTATCATCATCCCACATTGCAAATTTTCAGCCCCTTTAGCTAGGTCCTCATCTTGATCTTAGAAATTACATTTACAACTTCACCTTTTGTCCTCGCATAGGTTTCGCCCAACTTTTTTGAAAATAGGCCAACACAATCAGCTGAACTTTTTCATTTCTGATAGATCATTTCATCATAATATGCTCCCCACTGACAACCAACAGCGAGCCTCCCCCCAAATGAGGCATGGCAGCCAGGCTCGAAATTTAGCTCTCAATACCAAGCCTAATGCTTTATTGCTAAAACGAACAATAACAGATGTCAAGAGAAGCTGTATTAGCAGTTTAATGACATTTGCACACGAAGCTCCTACACCCCAGAGCTTATTTTCATTGATTAAAACGCTCATGGTAACAGTTCCAAAAAATGAACATGATTAATAAATCAAGTGTGGACAAAGTATAGCACATTCTAAACTGCGAAACCTAAACATTTCTTCAGCCCTCGTCTTTCATCCATCCATGCACTCATTGAACTTACTGCATTCAGTGATGCCCTCTTGTTACCCATAAAGAGAAGGTCCAAGCCCTCTACATTTTTCCTACGGCCCCTCCTCCTCTTCATGGGCAGGTCCCCCTCCAAGAAGGAGCCGTTCATGAGATGCCGGGTGGGGGTCCCTGAGAGCCCTGCTTGCAGCAGCTCCATTTGAGTTTTGAAGGCATCAACGGGCGGGTTGGAGGCATTGGCCAAGAGAAACTTGGAGGAAAGGTCTGAGGTAGAACTGGTGGCCTCCTGCAAGGCTTTAGTCAGGTCCACGGCATGCTCATGGCCTTCGGCAGCATGGGACTCCCTCAGCTGCGCCACCATCTCCATCAGGTTCCTGCGCTTGGCTGCCCGCTCCGCCTCGATCTCCACCTTCCTCCTCCGTCGCCGACGCTGCCGGGGAACAGTCATGCTCAGCATCTCGTCCTGTGGAATGGAAGTTGTTACTTTTGGGCCAAGGAATGGCCCGACTCTCAATTTAACCTTCAGCAAGTGGCCTCGAGTTTACCATGTTACTTTCAAAGTCCTGGCAAACTGAAGATAGACTACAAACAGAAAAATGAAAAGGCCCATTCTTAAGGTCATATGAATTCATTGATTCATAATCAATCACCAGCTCCCAACGACAATCTCAGTGTTAGTCATTGATCAGCAACTCTGAATGTATGTATATGACCAATGTCTCACTGATGCTTTACAATCAGAATAGGCTGTCTACATAGCTATTTGTGAGGAACTAGTTCTAGCCATGAGGCTTCTCAGCAGACCGGCATGCAACCCATGTCATCAGCGAGGCCCCAACTTGCCTTGGCCATCTGTGGGGAGAGGGTGACGTCTTCACTACCGCTATAGCTGGCCTGGCCCACCATGGAGAGCTCAGCAAAACTGCGTCTTTGCAAGGGGCTGTCGGAGGCTGTGCTGGGCACGTAGCCGGGCAACAAGCCCGGGAAGTCAAACAGCTGGCGCCGGTTGGCGGGCCACTTCCCCTTGACCACAGCCTCGCAGATGTTATCCAGGCGGTTGATCATCACCCTGTCCTGCAAAGCAGAGCCAAACAAAACCTAAATTCAGTTACGGCAATGGAGGCCACGGGCAGGAAAGCGTCCTTGTCTGCAGACACTGCAGTCAGCAGTCACCAGTGTTTTCTGTCTGTCTATGCTCATTTATTTGGTTTCTGAAGAACACTGAGAAAGCCTGACTGACTTACCCCTAGGACATAGAGGGCAGTAGGACGGCAGGGCTTTGACTGGCAGACCAGACAGACGATTGATTCAATGCAAAAAGTAGGTTACATCTAACCATAGTGCTTGTCAAGGGAGACCCCAGAAAAAGCATGTCAGGCTCACCCAACCTAGTCTTAAATGTGCCGCAGGATGTTGCTACACCAAGGCTAAAACAAAGGATCTGCAGGCAGGATGTAAACATTCTGCACTTAAAGGCTGGCTTACCCTCATTCGGGGCAGGCCCCAAACTGGCAGCTCCTTACAGCAACTCTAATAGCTGACCCACTTCCCATCTGGCATGTCCCAAAAGATCAAAAACGGCACCTCTGATGCATGGTACCCAAGCCCGGTAGTGGATAGTCGCATTCACCTACGGCTTTTCCTTCAAGGACCAACACTCAAACGCCAAATTTTTGTATAGAGCGGGAGACCCTGACTTGCAAGGTTGTATTTGGTGCCGAAGCATGACCAAAAACACACTCAACTTAAGATGGACCAGGGGCGTGATCTCACCTTGGGCCAGAAGGAGAACGAGAAGGAGCGCTCGGGGAGGGCTTGTGCGTCCTCGGCATAGAAGCAGTCTCGAGTCTCATCACGGGCTGTGCTCAGAGACGCAATGCTTTCCTCGTCAAAGTTCTTCCCCTGAGAGGCTGGGCCAGCTGCAGACGACAACACAGTAAGATATGACCCACTGCCTAAAGTAAGAGTTCCTGTGTTATGAATCAGCACACGACACAGAGTTAAGCAAACAGCCCTATAACAAACAAAAGGATTTAACAACCTTTATTTTGCTATATCAACTACCTTCAGCGTGGGAAGATTCCTCAGACTTGTCATCCTCATCCATCTTGTCTTCATCCTCCTCCTCCTCAGAGCCTTTTTCAGACAGCGACTTGGGCTCCGACGACAAAGCCTCTGCATTTTCCTGGACTTCTGAGGGCTCCTGGGCCTCTGGTTCCTCCCCCTCCTGGTTGGCTTTCATAAAGGCAGCATCCCCTGCCTCAAGCTCAGGGGGCTGCTCCTTGGCCTCTCCATCGATGGAGGGCTCCAGGTCATCCTTCACTTCTTCCTTGGGAGAGCAGGCTAAGGGCTTCTTCTCCTCCTTAGTTACATCTTCAAGCTCCCCTTCTGCCTGGGTCTCTCCATCTTCAGTCTTTATAGATAGTTCTTTCGGGAGGTCCGGCTCCTCTTCCTTCTTAATAGGGGCTGCTGGAGTGAGGGGCTGATCGGGATGCTGGTAGGGGGTCCCGACACCCTTCCCCTGGGCAAAGCGCCGGTGTGCCTCTAGGAAGCTCAGCTCAGGGTCATTGAGGATGTGGTAGTCCGTACGGCTCACACCGTGCTTCGAGGCACCAATCAGCAGGTCACGGTCGTGCCGGCCACACTCCCACCACTCAGGCAGCTCTGGACTGGCCTGGCACAGGCGAAGGCGTGTCTCCAGCTCTGGGTGTGGCAGCACTTGCTCGCGGATGCGGCGGAGCAGCTCAATGCGATACAGTGTACGGGATGCGCGCTCTTCTGTGATGGGGTCCATGAGGATGGTGGGATCAGGCGGTTCTGCATGGGCAGAAGTACAGCGGTTTAACAACGTGGCTGATGGGAAATCCTGAAATGTGATACATCATCTCAAAGTTGTGGGCAGGGGGGTGAACAAAGAGAACTCATACCCTCCTCCGGCTTGATGGGCATGCGACACACCCTTTTGCACATGGCCACAAAGGCAAAGAAGTACTTCTCCAGGCTCTCATCGGTCTTCTTGTCCAGACGAGCAAAAGTCCGGAACTGGTTCCAGTCGAAGCGCTGCTTGCGGGAGTCATACATGACGCCAAAGGTGGACACCACGCGATAGAAGTCGGCCTCCTCCCTACGGGTCCACCTGGTGGAGGATAGCAAGCAGGTGCAGAGTGAGAACAGGGACACAGATACCGGGAGGGGGTTGGGGGTGGGGAGAGACAGGAAGGTGACTCACTTCTGCCGTCGCTCGGTGATGATAGCTTCTCTCTCTGCTACCATGGCCCGCACCTCCTCCCGGGGACGCCGCCTCCGCCTGTCTGTCCGGGTCATGGCCTCCTGCCGCATCTGCTCCCGCTTGTACGTGCGCTGGTAGGCCGTGATGAGGCGTCGCAGGCGGGTTGTCAGCGCCGAGCTGCTGGGCCAGTACAGGTTGCCCATGTCCTGGCTCTCGTTGGCCTTCCTTGCAGCTTCACGGTAAGGACACAAATGTCACAAGTGACCCCCCTTTTGGTGTTTTAAAAAAAAAAAAAGTTCTGCTGCTGATTAGAGACAAACTCACCAATGTTATCACCATCGATGACCTCTTCCTTATCATCTAAGGGCGAGTCGGCAAACTCCTAAATTAGGGAGAAGATGGGGGTGTTCAGTACACAACGGCGGTACAATAACGCAATACAGATGGCGGAATCATCCACTCACATCCATCTCATCTTTGAATGCCATCCTTGCTGGCTTGTATTCCGGATCGTCCTCTTCACGGTCAAAGTCACCTCTGTGGGGGGGTTCAGGGGGCAAAGATGGCGCCGGCAGAGATTAGGGAGCGAACAGGAAACAAAGGGAGGGACAGAATGCGAGCGGAGGCCCATCTCACCCGTCAGCGCCATCTGCCATCATGTCGGCTCCCCTCTGCTCAGCAGCGAAGGCCTTGGCGTCGGGCATGCCCACTCTCTCTAGGAAGCAGAGCGCTGGGTCCGCACGCATGGAGTTGTACTTCTCGTATCCTGAAAGGCCCACAGCAGAGCTGGTGTGAGCATGACGGGCACGGGCCCGCTGTCGGCAAACATGGCTGTTTAGACGTAAACGAGGCTCGTTTTCCCCACAAACATCACCAGGAGGCTGCCAGAGCCGGCCAAAACCGGAGCCGCTCAGAAGGATGGGTAAAGACACGGTTGTCCTTTCAACCGAGTCGTCGGCAACGCTCTGATCAGCAAGCACAGAACCCCGTAACAGACCTCCTACCGGCTGGCCCAAGGCCCATAAAAAAAATCCAAATAAAAGGAGGAAGACAAAGGCTTCCCCCATTGTTTGCTGACAATTTCTCTAAGGTCTTATGAGAGACACATCCGCGGGAACCACAGGAAACCGGCTGGCGGC
>JABFDZ020000084.1:15837063-15853209 GCA_019775955.2 Pollimyrus isidori | reverse complement strand
ATTCACTGGAAGCTCAGTCTAGCTGCCCCAGTACTGCTTACACTTGTACCTGGACATTCACTGGAAGCTCAGTCTAGCTGCACAAGTACTGCTTACAGTGATACCTGGACATTCACTGGAAGCTCAGTCTAGCTGCACATACGCCGGGCAGCAGTGATAATCATGTGTTCGTAATGTGCTATTTATGTCACTTGCATGTCACTTTGGACAAAAACACCTGCTAGATAACATAAATGTAGATAAATGTATTTGTCGAGCAGGAAGTGTCCCTGTGTGTACTTTGAGAGTAGGGTAAAATAAACCATCCAATAGCGATGGGAATGTAAATAATCAGGGACTTTCGAAGCAGGAATGACAACATAACATTAACGTTTAGACAGAGGGAGACAGCTGCAGGGAACTGCACCTGGCAGCAGTCTTACATCGTGACTGATAACACTGGCCCTTCAGGAAGTGCTGTTTTCTCGGAATGAAAAACAACACAGACTGCAAATTAGAGATAATGCCAGAAATCGCAACCACCACACATCTCAGCTAAGCAGGTTCCATCAGCAAACAAAATGCAAGGTGCAGAGGGGCATCGAACTCGTGCCCAAAATCAGGGAGACCCGCAGGAACAAAGGACAGAAGAGGCTTAAGTTCTTCTGCTGGACAATTGCACACGAAAGGTATTCTGGGATACCTGGAAGCGGATTTAATGCAATACAGAAACAATTCATTATTAATGAAACTAAATACAAGTCTGTGCTCTAAGCTTAAGCAGAAGACATCAATTGTCCCGAAACAGCAGGAACATTTATTTTAATGTATGTGGATCTCCTGTTTGCCTATGACATAAAATGGACACCTATGTTTCCCAGGGCAACAGCTGTTGCTAAGCGATGATAATTAGATCCCTTCGATAACATAAAAACAAATCACAGACCAAGAAGGCATCGAAAGGTTCATGACAGTACAGTCATTATGTAAAGGATGACTTACATAGCTTGTCGTTATTCTATAAAGAAATTGGATTCTAAAAATCCCGTGTGCAACAGCTATGAATAACTAATGAGGAAAATGATTTGCATGCTATGTGCATTACGTTCTGCCGTAAATATTTTTGCTCTGAAGTAAATGACTGTAATGGTATATTTATGATAAAGCGCAATCAATATATCAAAGGCAGGTAACTCATGGAGAAAAAAATTATGTGCACAAATGGGATTCTACGATAGCCTGAAGGATGGCTCGAAAAGTTATTTTCAAATTTATTAAATAAATGAACAATTAGGTATAAGAGGGTCCAAAAAAGGAGCAATGATATTAAACTAATCAAGATAACGTGTATTGCTATACTGACACAAAGTAAAATACGAAAACGACAGTTCTACTTTCATTGAGTAATTCGGTTTTACTTTTTGAAACCCCCAGTAAAAATCAGGCGAGAAAAACGCAGCCAAACGCACAAAGGAAACCGAGCAAATAGCAAGCTTTGAGTGCAGCACGCGAGTCAGGCGATAAGTACTGGGAAACGAGCCCGAGGAACGACAGGCCGATAAGCAGGAGGCCCCCTTACCAGTTAAATGGCCATTTCAGCCTGGTCACACAAACCACAGGAGATGGGATACAGAGCTGCTAACACACCATTTCATAAACACACATCTCCAGGCTAAGCCTACAACTAAGTACAAAAACGCTGCCATTACTTATTTGTACAGAAGGGGGAGCTCACACATCTCTACCAATCATCAATGGCAGTAGCTTTAGTGTTAAAGGCCTTTCTGATCACTCCCATTTACGGATAACTGCTATCTTTCGGCTTCCAACAGCATTCATGCTGGCAGGTATAGACTGAAATATCTTCCTGCTACCCCGTCTCCATGTGTCAGGACAGACCATTAATACCTAATCAGGGGGCCCACATCGCAAATTTCTGTGATACGGGACTTAGCTTGGGTCTGGTACTCCGAAAGTCGCGTTTCGGGGCAACCTCGTTGAACGTTACAAATAAAGTCGCTCTCCACATCAACTAACTGGGCACCAGTCGACAGCAAACGCATAAAAAGTGAGCGATCTTCCATCCTTCTGTGGCTGTGGATTTCTGCACTCGCTGACGGGAGTTTGCCGGCGTGCAGGGACCCCGAACCTGAACTGAGGTGGTTCGTTCATGGGATGCGGCCGCTCTGGAATGGGGTCACATTTCCAAGGGAGCCAATGAGGGTGCAGAGGCTGAGCTACATCCAATCAGGCGACTCCGCCATCAGACAGAGAAGTGGCAAGGACAGCGCAATGCGATACCCCAGGTACTTCTCCGGCGTCTGCCAGGACTGGTGGTCAGACACACTGCTGCTGAGAGGAGATACACTTTTGCTGCTAAGCCAACTCTAATGATAGAATCCTACACCAAAAATCTTGTACTCGCATTAAGCCAAACAGAACCAAGCATGTGCTCCCAAACGACCACCACTGCAATCTCACAGCTGAACCTCACAGTCCAGCACCAGCGTGTGAGATTCGGTTTGGGGAGTATGAGCAAGACACCGGGGAGATTTCCAGCTGTGCCCTGGGGACTCTGCAGCAGCCTACACACAACATCACTATTTGTCAAGGAGGCCAGGGAAAAAATAAACTGCAGAATCCTGTTATTATTAACTGGTGCAGAAACGACACACACATTTCCTTTTTTATTCTGATGCTGGAAATAAAATTGTTAAATGGTAACTTGCAATGATGCATACCTGCATTTCCAAAAACAGAATATATTTTATGGAATCCCCAACATAGCTTTCGTTGGAATCAGCATAACACCATCAGAATGATTAAACGTGTGTGTGAATATGCAATGATGATGACGGCCTGGGCTGAATTATCAAATACTTTAGGATGAAATCAGGATGAAACTGCTGTCTAGAGTGACTTCTACTGATCATTTTAATTGTATGTATTTTTATTGCTGGAAATGCTTAAGGACTCACACAGAGAAACACAGCAAATTCACTGAGGGGATTAGGCCTATTTTGCGCTGAAATTCCACACATTCAGCTGGATCTATAATGCTAGTACTGGCAGAATATGAAAAGAAAAGAAAAAAATGGAATATGCAAAATTTTAATTCTAGAATATCGGTATAAGCAATAATATTGAGTCGTCCAACAGGAGCCCCCAACCCATACACACACACACCAATGGGCCACTTCATTTTTTTTTTTTTTTCTTTTTTGCAAAAAGAAAAATGTGAAAACACTTACAACTTGGTGAACTGGGGGGTTGGGGGTGGGCTGTGGTGCATAAAGCCAAGGTCAGCCCTAGCAGCATACTGCCATTATAACCAAGGTTTAAGTATCGAGATACTTCCACATACCATACAAGGAGTTCAAAAGATGACAGCAAGGTGTGTGCATGTGTGTTTTTTAAATTGTGTCGGAAAGGCTGAACTGAAATAATTAATCTGTTACCCTGCTTTGTATGTAGCCCAACAAAGACAATACTCGCCGGTTAGTCACTGTCACATATGTACACTGGACTCCTTGTCAGATATGAGTATATCTTCAGTAATTGATGATATCGCCCAACCAGTGGACAATCAAACTCTGCAGTCCTTTTTTTTCAATTTCAGTGTCAGTGTACTTACTGTGTTTTGCCTGTGTAGGGCAGTATAGCTCACTGTAACTGAGACAGCATTATTAAATTATGCAAGCATTTATTATTTAATTAGAAACAATACAAGTACCATTATAAAACTACCTCTCAGTTCAGATCAGACCACGAATACTGAATGTTTGAGCATTAGTGAAGCTCATAATCACTAATAAGTTAAATGCTGAAATATTTAACCGTAAGGGCTGAATGGGCTCCTGGCTTGCAGGCCTTCGCCTTTGTTTTTACTTCTGCCCTGGGCCAGATCCAAAAAAGACGGTATTATGTGGGTTTTTAACCTTCCCGGAACATTCGGTTGCATGTAAAGTGATAATACAGGCAATTTGAAAAGCTGTTAATAGCAATAATCTTAAGGCACTGGGGGCTCTGTGGCCTACCACAGATCTACCATGTTTACCATGGTGTGAAGCAGTAAAAACAGACCTCACTGGACATTACGTCACTCCCAGCCTGCGACAGCGGGTTGTTATCTCATTATATTTATCGGATGCGTGTACGCACAGATATGCAGAACATAGCGAAGGCTAACAGACTGGGTGCGCTGGAGCAGTGGAGCTATAGGAGACCCAACCAACAGCAACTCCATGTCTGGGCGAGTGCAGCTGAGATTTTCCTTAAACCTAACACCTCCAGTGAGAATGACAGCACTACCAAACACTGAGAGTGACAAAATCAGTCTCTTCATCAGGAAATATACGGTCAAACTCTGAAGCCACAGACCACACATAACAGCCCCCACTGTCTTTCTGAGATCCTTGACAAACACCAAGGCATTACTGATACCATAGATTGTCTTCACAGGTTAAGCAGCAAGTTGACAGAAATTAAATAGGAAGCCCCTTGTGAATCGCTGCCTTCCTGACACAGGTTAAGGGAAGACTGGGTGTGCCATCAAGTACTAATTAAACATAACCCCAGACACCTCAGGGAACAATACTGCCTCAGGTAAAACACAGTAATTACCCTGACACTGAAAGTGAGAAAAACGACTTCAGAGTTTCTTGACTGTCCACCTGTATGTGTAGTGGGTAAATCATGGTGTTTCCTGCAAAACCAAGCACAGCCGAGCTAAAACGTGGGCAGCGGTGGCGTAATGGTTAGGGAAGCGCACTAGTAATTGAAAGATTGCAGGTTTGAATCCTCGACCAGCAAGGCACCACTGAAGCTCCCAGTGCAAGGTACCGCCCCCAGGCACTGAATTAACTGCCCCCTGCTATGTCACACGGGTTAAGTGCAGAGAACACATTTCCCTATCGTGTACTGTGGTGTGTAAACAATGACAGCTAGTCACTAAATTCTAAGATATTTAGTCAGGAGATAAAACCAATATTGATTAAATATGCAGTTACGCCGTTTGTCTTGTATGTATGTTTGTGTATAGCAAAATACACTAACCCTCTGCAGTGAGGGTTTTCTTTGCATTTTGAGAACTGTCATTCCATCTGTCAAGCCCAGGACAAGATACGCCTTAGCCCTCACAGCAGCCCTGCTACACTAATTTCCCCAAAGAGCATGTTTTTAAGCTTGATTAAAATGTAATGTGTAAAGTCTGCCATCACAATACTTCCAGGTATACTAGCATCGTCATATTTCAGAAGACTAATCTTTACTGTTCAGTGACTCTGATACTATTCAGTGACACGCTACTAAAGAACATGCCAATTTATGGAAACGTCTAAAAAATGAAGGGCTTAAGTAAAAAAATTACAATACGATTACTGGACAATATCTCTTTAGCCAAATTATATTTCTGGAATTTATTAAGTCAAATCCTCCAGGTCCCACTATCCAGGATCGGGTACAAAAAGAACTGCTTATCGGGAGAGAAAACGGTCAGGTGATACCGGGCGAGTATGAACTACTAAAAAACCTCTTAAAATGAGAAATAGCATGAACGAAAATTAGGTATTACATAGTCATTATTGGGCATCACAGGACGGCGGCTGTAGGCGGAAGGCCGGGCCGCAGAGCCGCCTCCCTCCCTCCACTGACAGCGGCGCCGCCCGCTGCTCGTTTGTTTACCGCTAGCCGGTAAAATAACGAGCCGGAGTCGCCGGTTAGGTGACAATTCCCGGCGGCCAACACAAAGCCGACTCTTATTACCCTCCCAACCCTACGGAGGGAGGGAGATGCCAGGCAGAAGCGCACCGACGCCGGCGCTCCGGACGGCCCTGCCATGGGCCGTGACACTACGTGTAAACACCGCGAATGACGGCACCGTCTATCTGCCAGCCTCGAAGACACCGCAACCGAGCGAATCGTCGAATCGTCCAGAAAGAGCGTTGTCAGTCCGGTAGGGCCGCTGAGACTTTAGGTAGGGCCCCCACCCGGAGTCTCTGCTCCCACCACGTCATTCAGTCCAACACTGCGGAAATAGGAGGCCGCTCACCCGTGTCACCAATGATGATGTATTTGAAAAGGTACGCGTAGGCCATAGCAACGAGCCGGTGCGGTCAGCAGTCCTCGCCTTTGTGCCGTGGGTCTCCCGCTCAATGAATAACCCGTAAACGACAGTAAAAATAAGACGTCCGCTCTGCCGGTCTCTTTCTCTGCGACGCAAAGAAGCAAAACACCTCGGAGCTCCGGTTCCCGACGTAAACACGTAGACACGTAATGCGTCGAGCGTCACACGTAATCGGTGGTACGTATTGCGTGTTCTGCCCCACCTTCACTATGGAAGTGCGATTATTGCGCTAGAGGTGTTAATGTGACAGTAAATAGTAATAATAATCATTATCATCATATAAAAAGTACAGAACCTTGGAGGGGGAAAAAATCGATGTTTTTTCTACAATTAAAACTGCACGTTGTCCATTTAAAGCACAAAAGATAGAATTAATGGACTAATGCGTATAAACCTCAATGATACAAACATGTCCAGTAAACACAAGTACAGGTTTGCCTTGACGGGTCTAAAAACCTGTTCACTATAAAATGCTCAATTGCTTACTAATAAGTAACAAATAATAAAATAATTTAATTAACTACATATAGTGAATAAGTATGAAAATATTACTGTACCAAGTATTTGATGTTCTTGATTGGCTAGGAGCTGGGAGGGAGCAAAAGTGTGGACTGTGTGACGTCCCCAAGTTGGTTGCAAAACACTGCACTACACAGTATTACTGTGAATCATATGACATGCACACACACATATATACACTTGAGAGAGAAGCCTGCGTTTAACACATGGTTCAAAATATGACAATAAAACTGCAAAAGAGATGAGAGCCATTGTGTGGGTTTCCTTCAACAGACCAAAGTTAGTCTTATTAGTGTATCCAGGATGCCTGTATCTCCCAAAACCTCTTATCTTACTTCCCTATATGTGTCCCGTATTGGGCTGGCGTTCCATCTAGGGCAGTCTTTCTCAATCTGGTCTTTGGGCACCCCCAGCCTGTCCTTATTTTTGCTTCCTCCCACAAAAACATGGACCCTCTGGGGGTCCCAGATGATTGGACCGAGAAACCCTGATCTAGCACATGCACTATACTGTCTGAGATAGGCTCTAGCACCTTAATTTGTGGCTGGAAAATGAATGCACGGGTGAATGGAAAATGCTGTCAGCTCCTAGGCAATGTATTCAACCTATGATGCTCTTTGACGGATAAGGGTGGAGGTCATTTTGGACATTATACAGGAATTGGAATGGAATTTAAATATGGCTGTGCTCAGCACTTCACATGGTAGGTAGGAATAATCAGAGCAGCTGCCCGGTGCTGCACCGACAATGACCTTCAGCTCAACGCATCAATCAAACAAGCAGCCAATGCACCACTGGACACGCCAAAAGCGTCATGTTGGACCCCTCACATCATGTTTCAGCTGCTGCCCTCAGGCACATGACTAAATCACCAACTACCAGAAAATCACCCTTTAGGAACAGTTTCTTTGCCAGTGCCGTTAGACTCCTTAACAATTTCCCCCGCTTTTAATCAACAACAATGCAACGTTGGCACCATTTCAACCTTTACTTTATCATCAGCATAGACACCTGACAACGACACATTGGACGTGTTGTTTAACTACCATGTACAATGTCACCTAACTGGCAACTCCGGCTCTACAATGTCACCTAACTGGCAACTCCGGCCCTACAATGTCACCTAACTGGCAACTCCGGCTCTACAATGTTGCCCGTCTGTTCCTATGTCATTTTCCCAGTCTTACATTAAATTTGCCCAAACCTGGGTTTTTATTACTTACCTTATGCATCTCTGTTATGTGTCTTGTATTTACTCTTTGTACACATTATGCTAAATTGTCTATTGTCATGGTGTCTCTAACTGTAGGTGGCTGTTCCAACACATATTTCTACCTGCCTTAGTGCTATGGAGATAAAGATTCTGATTCTGAATATTCAGAGTAATGTGAAAGAGGTGGTGTGGAGATCAACTTAAAGTCTTCCCCTCTGACAAACAGGCAAACAGACTTTTCCTAATGACATTTTTGTATTATCCATTTGTTTGTTTGTTTATTTATTGAGAAAAAAAGCAAATAAAGGATTGAAATCATACACAAACATATATTTCTGCTTACTTTGCATTAAATAAGACTTTGAACATTACAACACAACAGATGAAGTCCAGCTTTCTAAATGATCTTAAATCCATCTGCTTGTTCACCAGCATCTCAGGTTCTACTAATCATTATGACATTCTAGATCAGTTCATTTGCTCTTGTTACCCAACAGCAATACCAGCTCTGTCAGCCCTAAATCATCTACTTACTACCTGGCATTTCACATTAGGGATTATAAATGCGTATTTATCTTCTGTGCATCCTGAGACAGTTGTAATCAGGTACTTACTCAGGGGGCCTGATATGAATTCATATAATCCATCTCTCTTACGTCCAACCTGGCTGATCTCAAGCCCTCAATTTTATTAAAAATATTAGGAGGATATCTCCAGCTTTTTGTCTTATTACCATTCAATCATGTCTATTTTCTGTTTGAGTAAATGATCTATCTATCTATCTATCTATCTATCTATCTATCTATCTATCTATCTATCTATCTATCTATCTGTCTGTCTGTCTGTCTGTCTGTCTGTCTGTCTGCCTGTCTGTCTGTCTATCTATCTATCTATCTATCTATCTATCTGTCTGTCTGTCTGTCTGTCTGTCTATCTATCTATCTATCTATCTAATCTCTGTCTGTCAGATCGTCATTGATTTAAATCCCGTGGCTGGCAGATTGATGTCACTGTTGAGCCAATGAGTGAGCAAGGCCCTTAACCCCCCCACTGCTCCGGGCACAATGTCTGTCCCTGCTCTCTGATCCTTACTTGTATGTCACATCGAACAAAAGCATGTGCTAAATGAATGAATGTAATCTTCACATATCTTGTTGAAATACCCTGGAGTCAGGAAGGGGCTCTTGGGCTTGCTGTTCTCACACTCTGCCCCCTGGGGATGTTATTCAAGCACGGTTATGCTTACGATTTCCATGCTAGCGACACACAACCCTGTTTATCTGTCAAGCCAAATGAAATACTGAAGGAGGAGATAATATAGGATTTTCGCTTAACTCCAGCAATACCGCAGTCCCTGGCTGTCATGCTTCAGTCTGAATTATTTCAGTTGACACAATAACAGTCTAAGCATTCATTATGGCAGCTGGATAAATGTATGATGTTTTGTTTTTTATTTGTACAAGTCTGAGTACTGGTACATTGGATCCTACATGGAATGCTTCTTTTCACATATCCCATCATGCTCTCTTTTTAGTATTACTTTGTTTATTTATCTGTTTGTTTATTTGTTTATTTATTTTGGAGCAGGGAATCTTACGCAAAGGCAGAACAGCAATCTCACTATTCCATCAAACACATTCAAATTGCCAACATTACAGTCACCATGCGACAGACCCCCCCGTACGTGACATCACATTGTTATGCATATTTAGTACTTGACTGCCTTTTTTTTGTAGGAGTGAGGGGGTCATTTTAATTTTTTTTATTAATATGAATAATACCAATATTTGAAAGTTATGTCAAGCAATATTTTATTTTTCTGTCTGTTAAAATCGGAAAATATATAAAATCTGAATTTAGAATAAAAAGATCTGATGAGAAATTCCCAAAATGTTCCTTTAATCCTGTTTTGTACTGTGCGTTAAACTCGACGCTTGATGACATCCTTGCCACTAGGCGGCAGACTGCATTGTATAACACCATTGTCCACCCATTTTCTAAAACTGTGCATGTGCGGGATGTAGTAATATTTTTACAAATAGTGAAAAATTCTAAGATCTTTGCATCTATGATGCAATAAAGAAATTATTTCAGTTACCTCATTGTCAGATGTTCACTTGCACACAGTAACATAATTGATCACCTGAAACAAAACAAATTAAAAGCCCCTCCAAATCATAATGCTGAGATTATTATGCTTTGTCCTTCATATATGCTTTTATACGAGCGAGTAGATGATCAATTCAATGTCCAGATACACAATCTGTTGTAAAAATATTAAATAAATAACCTGTAAGTAGTCCAAGCTAAAAATACATTTAATTGATATTATTCACAGCGGGAGTTTTTTTTTAGAGCAAAGGCCGACTTATAATTTTAAGGCAATTGTTTTAACATTATTTCTATTTTTAGTGGAGTGGGAGTTAGAAATGGAACAGCCTAATTAGGAATATTTCAGCAGAGACTTATTGATTTGATCTGGTCCTAGTTTATATTACAATATAAAGGCCAACTATGGGGAATCTGGAATATACGGTTACTCTGTAAGATTGTTTGCTCTACGGACTAAAAACTAAACATAGGCCTATATCTTAAACTGGGGGGTATCCAAAATGTTTTCCAGCGTGCTTATCATCCTGGGTTAATACCCATTAACGGAAAACTCAACTTTCAATGAATTACAACATGGATCACTAAACCAATTAAAGCATTCCTCCTGTCTACCTATACATGAAACGGAAGTCTGGTATAATGTGCATTAAGTGCAAGCCAGAGAGCTTTTGAATGGTTTCCAAATGGCAGCCACGTTATAATTATAGGTGAAAAAAACATTTTTTAAAATATGACAAAACTCATCCCAAGGAAGTTCAATCTCCACCCGCGACTTTCCTCGTGTAACTTTTTTATGATCACGTGACGTGCCTATCACGTTAAACTATTTAAAATAATATACGTGATTTGCATATTTACATTCCAGGTCCGAAGCTGAAGTGTAATATGACGTCACCAAATTAATAGAAACTATCTGCTTTAATGCAAGGACATTGCTTAAACAAACCTTTAGGTTTATTTTTTATTGTTAGTGAGTATATCATGAAAATAAATCATAGCATTGTTCCAGTTTTACTTCTCCCTATCCTACGCTGCCAGACCATAAATCGGGTTTCGTTAACCTTTTTTTTGGGTTCCACTTCCCTTATCAGTGGTTTCCTTGTCATAATGGACCTTGTTGTAGAACAATAAGATGTGGTTGCCAGTATGTGTTGCTTTTCACTAAGATTTTACATGCACATATTAAGGGTTGACAACTTTCACGCATCTGGCGTGACACGTTTTCAGACTCTCACGCAAGAAATCCTACGGCAAATTTATATTATTCCATTACAAACCTAAAATTGACTAGGCTACATCAACAGCGTTGGGGTAGTTTGCAAACCCTATAGACTATAAGTGTGCATACTTGAAAATATCACTCCAACCAGCTGACCGAAGCTGGCAACTGATCAAATCTGCAGATTAATTTGACTTTTTGCGACAGTTGTGTAAATATATCCATCTCCTTTGCACCAGCCCAACCGACTTATTATTTTAGGAATGCACACTGTTTTGGTTGTTGTTTTATTTGTTTGTTTTGTTTTGACCAAATCTCCAGCGAGATATGTAGGACATTTTCAAGTTTAAACTTTGTTACGATGCTATTTTAAGTCGCCGCTCAGCTATGGGGTAGAGCAGACGCTTCGATGCAGCCAATCACAAGTGAATCCGCTCCAGCCTGGGGTGTGGGTCCTCGAGCCATTGTCCTTGTGAGGGATCGGGGATCTCAGCGGAATGGGAGTTTATCTGTCATCTCTATAAACTGCAAGACTCCGCTGACATGGAGGGAATTACTGAGGGAGGGAGAACAAGAGAACGGGATAAAGAGAGAGAAGAAGCGTGAACTGATGTAGACAGAAAAGTGAGTTGTATTGACAAGGTGGCAAAATAGACGGAGGTGGGGATTCTGGGGAAACTAGGGGAGCCAGTGTCCAATCTGACAGTTCCTCAGCCTTCATCCTCACTTTGCGAAGCCGCGTCACGACGTCTGAGAAAGTGGGGCAACATCAAGACCCGCGGCTTACCGAGGGAGGGGGCCGTCGCAGACCTCCCACCGCCCAGCGCCTCGCCTGTTCATCTCTATCGGGGGATTAACAGGGACCGGGAGTCGTCCGGAACGAATCTTATGCTTATCTTCCTCAAACGGCATTGCTGAGCACCTGTCCCTGATGGCTGACAACATGATTGAAGATTCTGATCACTACACTGAAAAGGATGATGTGCAGTGGGGCTACGAGGAAGGTAAGAAATGCAGCGGTTGTGAAATATCAGAGCTCCATTCTTTCTCCTACTTGGAACCCGAAAACTTCGTACCGTAACAAGGCTTTCAGGATTAAAATTTCCGCTGTTTCATTTTGGTTTTTGAAATTTTGTCCGTTTTCTAGTGTCACCAAATACTTAATATTGTCAGTCAGTAGGCTACTTATTACTTAATCTTGCCTCTTGTACTGTCAGGTGCTTTCAACAAACATCAAAGCATCTTCTGCAATTTTATAGACCGTGGATTTAAAGGTTGTATTCTCACGTGTGCAGAATGCAGTGAAAGTCTTGCATGATGACCCACAGACTCATAACATTCACCTAGAACAATAAGTAAGCAATAATGGATGCAGTCCAGTAGCATATGCAACATTACGACGTAAGTGTAAACTGTTGAGTTACAGACGAAATAGAAAACTACGGAAGTTCAATTATACAGAATAAAAGTAATAGTATTTTTAGCAAGCCCTGCATGTCCTTCTAAACCACAAGAAAACTGTATTAAATTTTTATATTTGAAACTTTGCATTTTATTATCTGTCAGACTGGTAGGCTATTTAAGAAATATCGAAGTAGTATTTTTTTTCTAAATGGGTAAAGCCTTCTATCCAAATAAATTACGTGAAATATTTAGGCCAACATTTTTATTTCCAAAGCAAGCCACTCTGGGTTTATCACTTTTTTATAACTAAATGTTAACAATTGGCATCTTACTGTGAGTCGTGAACCGTCCAATCGAAGCACCTTGTTATCCAGGCATCGGGCTTGTGTTCGTCTTATCAAACGTGAATTACTGCCTGTGAATGTGAACGTGAAGCTGGCCCTGAGCGGTGACACACGGGTCAGGGATAGAAACGCATCGTATAAGTTTTACCGAACTTGAATCAGCTGTGTGGATGACTGCAAGAGTCCGTTTGGAGTTAAGAATCATAAAAATAAATGAATCCTTACATACATTTTGTGTAACCGCAGGGGGTCCCATCACGGTGGGTACGGACGCATGGCATAAACAACCCAGGATAGGAGACAAAATTAATAAACGGATGAACAATCGAAACCAGAGATACAGTTTTAATGATTTCCATATCACACACGGTTGCTCTAAACTGGCATGGATATGGATTTGATTGCGTGTCTGCATTGTGTTCTAACTGTGCAAGCATTTGTTAGAACTGGATTAACATGCATGGTCATCCACGTGAATAATGATCGTGTTAAAAAAAATTCCATGTGTTTTGTGAGTTAAGCTATTGTTCTATTTGACCTCTATCCTTGTGAATGCGCTACAATAAGTCGGAATCTTTTCATACAAATATTTTATGGTTAAGTTAAACATCCAATACCAAAATGACTAGGGAGAATTTGATGAATGGATAGATGAGAGAAATTGTGTTTAGAATCTCCTGGAAGAGCTTAAGACTTACTGTAATGATTTGAGGAAAAACTTCCAAAGGACTAGCTTTTCTTAAAAATAAACATACATAAATTTTACTCTTCGTCAATACTCAGCCATGAATCCCCATATTTTATATCTCGAGATATTATTTTCTTCATAATGAAAGCAAATTTTATCGACACTAACATGGGATGTTATGTATTCAGGGGAGTAACTATCTACTTGAATGTCTAGACACTACAACACACTTTAAATTGCACTTTAAATGTAAATTAGGTGAAAGCGTCCGTCAAGAACATAAAAATCTCACGGGGGTAGGCACTGACCAGGGGATTTGTATTACTTTATTGCCTCATACTATCTGCAACATTTATGTCTTTATAATCACATCATTCTCTTAAACAAATAAAAAAGACCTATGAGAAATTTCTGACTGTAAAATAATATCAACAACCCTCAGTCATATATTATGTACAAAATAGCAGCAGTACGTATTTGCATCTCCCATAAAATCAAATGTTCCTGCTATCCAAGGACACTGTCAGAGCAGACGCTACGTCCATGTGGGGAGGGTAGGCAATCCGAACAGCCCCTGGCTGCTAGCTAACCGGGTCAGACTTGTCCAAGGTCACTCAGCCTCCCTCCACCACCTACAAATGACAGTTGACCAGATTTTCGTGCCAGTAATGATTTAACACGAACGAATCTACTTCCCTCAAACATTGAAACGGCTCAGTTCTCTGAATGTATTTATCCTGGATGCGCGGCAATACGTCTGTTCAGTCTATTTAAGTGAGAAATAGCTGTAATTTATCTCTGCTGGAAGCAGCTCAGGAAATGATTTATGAAAATGAGCAGGCTTGGCTCCAGCTGGTAAACAAACCAGACTGAAAAATAGTGATGTAAGTTCGGAAAAGCAATACTTTACGGTTAATCTGCTCAGTTCATGAATCACTGCCTGGCTTGTGCGTCGAAGCTCACCGGTGAGGGAAGACAGTTTTGGCCCTTGCAAGCTTCCGTGAACCTCAGAGCAGGCAGGGGAAACTTTATGGTCAGAGGGGTTGCAGCATTGCAATCCAGCACAGGGGTTCAATGACAGGAATGTTTGGCATTTTTCTGTCAGCTCAGGTTTATTCTTACGTGTGGGAAGGAAATGTATGTATTGATTTAGCAGACGCTTTTATTCAACACACAATTGAAGCAGCAGGATCAGCTGGTTTCTGGACCAAGTGGGGGTGAAGAGTCTTGTTCAAGGGCCAAATGGCTAAATCACTCTGCCAGCCACAGGACTTGATCCAATGACCTTCTGGTGACTTACATGGCAGCTGAACCCACCGAGCCACACACCATCCCAATTAACTGCTCCGCCGTTTGTCTCCTAGGTGTCGAGTGGGGCCTCCTCTTTCCGGAAGCCAATGGTGAGTGTCAGTCTCCCATCAACCTGAACTCTCGGGAGGCGCGCTACGACCCCTCCCTCCTGGAGAGGAGACTCACGCACAACTACGTGGTGTGTCGCGACTGCGAGGTCATCAACGACGGGCACACCGTGCGCATTCTGCTGAGGTCCAAGTCAGGTAAAGCCGGTGACTCCTTAACCCATAAGCGCCTTGTGATTGGGTGGGCTGATCCTCTAGAGAACTGGTCTGGTCCTAGGAGACGGAGATCCCTTCAGGGCGTACCCCAGTGTTATGCTGCCTGAGATAGGATCCAGACCCACTGTGACCTAGCCCAGTGATTCTTATCTAGTTTAGCCTCAGGACTGACATTGTTCCTTGGTCAGTAAGTCATGGCCCAAATTCACTGTAAAAGTTGTTGACCAGGGCACGATGAAATATTTTGTTTAGCATGCCTCCCTTGAAAATCATCTCACCAAGTTTAGAAACACCTAGGCCAGGTCAACTGAATAGAAGATGGATGGATGGTTGGATTGTTCAAGGCAACCCATCCAGATGTGTCTCAGCCTGGTGATCAGCCCTACTTGAAATGGGCTCCAGGCCCCTCCCACAGCTAATTGATGAGTGGATGGATGGATGGATGGATTGTTGGGGTGCTGGGAATGGGTGACACCTTAGTCAGGATGGCAGCATGTGCAAACCCAAGAACAAAGAATTCAGCGTAGATGGCGAAACATTTGACTTGAAATGTGCAGTTTTTGCAGCTTCTACCTACAGTTCGCTTATGACAGAGTCATATCTTATCCATCCTGTTTCTGGCTTATTTTACTTTTGTAAGAAAGCAGTCTGAGAGACCTATGGTGCATGACAATGAATTATGAAAATGCACAAAAGATCATGTTAAAGTGAGATTTTATTGAGAGATTTACAGTAGACAGCAGGAAATGAAAAACACAAATAGATCCATAAATCAGATAGTCGATTCTCTGAAGTGCTCATGTGGATTTATATGTATTACTGTAAAAATGACAGCTTACCTTGCGAATATACTTATAGTGATTTATTGATGATATGATAATTGCTGGGGGGGGGGGGGGGGGGCTGAGTTTTGGTTTAAAAATATTCAGAACACCGGTTGGGGCAAATAAAGAAACGATGGAAATTTATT
>JABFDZ020000084.1:15810534-15831192 GCA_019775955.2 Pollimyrus isidori | reverse complement strand
GCCCCTTAACATCCATTTGAAGTGGCTTATTGGGAAAGCTTCCAGTCAAAGGCAAATAAAACTAAAGTATTTTTAATACAGCGCTGCATGAAAGTCTTAAGCCATCAAAGGAAATGCTTAAAGCTGTTTATCTTGCTAGTAAAAGTGTATATTTGCTCCGGGAAAAATAAAACCAGTACAATTCATCATTAGAATGTACGAACCTGAACAGTAACCCATTAAAAAGTAACAAGAGTTTCTTCTGTTCTCCGAAAAGTCACCGATCTCTCGCCGGACGGCTAGATGAACACCGCTTCACTTCCCAAACCTCTCCTCAGGGGCACCTCAGCTATTCCATGCATTTGGTGAATTTCACCATCAACCCAACAACTGCGGGCGTGCGTGGGTGACGAAGGCGGTGGGCAGTGGAAGCCTGATGATTAGGGAAGCGTGCTGGTGTCCAGATTGCTGGCTTGAATCCATGAGCAGGAATGTACCACTGGGATGCCCTGAATATGGTGCCGCCATCTCGGTGTTAAATGCTGTAATAGTCGCCCACTACAGTAAAATCCAGTTATAACAGACTTCAAGGGACCTGGCGAAACAGTCCGTTACAGCCAGAGTTGCTGCACGCCCAGGACACAACTACAGGACACCATTTACTCATGCCACACACCAGCAGATACACTTGTGGTATAGGTTATTATATGGTATAGGTTATTATATTGCACATGTAGTAATCCAACCTTACTTGACCAGATGTGTGATTATATAATAATTCCGACTCCGTATCTGCGCTGGATATCACCGGCACGCCACACGGCTTGTAGGCGGAGCTGCGTGTCCGTTATACCCGAACAGAACTACAGCTAAAAGCGGCCCTGGGGACCAAATTGTTTGTCCATTATAAGTGAAATCCCGTCATATGCGAGTCCGCTATATCCAATGCTTTTTCTACATGTTTTTAAAGGCGCACGGTGGGCCGATAAAGATCATCTAAGTACTTTCTTTGGCTGCCTAAGACTATTGCACAGTACCTTAGATATATAGCACAGCCTGCCTTTGACTGTCAGTTTTCCGGCTCATCACAAATAGCCACTGAATATCCACAGTAAGGTGGCCAGACATTGTCACATGAGAACATACAGAGTTCTGTGGACTTTATTGACACAGCTGCTGGGAGCGGACAGTGCATGCACTGTGTTAGCTGTCAGCTGGTACCAGCCTCTGATTGCCCATTTTATAATTATAATGAATATCACATGCTAGATGCTAATGGATAAATCAGTA
Organism: Pollimyrus isidori; assembly: GCA_019775955.2. Taxonomy (NCBI): domain Eukaryota; kingdom Metazoa; phylum Chordata; class Actinopteri; order Osteoglossiformes; family Mormyridae; genus Pollimyrus; species Pollimyrus isidori. The sequence goes on along the minus strand of JABFDZ020000084.1, from coordinate 15,829,923 downwards.
AGCTATAACCCTTCGAACGGGACCCCCCAGCTTTGACGGTGATGTCACCGAAGCGCCCAGAGGTGGTGATGGTTTCCGTTTAGCCGTGGCTTGGGGCCGAGACTTTGCCAGTAATAGTCATGATGCAGTAAAGCCTTGCTTGTTTATTTACCTGAAATCCAGGGTGTTTCCCCTCCCATGGTGCATTGGTGTTTTGTCTGAACTCTTTGGCTGGGCTCGAGTGTCTAAAAAGCATTGCATTTTCGTAATGTGTACCTTTTTTAACATATCATTAATTTTTTAAAATTTAAAATGTAATTATGCTTCACTCAGCAAAGGGTGAGATGAATCTACAATCGCCTGTTTTGGATGCTTTGGTTAAGCGACCATGTCTGTCTTTCCGAGGCCCGAGTGAAAGAACAAAGCAGAGCTGTGAGATGTATGTATGACCTCTGGAAGTGGGGTTTTTTTTCCTGTGGTCTCTTTCCAAGGTAAAGTCTGGCCACTTGCACGTTTGGCTGAGATGCCCACCCCAACACGTAGCCCCCTTCCTTATCATGGTTTTAGTAAGCTGTAGCAAATTACCCTTTGTGGTAAAAGGCCCTGCCTGTCATTCCTCTTATGGAATGAATGGCAGGAGATGACATCACGGTTTTGTCTCCATCGCCGCATATTGCATATGTCAGGTGCGCGCCATACATAGAAACCCACATCCCTGTCTGTGTTTAAACGCTATTTCCTCACACAGCGGTTTGTCTGCGTTGGTCCTGGATGCATGAATTCAGCAATAGAAATATCCCCTTAAATGTTTACGATCTGAAGATTGGACAAAGGCAAATTTGGCACTTAATCTGTGTTAAACACGAATTCTGCATGCATCAGCTTGGAAGCTGGGCTGTTGTGTGGCTCAGCAGATTAGGACGCCGTGCCCGCGATCAGAAGGACGGTAGTTGAAATCCTGCGATTGGCGGAGTGATGTCACCGGGCCCCTGAGCCGGGCCCCTAACCCCCCACTGCTCCAGAGACTGGCTCACCCTGCCTTCTCAATCGCGCGTCACGCTGGATATTAGCGTCTGCCCGATAAATGTAGGTCTGATGTAGGTGAAGTGCTCCGTCCCCGCTGGCTGGTAACCATGGCGACGGTAAGCCCTTATACTCTGACCCTGACCTGGATGAGTCCCCGCAGATCGAGGAATTCCGGAGGCTGCGGTCCCACGTCAAAGGGGCGGAGCTTCCCGAGGGGAACGACGGAATGCTGGGGGATAACTTCCGACCCACGCAGCCCCTGAGCGACAGGGTGGTGCGGGCCGCTTTTCAGTAGGCCGCCCGCCCTCTGGACCTCCGGCACTATGCTCCATGGGTAAATATGGGACGTCTTTTTTTCCGGTCTGTTGCGGCGTCACTGGCGTCGTTACAGCAGAGGGAATGGTACCCGCATGCATTTAAAACCTTACGTGTTCAGTGTCTTTTAAAGGAGAACATTATAGCCAAAAAGTCTGTTCCTGTATTGAATGGAAATCATGCGATTGTTAGGTTAAATCTAGCACCGGATGGATCATGCAGTCATATGTCTATTATATAAGGGAAATGTGGGATTGATGCTTCCTTTTTCTGTAAAAGCTGTATGTTTTGGGCAGAATCATGTCTCGAACTATATTTGACTGGATAGTAATTTTTTCCGGTTTTTCCCTCTGACGGCATTTTATTTGTCGCTCACCTCACTTACGTCTCCACGCGCCATTGCTGTCGTGGCAGAATAATAATGCTGTCGGTCGTCCTGGAAGCCTCACTTTCGCGAAATAAGGGCAAGAACTCCCACAGGTATTCATCACCGCTGAGTAAAGTAACAGGGCCAATCTCCCGGCGAGAAAAAAAAAAAAAACCCATTTCTCTTTAATCTAGGCCTTGTGTTTCATGTATCTTGAAGCCCTATCTATTTTAGTGGGCACGGGGGAGCACCTGAAGGCTATGTGCTAAATCGTCATTTTAAGAATAGAAGTAATTTGCTCTAAAACGAGGGCACAGGAATGGAGGGTGTTTTACACCCTCTGTAGTATACCAGAGATGGGCAAATCTGGACCTTGAGGGTATGCTGAATTTCTATGCATCCCTTCAGCCTCCGGTCGAAAACACTGCTTGGACAGTAAGCATGTGCATAATGAGGTGTGTTGGGGGGGGGGAGCGTTGCGACTTAAAGACTGCCCCCCACCCCTTCGTTATCTTGGCACCGCTGCTGCAGATTCTTGCTGGGTGAGCGAAATGGTCGGAGTTGATTGGTTGCTATTTCTGATCATTTGTGAACAAGGTGAACGCTTTTGCCCAGAGCAATACACAACTAGGGAGTCAGGGGTCAAGATCTACCAGCATTTAGGGTTAGGGACCATGCTGAAGGGCCCGCCGGTCGTATTAGCCATGTCATTCGAACCCATGACCTACCAGACACGAGCTGAGAAGGCTGAGCTTCTGAGCTGCACACCGCCCCCTGTTGGCTGTAGAAAACTTGGAACATCCTACACATAATGGCAGTTATGACAGGCCTTTAATCAGAATGTCTGAAACACACATGCTCCCTCTGGTGTTGGGACATTGCAAATACAAGATTATAACTATAAGCCAGTTAAAATGTAGAAGGACACTGTTTAGATCTTCTTTGTCCATTTTACCTTAAGGGATTTTAACCAGCAAACAACAAATGTTCCCAGGTTTTTGGGGAACATTCCTTAAATGATGCTGGATAATAACCAAATCTCTTTAAAAGCATATTTAGATTAAAAAAATATATTGCATTAGCAGTCTTATGTAGCACTTGGAACCAGCTACTGCTTCTCCACAAAAAGAAAATAAATTTGACACTATTTTAAGCAGATAACACAAACATTAACTTACACACACACACACACACACACACTCCATGTAAGACCTGCTGTGATCGGATGGCTGCTGGTTCGAGTCCCATGGCTGAGAGTGATGTCAGCATTGGGCCCTTGAGCAAGGCCTGCAATTGCCCCATTAATCTGTGCCAACCAGTTCAGAAAATGATTAAGGGTAGAAAAACATTATATACTAACATGGGGCAGTATTAGCAGTCCTACTTACAGATTTAATAACTTAAATTGCACTTGTTATGTTGACTTTTTAAATTGTCCACATTACAGGCCCACAAGAAGGAAGAGAATGATCCTTAACCTTATGTTACCTCCTGCCATTGTTTTCTCAGAAATTTCTGGAAGCATACACATAAAAACAAGCCCTGCCCTATTATCCACTGCTAAGCATGAGGGTGTTTTTGCTTTCAGTGTTAAAATAATTGCAAATTAAGATAATAAGTTGAAGGTTATCAACAGCCTCCAGTATATTTGTACTACTTTTCCGCGCAGGAAAGCCTGGGATTATTTGTAGCAGTGAGATAAAAATGATAAGCATACACAGATGCATCCTGGTTTGGGAGGACACTGGGGAGATAAGATCGGGCCTGCAGTCGCTAAGGCGTCCAGCTCTCTGAATTCCTCGGGATGTTGCTCTGCCAGATCCTGGACATGGACCTGAGTAATTGGGCCCACTTTCAAGTTCAGGCTGATTTGTAGCCTGGCTGTTTTGTGATGAGGTGTATCTTCAGCCGTATGCCCAGTGCTGCCTGTGATAGGGTCTAGGCCCCCCCACACCATAATCCTGATGACAGGAAGATATAAAATACAGGGAAGGGACGAGGGTCCGCAGGTTAGGATGGGATCAGAAGGTTGCTGGTTCAAGTCCCTTGGTCAGCAGAGTAATCTCACTGTTGGGCCCTGAGCAGTGCTCTTAAATCAAATGAGACTGGCTGACCCCGCTCTATCAGTTGTATATTGCTTTGGATAAAGGTATCTTCTAAATATTTTAAATGTATTTGTACTATGATGTAAAGGATGCTGCACAACTGTTAAATAATTCAGATGAGTGCAGGTTTTCCCCACTTTATGAACGTCTGCTTTAGGCTGCTTCGTTCTTACGAGAGACCTAACTACCATCTGTTTTCGCTATCTGAAAGAAAGCCGAAGAGGATTTTTGCTTTTACGAAAAAAGGAGAAAAGCAAGAGTGGCATTTAGCATTTGCTTATCAGCGAGCCAATTATAGATATATAGTCATATGGTGTAAAACGACGTTTCCCTCAGCAAGTGATCACATATATGAAAGCGGTCAAATAAGATTATAATGGAAAAATTCACTGAAAAATCACCTGGCCGCATTGTGGCCGGCAGAACATCACAGCACAATGCATTACTCATGTTTTTTCTGGTGTAAACAAACCTACTTCGTTGCCAGTCGTATAAACGTATAGGCTGTACAGTTATGTACAGTACATATTACTTCACAATAAACCTGTAACATATTACATTTACAATTATCAACTGCAGGCACATTGGGTCACTCCAGGGACCGTCTGACCCTCTGCTCTCCAAATCCTGTGTTGCTTTGGATAAAAGTGTCTGTTAAATATGAAAATGAGTGGGTTTCATAAGATTTTTTTGTTTGTTTTCACACTGGATACAAAAAGCTAGTGAAGTTATGTTATACATGAAGACGTTGGCAAGACAAGCATCTTCCAGGAACATGGAAGCAGAGCTTGGTCTCTCTCTAGCACATATAAAGAATGCTGGCCGTACCTCTTACTCTTCTGATGACAATGCTGGCCTTTGAATTCAAAATAAGAGTGTCTTTCTGTCTCTCTTTTCCCGCAGAGTGAGGGGGAGAGGAACATCGGCACCACAGTGCCCCCTGTGGACACCGGGTGTACCTCCTCCGAACATGGTTCACAACAGCAACATCGTATTGCTCACAGTCGCCCATCCAGCTCTGCTCTTGGGGCTCTGCTCCCGTGACCTGCTGTTCTGAGACCTGCCAGTAGGGGTCACCAGATGCCTCAGCAGCCTTTTAGAACTGGAAAGCACTCCTACTGTAGGGAATCAGCACCAACGTAACTTAGCTAGACAGCAATAATGTAGACAGAGTGTCGCAGGCTAACAAGAAGCTAGGACCATAACACGGTGTGACTCGTTCTGTTGTTCTGTTGTTGCCTAAGGTTGTCTTGTAGTATGTGCTCAACATGTAGGTATTCTGATGCAAAATATACATTTTAAGGGTAGCAATGAGTACCTGGTATGACGTATATAGATGGCTTTTTCCGCAAGATTTGAACTTAGATTGAATTTTGTAGAAGTATAGTTATATGACAACCCACTCACATGGCACTGTGAAGCACCAGGCATTTTGCTTGGGTGTACATATTCTACTAAGCACGAGTCTATCGCAGGGCTCGTGCTGATGACCAGTTGCAAGTTGGGGCCCATCGAGTGAGGAATTCTGATTGGCTGGCTCATGCCCCTAATATTTACCTCACTTCCTCTGAAGTAAGAACGGATGCCTGGCAAATGGCAGAGACTCACAGAGGCTCCGTGTTTATGAACAGGAATTGGGCAACAAAGAGTGCCATGTGACTTTCCTTGTGTGGTCTCACACAACATCCCCCACCAGGGAGAGGCTATGGAGTGAAATACTGGAAGTTCATTATGTTTACACAGGGCTGTCGTTTTCCACGCAGATGAGCAAACAGACCTACTCATTCCTGAGTCGTGTTAGGAAACACAGGCATATACGGTGTGCAATAAAGGACAAACTGAACAGCTGTCTGTGCTTCTTATGTTTGTGTTTGATTTACACCCTGCATTATCTTGTTCTTTCTTACAGTATTAAAGTGCTACTTCTCTCCAAACAGGCTCAGCTTTGTAGAATGTTCCAGTGCTGCGTCAGCTGGTCCGTTTGCCAGGTGAATGATATTGGTATAAGTCTTCCAAAAGCAGGGCCAGGATACAGTGGGCTGGGACACAGTGAGTTATGATGCAGTGCGCCAGGATGCAGTAGACTGGGATACAGTGGGCCAGGATGCAGTAGACTGGAATACAGTGAGTTATGATGCAGTGGGCCAGCATGCAGTAGACTGGGATACAGTGGGCCAGGATGCAGTAGACTGGGACACAGTGAGTTATGATGCAGTGGGCCAGGATGCAATAGACTGGGATACAGTGAGTTATGATGCAGTGGGCCGGGATGCAGTGAGCTGGGAATCTGGGTTGGGAGGCAATGAGTTATGACACAGTGATTGGAACGCAGTGAAAATTATTATTACATTAACTTTCAAAATGAAAAATCTGCATGAAAATCTATGCTACAAACACCAGAGATCAAGACTATAAGGGCACTATATGGTTTAGCATCAAAAGCCTTCAACTCACTCAAAACAATTAACTCATGTCTCAAAAGCAAATAATTCGACCAATGAATTAGTCAGTGCAACCAAAATGAAAAGTACAATCAACATCGTTTTAACCATGAGTCAAAATGTTTAGATATACTGTGAAAATGTTAGCATAATTTTGCTCCAGATCGTCACGATTCTGAATGATTGTTGTTTCTCCCTTTCTCATTGTCACCGAGTGATTATTTTTCTTTAGCAAACTGATACTTATTCATATCAAAGACACTAGTTTCAACATTATGTAAAAGCATGTTTTATGTAACTTTTATGTAAATACTGTCATTATGTAACAGTATGTAAACTTAATTGGCAAGAGAAAGCACTTGTATCCACATGTAACTTCAGATCTCAAGACACAGTACTGCAGCAAACAGAAAAGTCACACAGCACTGTATAACACAAAAACAGCAAAACAGAAATACAAGAACAACACAGTCGTGTACTGAATCAACAAAGTCATATCACCGCAGTTTATAGAATATATTTTTTAATTATTTTCACAGCTTGGTTACCTGTTTTGTATGTGGTGAACAACACAATCATCACATAGATATATATTTCTGGATGTAAAATTATTACAATGAGAACCTACATAGTCTCTTTTGGCCCACAAGACTAAAGCAACCGATAGTTGTGCCAAATTATGACAGTTGTACAAAACCATTTGCATATATGGAGTAAAACATTTGGGAACTTGTGTGAAGCAATGAGAAATGATGTTCTGCTGTGCAGAAGTGACATTAAGGTGTGGGGATTAAACTCATTGCTTTGCGAATGTTGTTTGTCATTTTCAGAAATGCTTCAAAGCAATTGAGAAAAACTAATAGTTTAGTCATTCAACTGACACTCACAGTGTGGCTATTAATAAGGACTGGCGATGTTTCCCTTCACGGCTATTTGTGTTTATATGCCCTGAAATAGATGAAGTAGTGTGTAATTAAGGTAGTGCATATAATGGAAAATGAATTACTCGCCAATAGGAGAATGGTGTGTAGGTTTGGTGTATGTGGTGGTTGGGGCACATATTTATGCCGTCGACACGTAAGATAAGAATGGGGAAATGTTCCAGCCTGTGGTGAGCTGTGTGTGAGCTGGGAGGACTGAAGATGCCAGGAAGCAGCAAATTAGCATCAGTTGCTAACCCCAGTCAGTAGGGCTCGCATAATTGCATGCTGACTGCACGGCCCTCTGTTCCTTAATGCATTAGATCATAGGCAATCTTACCGGGGGGTGCAATCGCACCCCCTACCAGTCAGATGAAATGCAATTAAAGGCAATCAGTCACCTGCTGCTTATAGCAGAATGAGAAGTGGCATTTTCTGGCATCATTAGTTAAATTACAAATATGATGAATAATTGTCAGAAGTTGCATATATATCAACACTGGTCAAAGGTGTCGCATGTAAATACCCATAATGCATTTGACAGCTCATTAAAAATAAACATAACAGATGAGCCAATATGACAGATGAGTCTTTCAGGACTCTTTAGTCAAGTGATAATTTATTTGTTTAGCACATTTAAAAATAGCAGCTGACCAAAATGCTGCACAATTTGACAAAAAATCAAAAACAAATAGAAAGCAAAAAGATCAGTCAGCTTGAAGAGACTAAAACATTACCTCAGTTCAAGATCAGACATGTTACCTGCATATACAACTTGACTTCCAGAGTATTCCAAATGACCCTTCATTGACAACCGACCCTGGTGATGGTGTGAGCAGGAGACATTTAACTAGTTTCCAAAACAAATTTTGATTGTTTTTACTACCCATAATGGTCATCGAGTAATCAAATTTTTGCACCTTTCATTTTTTTTTTCAAATTCAAGACATAGATTATGTTTTTTACTGGTGCACAAAATGAGCCGTGCATGAACATCACCTTGTTCAAAGAACAAAATCAACACAATACATGAACTTACAACAAATTACATACACCAGTACGCTCCGTGATACATGTGAACCCATGTTGTACATATTCGTCCGACCACTTTCTTCTTTTGCCCGACATAGTTAGTATGGATTAAAATATTAACAAAAAAATCACACCAAGTACTACCATGACAGTCACACGTTGACTACTGAGCGCGCTCAGTTCCCCGCAGCACTGATTGGCCAAGCAGTGTAGCATGATCATCTGCAGCCAGTGATGGCCAAGCAGGGCGGGTCATCACGAATTTACACGATAATTCGGGCGTGTCCGGACCCCCGCGGCGGAGGCCCTGCCGAACCCCTGAGACCGACTCACCGAACCCCTAGGGTCCGATCGAACCCAGGTTAAGAACCACTGATCTAAATAAAACTAAAATGTGTTTCTTGTGCAATTACTTACTACAGCTACTCTTTTCTTAAATAAACCCGCATAAAATCAGACACAAGGCACCCGATAAATTCATCCTTAATTCATTTGATGGCACATTTGTCCATCATCAACGTAAACCGTAGTCAATAAAAGGACTGGGTACGACAGAAACCATAGGACTCCACTAAGACACTGATGATGGAAAGGGATCTACTGAGATTGCTGTCATTCCTTCTAAGAACCAAAAGTTTGTTTCCTACAAATTCTGTACGGTAGCTAAAGGACAATGACCACCAACTGTTTAATCATCGACTCATCCATTGATTCATCACACACATTTATTGAGTGACATACAGGTGGGTCTGCAGGGTCAGCTAGTCCCTCCGCAGCAATTGGGGGCTAAGGGCCCTGCAACTCTGTTCATCATGGGACGTGAACTGGTAACCTTCCGGTTAAGAGTAAAACCTAACTCGCTGAACCACCCCCCCAAGGAAAACATATGAAGACATTATTTTTTATTCATGTTTCATACGTGTAAGTAGAAAACTTATTCAGCTAGCTAGGATCTTTGTACTCCGTGCAATATTTATCTAGTGATTCATTCAGTTTTTGAAACTGGGGGGTAGATAGATAGATAGATAGATAGATAGATAGATAGATAGATAGATAGATAGATAGATAGATAGATAGATACTTTATGACATTATATACATGTAAAATATCTCTATTTATTTGATGCTCAGCACATGTTCAGAGGATTGTTTGAACAATTCCCTCATGGCTGCTCTCTTGTAACGACAACAAGATTATCTTAACATCATTTTTCCGCATGTGAGGAGTATAATGAGAAGCTTTTATTACCCCGACTTCCAACGGAGTGCTTAATTGGCCTGTCGCATTAATGGGACCTCACATGTTGTGCCAAATTAAGTGCCTCGTTCAGTCGATGCGAAGGCTCTGCCTCCCTAATCATCATTAGCGCTAAATTAGGAGGGGGACGGCAAAGGCGCCAAGGGCCGCGAGTAAACTAACAGCACACAACAACAAAAACACATCCATTTCTGCTCTCCTGTCCTTCACTCTAAAGACATGTATTGCTTTACTAATTTCAATGAAGATTCAAAGCTTTGATCATGAGCAAAGTTCTCCAACACACACAGCGGTAGGTTATCACCCCTTTTATAAACGGGGGGCTTTATTGTTCCTGATCCATCTCGCCCCAGATATTTCAAAAGGTCAATCAATGTCTAGTGAGCAGAGTCAGGGGATTGCAGCTAACTAGCTGGTTAGCAGAACATTCTGCTTCAGCATTCCCTAAATAAGAAATGTGTTTATTTAATATTTATTGTAGTGACTGTTTGTGGCCAACAGGGGGCTCAAACCTCAGGAGCCCCACACAAATGTGTGGCTTGAATAGAGGTAAATGGTTATTAGTGTGTATACAGAACACTGCAAGCAGACACAACGCACACTTTACGCAAACTGTATATGATTCTCCTCAAGCTGTGGAAAAACTCAAACATACACAAACACAGAACGTGGCACAAACAGTTACCCATTTACTAGTCAAATGTGCTGGAACACAGATAACCGATCAATATTTAATGGTATATTAGTGAGTTATGCCTGATTAACTTGCACGAAAGCTGTTATTCATTAAATGGCTCGATGTCCTTCCAATACCATACCTGTAGGGGGCGAACCAAGACAATCTAATGAAGAGGATGGCACCACAAACCCATCAAACACATTCCTTTTTTTCAGGCTTGCCAGTGCTTGATGTTCTTGTTGGGGTAAAAAGGCTGATTACTGTTATCCTATCAGCATGATGCCTCAGCCCATGGATATAGTGCATATTTTGGCTCCGCATATCTGGCCTTGCAATAGAAATGTTGCTGGTTTGAATACTCTGGTCGGCTGAGTAGCCACATCTGTGTCAGGCTCTTGAGTGCGGTTCTTAACCCCCCTAAAAATCCTCCAGGGCTGCTAGATGAATGTCTGACCCTAAGCTTCACTCTCACTTCTATGTGTGTATTTGTCTAAAAAAAGGAGAGCATGATGGGATATGAGAAAAGTAGCACATTCCAGTGTATGTATATAAATGGAAAATAGTTGGCATTGCATCAATTCTGTATCAGAACTTACATTGGGCACTCCTGGAGGAGAAACCTATGCTGAAAGAGGATCCGGGCTTGGATGGGACTCAGTAACACTTTGGCTCATCTAGATGTGTGGTTTTCAGTAACAGGAGACGCCGTGCCTGCTTTGTACGACATGGAGACAGTGTCTGTTCCCTCCTCTGGCAGGGATCCCGATTCTCATTCCTCTCTCATGCAGTTATTGTCATGTAGACAAAAATCACTCCAGTTTCGGAGGTAAAAGCTTGGCTTCTGGGCTCAAATGGATTTCAGGACAGTTCACAAAGGTGTTCGGTTACTTCAGGTTGTCCTCCCGCGCTCATAACGTCCGCTTGTGTTCTGGAAAACTGATATGCCTCTCTGAAATGATTATGTCTATGACAGACACACTTCCCTGGTCTATGATCCACACAAACCGCCTCAGTCATCATGAATTGCTCTTTCTGTTCAAGTTCTGCTACAATGAAATTAGACACACTTTCTGAATCCCCTAAACCCAATAAACAAAAAAAATCTAGACTAGAAGCTAAAGAAACTATCATCTCTCCTGACAAGGAAATTCTAGAATGTTCCTTTAATAGCATTCAGCTATGTCCTGATGCCAGGCCAGATTTTTGGAAAGCAGGGAAGGCCCAGAGGTGCTTTTTTCACGCAGAGATGTGACACGATGCAAAGCAGGAGAGCAGGTGACAGATGCAGAAAAAGCAGCTGTTACCTTGTAGGCATATAACCAGTCAGTAGGGGGCGCCATTGATTTCAAACCCCTACCTACCTACACACACATCACAAAGAGTCTGAAAGAGCTTTTTGTAGCTTGGTTAAACCTGAACGCTGTCACCTACAGTATGTAGCCGGTGGAACACAAGGCATTAGCATCACGAGAAGTGATGTGGTTTTGTCTCTGCAACACGTCATTCAAGTTCAGTCAATGATCATTACAGATCAGTTTAGCACGCGTGAAAAACCACGTGACATACGATTCTCATAAAAATAGTAATATGAGAATGACCAAACACAGCCTTGCCTTTCTCCTGTTGTTGACGCCATGAACGGAATTCTTCCTGACTTATTAGAAGTACACCCATGTGCACTGAATTCTCGACTCATTTGTAAAAAGCCAAAAACGGTTTCACAGCCATTTGTATATGAGACACGAAGACCAAAATATTCTCTACAGTGTAAAGTGGAGCCTCTTTCCCAGAACTTTCAGCAAAGTGTGAAGCTGACAATATGGTACCAGGGAAGAAAGGCTGAGATAGAGGCTTTACTACCCCCATGGCCCAAATTTGAACGTGTTCCCAGTGAACAGTTCCATGTTTGTCCACAAGGGGGCACTCTGGATGCACCCAGCGCCTCGCATGTGAGACAAAGACCACATCTCACAGGGCAACTTCTTTCTGGGATTAAGCAGAACCGTTCATAAGTGAAAAGCAAATATCAGTGACAATAGAGCCTGTCTCAGTTGACATTTCTATTATCACATTTTTCCCTTGATTTGCTGGATTAGATTAGTGTTTGTTTAAACGGGTACAAAGACTGTTAAAAAAAAAAAAAACGCCCTGTTTGATTTAGTAATTTGTGTAATACCAAACCTATCCCTAAAAGCATACAAAACAGGCGCTCAACCAAAGCCTGACTCCACAGTCTCTGCTCTGCCGTTGATGTGACGCGGCTCCCGTACCACAGCCGAAACGCTATTCCGCTCAATCGTTTCTGAATAATTTACCTGTCAAGTTGCATCGCTGAAATTCATGACTTACGTTCGAGCAGCCTGGTGGCGAACCCAAAAATGATTGGCCAACTCTGTGGAGGTTAAATGTGGAGAAAAGAGAGTTGCTGAGGAAGATGGTATGTCAGTCAAGGCCAACAAGGTTTTGTAGGGGATACATTTCAGGCTAAAGCCCCAAACCTTCTAGTAAGAAGTAGGGTTTTAGACATATTAATTGCCTAGTAAAGTGAGAGTCATTTTTCCTTTTGGAGAAAAAAGGGCTAATGTCAATAGAGCAATTATGGGTTACAACCTTACTCAAGGGCCCAATGATAACATCAATCAACTCATACTGGGATTTGAACCTTCAACCTTCTAATTACTCACGTCAGCCCAACCCTCTGAACAACACAACATAAATGCCCAAAGCATAGCAGCTTGTCCTGCTTGTATCACTATTTGATTGCTATGTTTCACTTATATTTGACCCACTGTTGAAGTGAAGCAATCTGTACACTGCTTGTGATACAACTCAGGCACCCTGCATTGCGAGCGGCTATCTTTGTGTGAGATGTTTTTGCTCTGATTTACACTGGCCCCGATGCACTTTCACTTTGTGTTTTTAAGCCAGGCTAATATGACAGCATCCCTTATCGCTGGTACTGTATGACATCTGCCAAGGTTTTTCATAAGCCTGGGTCAGGAATAGCGTTGGTTCTGTGGCTCTGTGGGTTATGACTCCGTGTGTTTGATCAGAAGGTTGCCAAACCAATTCCCACGGCCCACAGAGTGATGTCAGCATTAGGCCCTGGGGCAGCACCCTAAAGTCCCAGTCGCTCCAGGGAATGGCTGGTCCTGCTTTCTCCAAAATGTTTGTGGCCTTGAATAAGAGCATGTAATAAATGTAAAATTCTCCACAAGTACTGCAGTGTGGAGTAGCACAGCAGACCTTCAAGACAACAGTGTGGGCCACTGTGTAATAGTGGCGGCGGGAAGCAATTTGAGTTAGGAAAGTTGTGTTCTGATCCGAAGGTTGCTGGTTCAAGTCCCAATATTGGAAGAGGAATAATGCAATATTTTACATTATTGCCACTAATTGAGCACATCTGCTTTTCCAATGATGTCAGTTGTATCCCTGTTAAGTTCATCTTGCTTGAAAGGTCCAGTGTGGGCATTTATTCCTTAATGAGTTCAAGGGTCCCATATGCCATTTGCTCCTGATGAACCGCAATATCACAAACTGATCTGTTGAAATAGCCGAAAATTACACAGACTCAGCATGGCATCTTTAATTAATTTACATGAATTCCAGAGTTTGCTGATAGCCGTTGGTAAATTAGCTTCACTGCCAGCCCACGCTAAAACAGTAAAAAACAGACAACTTCGGTTCATAAATGAGACCGCCTGCAACAGTAGAAACATTTTTATGCATAAATAATAATAGACTGACAGTGAGCATCAGTTATACAAATGTCAGGTGGTTGATTATGGAGGTGTGAATGGCATTGTGTGGCTCAGTGAATTACAGACTTGTAATCTGATGGTTGCAGGTTTGAATCCCTTAGCTGCTAGACTGGTGTTGCCTTTGACCAAGATTATTAATCCTATTTACTCCAGGGGAGCTGACCCTATGAAATGACCCCAAGCTTGCATTCACCAGTAAATATGTCTCACAGAGACTAAAATTTACAAGAAGACAAAGTACATGAGAGGAGAAGATATATGAGAAGACAATTTACTTCAGGAGAATGAAGCATCTCCTTTCCATAAGGACTAGTTTGGGTTCAGATCCAGCCCCATCTTGGAGCACGGTGTGTTGGCCTTTCTATAGGTCCTCAGGTTTCCTTAATAACTGGATGAGGTGCTCTTCAGATAAATGGGTAATTGTGCTCATTTTATGTCTCGCTGTGAGTGTAAAAGCAGTGGACCGGAACATGTAAACCTGGAAATAGGGAAATAAACCTCAACCGTCCTGGAAAATCATCTTAGGGAGTGAGTTCATAGAAAAATTATAACCAGATTACAGCTAGGGGACTATGACCAGTTAATCTCTCGGCATTTCGGGCAGCATTAGGTATTTGAATTAGGAGTTAATGTTAATACAACAGATTTTACTGTGTGAAAAGGCACAAATTCAGAAAAGCAGAAAATGAAAAGTTTTTATTCTGGCAGAATATATATAAAACAATAATGACTTTAACTGCCTCATTTCTCTACTGACTGCAATGCCAAATCTCCTTGAGAAAGTCAGTGTTTTCTTTGAGTTATTTTATTAGCGTTATATAACATAAGCGTTATACATTTTGAATTTGTCTACCAGTTAATGATTTCTTTTACTTATTTGAACAATTTTATATGGTAAAAATATGTGACAAATTTAGAAATATTTTGTCTCCCAGTCAATGTTTACTTATAGTTTTTTTTAATAACTTTATATTACATTGACCCTTGACTTTTGTCTCCCGGATTAAAATTAGAATTAAATGAGGTTGTAATTAGAAAAATCACTTCCTCCTTCACATTTTTAGTAATTTCATCATGCTGGAAGGTCATGTTTGCTGATTTGAATAGCTGTCTCGTTTAGTTCTTGCCTTGTTTGGAAGACCCTGTGTAGCTCTTGCCTAGCTGCCCCAGTACTGCTTACACTTGTACCTGGACATTCACTGGAAGCTCAGCATAGTTGTACTCATGACCAGTCGACACCTCAATAGCTGTATATTTTTGGCGTGTTATTTGCCCCACTTGTATGTCTCCTCAGACAAATGCATCTGCAAACAAACATGTGACTCAGACAGTCATTCACAGTCATTCTGCATCGACAAGTCCTTACCTGTCTGTGGCCAACAGGTGATTCGTTAAGTTGTGTACCTCTTTGGATAAAGGCATCTTGGAAATGTGGGTGTGTTTGAACAGCAATTACTCATAAGGGGTACGACTTGTATCTGAATGGTTATAGGTGCGCATGTTGATGCGATCTCATGACAGAAATGCGGTAAGCGTCCCTGGCTGTTCGGATACAGGGCAGGTGTAGGTTGGGCTGAATCCATCTCTGGACAGTGACCCTGGTCTTTTGGTCTTTCATGGGGCGAGCTTGATGTATCTCTAGTGTGCCTGGCTTGAACAGGGTCATGGAGGTTAAGAACCTGACAGGAGAACGGGCAGGCTTGTTGTTCCTAGAGGCCCACTCAAAACGTCACTTCACCCCAAGCGAATACAGTCAGTCAGTTGTAGCAAGCTATTTGGATAGCAGAACACACGACTAAATAGGGAATGCGTTTATTTGATACTTAGTGTAGTGACCACTTTGCAGCCAACAGGGGGCGCTGCACAAATGCACAGTTTGAGTGGTAAACACCTCTTCTAAGGGACAGGGAGCAGGTGTAAATCAGCACGGGTTCCTCTCCTATTCATTTAAAATACTCCTTGAGACTGCTATCAAAGAACTGCTAAAAGACTAATTTATTAGCTCCCCATGTCTCCCACACTTACGACTGCCACCGTTCGCTATGGAGACACGGACACAGGAGTTCGAACAAATTAGCCGTCCTTGGGACGACGTGCACACCCTCGCAGTGCTGTTTGTTTAGAAATAATCGAGTGCAGGCCTCAGCTGTGAAGTCAGGGTGCCCCCAGTGGCAAGACAGGAAATAAGATATTAAAGGAAAACACACTTCACACAGCTTGCTAAAGGCCAGACAAAGAAACACCCAGAAAACAAGTCGGATTTCCCATATCTTACACCACAAATTGGTAGCTTAGTCCGGATGACAAACAGAAAGAAATCATTCACATCGGTGCAAAACTGTCCGTAGATATTCTCTCAGGACGATTGAAAGAACTAAACGTAATCATTTACCTTCAGCTTGATCAAATTTAATTTGTGTTTCACTTATATAAGCAAGTTTTATTTTTCTGTTAATTCATCACGACAGATGAGGAATTAAACCCACAATATGCGTAAAGTGGGTGTGGCCATGTCAGGGTGGAATGCAGTCAGGTGACTTCACCTGGACCGTATTACTGGCTGCCATATAAGACTGAGCCGCCCTGTAAATCCACCTAATCCCTGATCCCACCCCCTGGGCATACTTTGTGTCTCTTCTCATGGACCCCTTTCAGTTTTGATCCTCCTCCTCCTTTTGTTCTCATTCCTAAATAAAGTTCCCTGTCCACTTATAACATGATTCTGTCTGCTGTAATTTGTTTGCCCCAATAACAAAGCCCGATGGCTGAGCTAAGACAGCAAGGGAGGATGTCTGGGTCAGTGGGCTATGCCTCTGTACTTTGTGAGTTGTTGGTTTGAATCCCACCACCGGGGCTTTCTGAAAGTCCCTAGTGGCACATGTGAACATTCCAAGGTACCTTGGAAAAAAGCATCTTACCAACTGTTACATTATACCATGTTGCAGAGGTAGAGGGCTTTGCACAAGACAGACAGTAAAACACACTGGTTGCAAACATACAGCCTGATGTGTGTGTCAACCAATCACAGCAACTGCAGTGACAAGGCGTCAGAGGCTCAGGAAGAAAAGACTCTGTAAGTCTGAGGACCGCAGTGACTCACATGCTGCCGTCTTGGGCCTTTCTGTCGCTTCTCCCGGCCTCCCGTTTGATCTCCCTTCTTTACAAGAGCATAATTGCCCAAGGAGCACGATGAATATGTAAGAGAGGACTGGACAGCCTGGCATTACCCGGGAACAAAGACCACCAGCTTCCACGAGTTTTCTTTGGGGCCGTAATGCACTCCTTTTACATAATGATGTGCTCCCCGTGATTGATATGTAAAACCGAGCCACTCGTTGCTATAGCACAATAACATCAGCCGCTGTTGTTTTTGCAGAAACTTGACCTGATAGGCATGAGAATGCGCAGTGCCACTGCTTACAAGTCAGGGACGCCCCCCGTGAGACGGGACACACACCAACAGAGGCTTTTGTGGCGGAAATCGGCCCGCTGTTTGATTTCAAGAAATGCTTTGCCATCGCCTGGTTGAGCCCCCATGCTGTAAGCGATGTGATTGGTGCTGAAAAGTCCCCAGAGCCATCGCCATTCCTGCTAGGCAGCAGAGCATTATGGGGACAGATTGGAGTCGATACCTGATTGTGTGAAAGCGGAGACCCGGAAAATGTCCGGTTATTGAGATCCCGCCCGACGAGGACAATGTCCTATTCATTAGCTCCCGATAATGCGACCTTAGAATTCCGAAGCAAATTCCAAAGTCGAGATTCACTCAGCACGATCTCCCCCTGGCATCTTCTGGCTGATTCGCGGCTTGGCGGACCACATCCGAGTCCTGCTTCCAGCTGCCAGCTCAATGGTGACTAACTCTCTTATTTATATCATGCACGCAAAGCTTCGGGCAAGGTGCGTGCCGTTAAGAACAAATGGCTATCGCCGCCCGCCGGCCACTAAAGCATTAACAGGTGTCTACTATGTGTAGTGGCAACTTTAGAACTACAGTCTTGTTTTTACTGGGGTTAAATTTCCTGGAGTTTGAAAAGCCAGAGCAATGGTCCTTTAAAGGGGCCTGCGGTTTCCCGTTTGTAAAACAAGAAACAGGGGCATGTTTTCAAAGCCTAATACACTTGAGGGGCTGTTCGCTCCCAAAATAACATTCTGCATTGTAAAGTCGGAAAAGAAAACCTTATAGTTTGCTTTGGGTACAAGACAACTTTGGAGGCTGGGAGAGCAAGGCGGCCCACAGTAAGTCAATGTGGCGGCTTCATTAGCCAGCCATTAACGAACACCCAACCGGGCCCAGAGTTTCATACCTCTTGGAACCATAATGACTCCAGGCTATCATGATGCTGCTCAAGCCAAGCACAGCAAAAGTCCAGCTTGGAGTAGAAGGGATCTCAAGGTTTGAGGCCAGCACGGCAGTGGAAGATGTGTAGCTTAGCAGGTTAGGATGCTGTGATTGGAAGGTTGCCTGGTCAAATCCCAGGTCTAACAGGATGACTTGGGGGCATATCTAGGATTTGAACCTGGGAACTCGCCTACCAAAAGAGAGGGAATCATTTAGAGAAGAGCTGCCAGCACTGGAGTTGCCCATAACAGCAAGAACATTATAATAATGATGATGAAGACCATCATCATCATCATCACCATCATCATCTGTGACAGGAGACTGTCATTTCTTCAAAAATCTACATTTTGCAAATATTTTTTTTGACGTTTGCCTGTTTAATCCCTCCAAGTTCACGCTAAAAGTAACACGGCCATCAACAGCACCTCAATGATACTGCGACTCTGTCTAATCTTCACTGTGTCTAATTAACTGCGATGATGCAAAAACTGAAGGCAAGATAATTCTTCTCTCGTTGCTCTGCAAATAAATTCAGCACCTCTCCCAGGCATGATTCTCAGACTTTTAACGTTTGGGGCACAAGAGTGGCCATAATTCATACAGAAGAGGGCAAACTTATCATTTGTCATTATCCAGCAATATATTTTGAATTATGAGCGTCAGGGGAGGGGGCACCCCGGGGAAGAGTACCCTTGTAGCTCCGCCCCTGGCCCAGCCTCATCTGGTTTTGCCAAACAAGCTGTCAGAATAATCGTGCTGGAAAATGTAATGTACCTGTCAGATTCTTCTTGGTAAACACAACATAAGTCCCACACAGTGAAATGTATCTCTGTTGCATTTTTGCAGGAATGGGATCTAGGTTTGCAGGTTGTACACAGAACAATCACATCCTATAGGTGCATTAGACACAGAAAACAGAATATCTTGGGGGTGGGGGGGGGGACCTGGAGCTGGCTCTGGGGAGAACGATGAAACACAATTTATACTGTATTTCTAAACATGCCCTCAGGACATCGTACGAAAGGCTGTCCCTTTAAAGCAGCAGGGTCAGATCTCAGGACATTGTACGATAGGCTGTCCCTTTAAAGCAGCAGGGTCAGATCTCAGGACATCGTACGATAGGCTGTCCCTTCAAAACAGCAGGGTCAGATCTCAGGACATCGTA